>FR989905.1:8843566-9443566 GCA_905404115.1 Pheosia gnoma
GAAAACATCGCGAGGAAACAGGATTACATAGATATTAAAAATCCATGACTTGAGTACAAACATTCGCGCTCATCACACAGAATTTGTCCCTACCAGGATTCGAACCCGGGACCCTCAGCACAGAAAGTAGAGACACTACCATCGGTGCTAATCAGGCCGTCAATATTGTTACGTTGGTTTAAATGTTGAGTTGTGAATTCCAGGTTTACCGTGATTTGTGAGCTCATTATTAATTCTAATTGCCTAACTGAACCGTCCAATGTTCACAATATTCAACTAACCGAGTTAATATTGTATGATACCGCAAATAACATATGCGATTCCATTACATGCAATGCAACAGCTCCTATAAACGGTTGTGAGGTAATCTATACTAATATTATAAATGTGAAAGTTTGGATGGATGGTTGGAAGTTTGTTACTCAATCACGCTAGAACGGCGGAACAGATAGGGATGAAATTTGGCACAGAGATAGATTATAGTCTGGAATAGCACATAGGTTACTTTTTATCCCGGTAAAATGTATGGTTCCCGTGGGATAGTCTGTTTTAATTTTTCATAGCGCAAAGGATCGACTTACTTTTTCGCGCGGGTAACACCGCAGGGCGTAACTAGTAATTAGATATAAGATTAGCATAAATACAATAAATGTTAATATTCTAAAGATAATAAAATACTAAATGGTTTTTTAATTGTTCACAGAAGAGGAGGAAGAAGGTACGGAGCTAGTGCTCGAGGCTCTGTACAGAAGATACTGCGTGCGCTTGAAGCACGCTCTGTTCGTGTCGGCACTATGCGTCACGCTGCTAGGCAGCGTCGTGTTGCTCTGCGCTGTATGCAAATTGCATTCACACGTAAGTGAAGTCATTATTATTTATAACTAGCTGCGCCCTGCGGTGTTACCCGCGCAAAAAATTATGTCGATCCTTTGCGCTATGAAAAATTTAAACAAGTCTATCCCACGGGAACCACACATTTTACCGGGATCAAAAGTAGCCTATGTGCTATTCCAGACTATAATCTATCTCTGTGCCAAATTTCATCTAGATCCGTTCAGCCGTTCTGTCGTGATTGAGTAACAAACATCCATCCATCCAAACTTTTACATTTATAATATAAGTATTATAATAATATTAGTATAGATAATAAGATAATAAACTAATTCACCCTTCCGTTAGACAAAATAGTTTTATACCTAACCTTCGTTTTCCCACTTTAATTTCGCAATAGTAAAAATGCTTTGAAATTAGTGCAGGAGCTTTTATGATCCCAATCGTGAAATGGCTACACAACGTAGCCCTTTACGGCTACAACCTTTGTAGTCAAAGTGCATTCCAAACGATTCGCACAAATGACATTTGAAATTCAAATGAAGTTGGTAGCCATAATGTTTAGAAAAGTTTTATTGGATTATATGAACAACACTACAATTATTAGCTTCGCTGTGTGTTAATAAAAAAACTATAAAATTGATTCATTGAAACGTCACCAAAAATTACCTTTGTCTAAGTTACTTTCGATTTGCTATAGCCTTATTTAGTTATCCTATCAGTCTCATCAAATTTACGACAAAGCTTTAAAAGATAGTAAGTCGCAGTAGTAGAAAATAAAAATAAAAACACTTTCCTCGCCACGTGTATATTTTACAAATAAACCAAGAGATTATACAAAATACGAGGCGTCGTCGTGGGATTAAATGTTTAATACATTATGTAGGTATGTAAACAATGCAAGTTTACGTAACAACGTAGATTGAGGAGGAGGTACGAAGCACCTTGACGTTCCTATTCACGTGTACGATAACGCGCTTACGTTGCATTTTTCATGCGATAGCGTTTCTTTTACGTGAACATCGCTGTTGTATATGAATAGTAAATTTATAATGTTATACTTTTTACCCTACTGCGCCAGAAGGAGGGTAACGTGTTTGAATGTTATTTTCGGTTTATCTTTACTTATAGTTAGATAATCCTATCGTAAGACGAAGAACATACGCCAGTTACAACTAGTATTACAGATTAATATTTTTACTTAGTATATCGTAGTCCAAAACTAGCTTTCATAGTCAAAGTATTAATCTAACAAACAGCAAAAGAGAATATAAGCAAACATTAAAATTAATCAATACACGGTTGATACAGATATAAGATGGTGGCGACAGTGGCGCAGCGACGTAGCCGACGGCCCGAGGCAAAAATAAAATTGGGGCCCCATATAAACTAAACGAAATACTTTAAAGCTGCAAAACTACTTCATCAGCTCCTTATCACCCACTGCAGCGCATAATAAAGCAAAGCTGGCTGCTACTAAGTATAATGTGTAATGCAGCAGATAAAATGTAATCGTCCTTTCTAATAATGTTATGTTCATGTTCTGGAGTTGGGAGACATTTTTGTGATTCAGTTCGAGGTTTGTTGGTCAGGGGTCAAAAAGTAAAAATTCAAAATTAGAATATCATATTATATTTTCGAAGTTCATTTATGGAAGCTGGAAGGGGCTCTTTGAGCTTGGGCGCCCTGGAGCACTGCCCGCCTAGCACTACGGTAGTAGCTACGCCACTGGGAGGCGATTGGGGCGCCACTCTATTGAACAAATTTTAATGCCATTGGTAGATTTTGAAGGTGACATAAGGCAACTCGCTGTAGCTAAAAAAATATTTTTTGTAATACATAATTATGGTGATTTAAAAAGACAAGCCCGCTGAGTTTCATGCCGTTTCATGCCGGATCTTCTCAGTTGAGGTCGCGTTCCGAACCAGTTGTAGAGTCAAGAAAGTAAAATGTAAAATTACAAATTGTAAGTGCGTCCGTAGGGCTGTACGAAATAAACAATTCAACTATGACTTTGTTTCTGACTTTGACCCTGCTTTCTATACCGAGGGTCCCGGGTTCGATTCCCGATAGGGGCAAACTTTATGTGAAATACACGAATATTTGTACCTGAGTCCTGGACGTTAGATTTCTGTACACTTAATTATATACTAAGATCACCCATAGTCTATTGTATGGTACCCAAAACACAAGCGTTGTTAAGTTTGGGACCGTACAGCTAGTATGTTCGGAAGAAGAAAAAAATAATACCGTATTGAATATTAGTGTGTGTGTAGCATGGTTACAAAGACTGTCCCTCTTTGCAACGTTTTCTTCAGTAATTTTCCAAGAACCCATAAATCGTCTCATGATTGGCACAACACATATCCTTAACACAATTATCTGGCCACACGAGCTAGGTAATTGGAGTGCGCTGGAGGATTTCCTGCAGCGTCCCACACCAAGGTTTAATCTCTTGACCCGTAATTGAGTTGCCCTTAGAGACGAGCGTCTAATACGATTTCGAGTGCATACATTATCCCCAAGTGAACGGGACGTACCTTTAAACGCCGTGAATTTATATATTCCGTGTACCCTTTCCCAGTGGGATCAACACAATTATGTGTAAAGTACAAAATAATGTTTATTTTGGAGGTTTTAATATAATTATGGATAAACAACTGAATTGTTTTTCGTGAATCTGTACTTGTTTAATTAAAGTAATTACGCCTTCGGGGTTATTTAAAATAATTGAATAATAGCGCTCGACAGTGAAAGATCTGTTCCGTGCGGTTAATGAAATTATATTAATTTTTGAATTAATATTTAAACTGTAATTTTAAAGGTTTATTTTGACGACTCGATTGTTAGTGCTTTCTGTACCGATGTTACTTCTCTCGATGTTACCCCCTTTATACTTGGTTTACCTCCAGTTTATTGTACAGTTGCTATAATACAACCGCTGTTTAGTTGGGGACCGTACAGATGGTGGGCTCGTCTTAAAAAAAGAAAAAATGAACCACGTCATCGGGGCAATCCCTAAGGTCAAACAGTAAACAGATATTGGGCTTTGCCTCAGGGGACTCCGCGAAAACCAATACACATTTGGGAATTTACTTGCTTATTATCGAAATAACATGATATTTTTTACGATGTTATTTGATTTCATTATTTCATAGACAAAATCTCTACTTGACTCAATTTAATAATACAATTATTTATTGATATCTTATATTTACGCGAATACTGTATATTGAAATAAAACTAATTTTAAGGATTTTATCTCGTTTATTATATGTTGCACACCATTGCAAGACCTCAAGACACTGTGAGCATTTTCGCAACTAATAACTAAATATGAGGTGGCCCCAGTTCTAACTATGACACTAGGACTTGTAACACGTCAGTCCTCCCGTGACCATGGTTGCTGTAAATCAGCCGAAACATCGGGAACGTAAAAACAAAAATAAACGCGATAAAGTCCGTAAAATTAGTTTTATTTAAATCCTTAAAAATAGTTTTATTTCAATGAAATTATTCCCACATTCCTAAATGGCTGTCCAGACAGGCGGTACAGCCTCCCGAGGCTTGGACACATGCCGCGCCCGGGTTGACAGCGAGGCAAATTGATTGATGACTGCCTCGCCCAAGCATTTTTCTCGGGTAGCCCTGTCATCTGCCAACGACTATGCGTTCCTAGCGCGGAATATCAAGTTCAAAATATCCATTCATATATTGAAATAAAGCTAAGGATTTAAGGATTTTATCGCGTTTCTATTATGTTTTTTACGTTCACGACGTTTTGGCTGCTTTACAGCAACCATGGTCACGGGAGGACTGAGGTGGTTGACGTCCTAGTGTCATGGTTTGAACTGGGGTACCCTCATATTTAGTTGTTGCTTGGGGTCCGATCTACGCAGAAAGTGCTCACAGTGTCTAGAGGTCTTGCAATGGTGCGCTTGGTTTTGGATTTAATTATATTAATTACTGGATCCCAAGTCGGTGATAGCACCCAGCCATCTTCCCTATTGAAATTAATAAAATCCTTAAAATTAGTTTTATTTCAATGTGTAGTATTTGCGTAAATATAAGAAATCAATATCCATTAATATAGTTCAACGTTGCACCGGCTGAACTAAGCTGAAAGCATATTGATAACGCATACTGAAGCTATTCGAAACACTAATTACAGCACTTCCATCTCTATTACAGCCAATAACGCCAATAAGACGGATCAAACAAGACCACTGTTAATAATTAGCAAGCCATTACGCTGATTACTCAACACTGCCCATAAATGGCTCGCAAGAAACACGAATCTGGATTAAGCTGGTGTAGGCCGGTTAAAATCAAATTGAATTTAGGTATAACATAGTTATTTGCAGCATCAATATGATTCAGAGTGCAATGAAAAAAGTATTCTGTGAAGGCCTGACTAGCGCAGTTGGTAGTGACCCTGTTTTCTGTGTCAAGGGTCCCTGGTTCGAATTCTGGTAGCGACAAACTTTTTGTGATAAGCACGGATGTTTGTACACTGAGAAAAAAGATAGGTAAATGCAAACCTAATAATGTAGGTAATGCAAAATATAGTTGAATACAACCTAATTTAGGTTTTCTGAACCTAGTGTAGGTAAATAGTTTTACCTTCGATTGGGTAAATACAACCTACAGTGTTTGGTAGCGTACTATATTACGTAATTTTAACCTATTTTACGTTAAAGAAACCTTTTTTTTTACCTAACTGTTACGTTAACGGGCCGTCACCTAATATACACATTTAATTTTACCTATCACTATCAGTGAATACTACCTAGTATGATTACACATAGCTTAAAAACACCTAATAATAGGTAGCTTCGACTAAATTGTACTTAACCTAAATAATTATTTGGAATTAAAATTGTACATTCGGTTCCTATAACCTAATAAAAGGTTGTAATAACCAATAAATTGTTTTGTATAAACCAACTACATTAACATTTTCATAAAGTTATCGCAAGTGATTGCAGTTGTCTCTAATTAACCTTGGCAGTAGGTTAAATAAGCCATTTTAAAGGTTTTCGTAATGAAAACCTGTGGTACTAGGTAAATATGCAAAACAAAAGTCTGTTGAAATAACACAATCCTGTTATAATATATTTGTTATAAGGTTTTAAGATATAAAACCTAATAATACCTAGTTATGCACAAGTTAAGTAAAACCTACTCATAGGTAAAATATATAAGATATACATTTAAGGATTAAATGGAGATGGTGCGGCTCATTAGGACCACGCCATGGCCTTATTTATACCTACTTACTCTGTGGCAAGAGCATAGCAAAAATCACATTTATACATTATATGCACAGTCACAGATTATCAAGTAGGTACATAATTTGGAGAGCACATATTTTTTATGCTATGTTTTTCTTTTGGTATGTATTTACCATGCTAATTTATTTAGACGGCCAATCTCGTTACACAACATTTGACGCCAGTTTTTTGGCTATTACCCGAATTGTGTGTTGCCACATTTCTATTAAATTTACCTCTATATACAAAATTTTGTGACACTAAATAAATGATGATGGATAGGGCGCCACAATGGCATAGACTCTATGCTATCTTTTTTTATTATTGAAATACTTAACTTATACATATTTTTTTGCTTTAAAAGTATTACATAAACCATGATTGATCTGTAGTGCATAAGTCATTTTTTGTTATAGCTTTCTTCCCGAAAACAAAACAGATGTAGTTGGTTCCAGTGGCCACATGACATAATCCATATTTATTATTGGCGATAAAGACATGTTTCATTTATAAAATATGGTTATAATTACAAGAATAAGTTTTTTACGGCGGATCTGGCCATCTTTTAAAAATTGTGCTAGCAACACTGGCCACTGTATAGACAGACAGTCATTTTTGCGTTCGCTTCGGTCGGGCCGGCTGCGACAGCGCGCTGTGCTGTTGTGGCGCCTTTTTTATTGCTTTCATTATACTGGGTTCGTGAAAATATGTACTGGGTTTGTGAAGTGAAGTCATGGAAGTGCTACTCAACGATTGGCAAATGCCAGAAGAAATTATTGTAAAATTACTGGTAAGCTATTCACAACCAATTACATTTAGCCCTAGTTGCGTTAGATTTACCTATTTTGTAAATGTTGATAGGTTATTGATGGTAAAATATGATTTGGGTATTGATTATATGGTTCAATTTATATTGGTATCTGCTAATATTGATGTGGTTTTAGAGCAGCAAACTCCAACAAATATTACGCGTCATCTTATCGGATGGTATGGATGGGGTCTTAGGATTTAACCCCGGTACATCAGATACCTCCTGGGTTTGTCACAAACGTCTGCGTAAATAAAAATATGGCATAGGTAAATTAGGGATTCCAACAATATTAGCTTTATATGGCTTTATTTTGGTTGTTTGTAGGTTATTTAAATTTTATTATAAAGTCTGAGGTTTTGGGATACTTATTTGTCATTGCATGGTTTCTGCATTGTTCTTGTATTTGCTGTTTACAGAGGAAAATATTGAATTGAATGCAATAGAACACCTTATCGAGGAAGATTTGGTAGCGCTGATTCCAAGCACCAGAGTACGGGCTAAATTACAAAACGAATAGAGAAACAAAAATTTGATGTTGGCATGCTTTCTTGTTTATGATGAGATTGTGACAGCTGGTGTAGACATATTTAATTGATTTAATGTGATTTCAGAATATTAGCAAAAGTACAGCATCTTCAAATACTGAAGAAAATCCAACATTTGATTAAGATGTAAATATGGAAAATATGTCAATAGATTTAGAGAAAGCACGAGAAGTATTTGAAAATGTGATGCATGAAAAGTAAGGGGCTGAAGTTAAAAATGCAACCTAAATTATTATTTTATTTTTATTTTGTGTCAATTAAACACAACTATTGCTGTTTCAGAGAAAATAAATCTATTTTAAAAATAGTGGAAGACTTTAAGGCATGGAAATACTTAATGGATTATCTTAAAAAAATGTGGAAAAAAGCAGACAGATTCGTCTATATTAACGACTTCAACTACAGAAAAATACATTAAACGCTTTCAGTCTTTAAAGAACCAAAACATAGCAGAACAGTTGGTATGTACTATAATTTATAAATTATACAGGGTAGATTTTAGACATGAGTCCATAGGGGTATGTACCTTAACCGGTGTAGCTACAGGGGGTAGGTACCTTAACCGTTGTAGCCACAGGAAAGCTTTCTTTTGAGACTTTCCTAAACCTTTTTTTGGAAAAAATACAGTCAGCAAGAAAATAGGCAATTCACACAAACTTTTTTTGTTACCAATTAATGAAAGAATTGAAAGGCTAAATCGGACCAACTGAGGTAATAAGAGTACTATAGAAATGTAAGAAATCGACTAAAACTTTTTCCATGCATGTCGTATGAAATCATTGTGGTTTCGATAAATTCAAAAATATATTTACTTTGCCCCATCTCAACAATCCATACTGCATATTAATTTTAGTTCTAGTATTATTAATGTGTTATGTAATACCCATACAATTTGTAAATTTATTTTATGACATATGATAAATATAAAATATAATTTACTTTTCAGATTGATATTGACTGCAACTTATACACGGCGGTGGTCGATATTTCTGTGGCTGAAGAATTTAAAAAATACGAGAATGCGATAATCCAAATTCGAAAAAGCATCGAGCTTCCGTGATAAATCACAGAGAAAATGTCAATAGAATTTTGGATTTTTTAGTTGTTACTAAGACTTTGTTTTCTAAGCGGGCTCGCTAATAATGTAGATATTTTAGTTAATTTTAAGTGATAAAAGTGTATTTCTGCGAGAAATGTGTATCAATTTATGTTTTATGTTGTATACTGATAAACTCATCATAAACAACACACCGAGATTAAGTCTCATTTTGATCCGAAGCCCACAAATAGTACTAAGAATTAGTTAAGGGTAGGTAATTATAATCTGACGTAGAACAGTTTAAAGAAATAAAATAACATTTATTGCGATCAATACATGTGGTTCATTTTTATAAAACAAATGGTAGTAAGTAGTAGTCTTGTAAGTAAGTTATTATACACTATTGTGAACTATTTAGTTATCGGATAAATTCGATCCATAAGTGTGCTGTTAAATAGGTAGTATGTAATAGTAAACGGCTATAAGGTTGTAGTTATATAGTTAATAGGTTCCGGTAATGTACTGTGTAAATAATAGACACTTAATATAATATAAGTAAGATCTATTTTATGGGTGTACCTAATACATCGTGCATTGGTTGATAGGTGTAGTAGGTATTAGTAGGCAGTAGTAAGTAGAAGTGATATAATAATTAGGGTAAGAGTAACAAATTTTCTAGATACCAGATATTTGAAAAACATATTAGTCGCATCTAACTGTGATTAATGTCTTTGTCAATTTGGTAACTACAAATTTCACTACTGTTTACCTAAATTATATAACTTTTACCTAGTAACTACCTGGTTACTTTTACCTACTACAACTGCCGAAGATGTAACATTAACGCATCAACTTGGTGTATTACACCCATCAAGTAGGTCTCACTAACATATTTATTAGGTATATAATGCCTACACAGTACACTACCGGAATCTACTAATTAAATGACTGCAACCTAATAGCTGGTTACATTTACATAGTACTTATTTAACCGCACACTTGTCGATCAGGTTACATCTACGCATTAATTAGGTACATAATACCTATCATGTTGGCATTATTAATGTACTTTAACGTATCCAGTTGATTACCGTTACCTATTAATTATTTTGCTACAATCAAGTAAATACTTAGTTACTACCTACTACCTATGTACCCTACACCTATCGATAAGGTAACTCTAACGCAACTAAAAAGGTGCAGACAATTCTCAGTAGGTTATATTAAAGCACTTATTAGGTATCCAATACCTACGCAGTACACTACCGGAAACTATAAATTAGGTTATTTATACACATTGAAAAGGTTACAGACATCTAACCATCATCTAGACTAGGTTTAATTAAATCATTTATTAGGTATATATCAAAATTTATTTGGTCAAGTTTAACGTATATTAAGGTAAAATTAACGTAAAATACTAGGTGTTATTAAATGTTTATTAGGTTATAGTATCGAACCTAATATTAGGTTTTTGTCGGACAACCTAGTCACTACGTAACTTTAACCTACTATTAGGTGATAGTTACCTTACTAGAAATAGTTTAAAATAACCTAATGCGTCGGTACAACATAAGTTTATGTAATAACTAGTGCACTTGGTTGTTGTTACCTAATGCACTACGTTGTCCGACAAATACGCAATATTAGGTTAAATATTAGGTAACCGGGACCTAATTTTTTTCTCAGTGTACCCGAGTTATGGATGTATAATATGTATATAAGTATTATATACTGAGTTCGCCCTCAGTCCATTGTACGGTACCCTTAATACAAGCGTTGCTTAATGTAGGTGAGCTCGTCTGGCAATATTAATATTATAAACTTGGTCGATTTTTTTTATTATCATCATTGTCCATATTTTCTATACTTAGCCGAATCCATAACTTTTATATTTTATCTGGTCTGTCTGCCCGTTAGTGCATCACGGGAAAACCACTGGAGGGATTTTAATGGCACTTAGCATGGTGATAGCCTTAAACGAGATCAACATCTAAAACTAAAGTTAACGCGAACGATGTCGCGGGCACAGGTAGTTAGATATTAAACACGAGAGGGTGTTTTACAAAATAAAATAACGCTAACCTTTTTAATGAATATCTTCAAAGGACATAAAATCCAATCACTGTCAATCCAACTAACAGTTTTTCGGAAACAGTTTCATACTACGGAACATTACAGTCCTTCTCGGTTACAGAATGAGGCATAAAATGAAATGGCACTTGGTTTATCGTCAGTAAAACTCAGGCCATGTCTGCATTGGATTAGGATCCTCCAGGGCAGACAGCTATTGTTTTGGGGACTAAAACAGATGGTTTGTAATTTGTTAGTTAATTATTCAGCAATATAAAAAAAATACATAAATAAAGCCAATTTGTAGCCTCCGTTAGGAAACCTCTAATTCCGTTGAACCTATTTATTTTTTGTTTTGTAGATTTTTTCAATCTGGATATAAAAGGGTAAACCTCATTTTTGTGGTTCAATGTTTATATACTTAATACCTTGATAACTCGTAGGCAGGTTGCGTACGCTTGTATTTTTTTTTCACATATTTTTTTTTTTAAAAATCAGCTTTCATCCCTCGCGCACTGGCGCCCAAGTTTTTTTGTAAGCGTGGTGTAGGTATGCACCTAATATCCGGCGCTTATATTTTTTTTATTTTAACGTATATAAAGTTTAACATAAATAGTGTGAAATATTTTAACAGACGAATCAGTAAGTTATATGAATCACGTTGATGTATAAAATAATTGTGTAAATGATGTAATTTTTTTTAAACAAGGCGAAGCAGTATCTTTTGGCGTGAGCTCAGTACAGGATGTCATTTCTTAAATATCGAATATTTTGATTTATTTCTTTGGGAATGTTATCTTTACCGCCTACTCTTGGTCCTGTTAAAATCTTTTACACTGCTATTATTACACCAATAAATTGTGCATATCAACAATATCACAATATGTATTGGTATTGATTATCATCGCTGCTACTTTACTGCTGATATTTTTTTGTGGATGTTCTCAAAGTAAATGTATGGGATAATCATGTTACTCTGGCCTTTCATTGCCAGCCCTAGTCTAATAGTTATTACTTGATCCCTGCTTAATGGCCCTGTAAAACTACAAGGACTGTCCGTGTTTAGTTTTAGAGCTTTCCGGACAAGAGGCGAACTTGGTGACATCTGTGGACGGTTTTGAAAAATTATTGGCTTGTTTGGCGTATAATCGAATGTCATGTCCTATAATGTTGTACATCTTGTAGTGGCATTTTTTACTCTTCTTTTTTTTGGGTTTTAGGTTTTAGAATGATTTTTTCATAAAAATTGTGAGGTATGTTAGCTTGACGATACATTTATTGAAATAAAACTACAACGGAATTGAAACTTTCTCCTTTTTGACGGGAAGAACACTTTATTTTATGTTTTTACGTTCCCGACGTTTTGGCTGTTGTTCCTCCCGTGACCATGGTAAAAACATAAACGTAAAAACATAAAATAAACGCGATACAATCTGTGAAATAAGTTTTATTTCAATGATAGTGGGATTTCTTATCACATCCATTTTCCTTCTTAATAATCATGGTATCATAATTGTTTTTTATTTGTTTCAGGAACTGTCATCTCAAGTGAAAGCGATAGCGTCGTTATCAGTGATAACATTTGTGCTCTCCATAGTGCTGTGCCTGGCGCTGCTACCAGCCGCGCCGGAGTGGGAGGCGCTAGCCCTCGCCGGATCCCTCATGGTCACCACGAGTTTAGGCGCTGGGACCCTAATGGCGACACACCATGCGCCTCTACCACTATTTGCACTTATACTTGTAAGTAATTACAAATTATAACTATTAACACTATTAGCATGAATATATTGTTGTTTTATCGAAATAATAATAATTTTAAATATCAACATTATATTAAATTATCACCATCGTTTTCATCAGGGATTGCCAATGTGGTCGATATCAGTTTTCCAGGGGTCGACATAAATTAAAACTGATTTTGGGGGCCGATGATGTCTTAAAATCGACCCCTGTAATTAACACAAGTGCTTATTTGAAACATTCAAGATTCTATATAAGTTGTGTTACGTGTACCAACTTGTAGTATTGTTGTACTTTTAAAAAACTCAACAAGTCAATATGCGTGATACAGTCCAACAATAAGCAGCAACGCTTGTATTATGGGTACTGTACAATGGACTGAAGGCGAACTCAGTATATAATACTTATATAGATTTTAAACATCCATGACTCCGGTACAAACATTCGTGCTCATCACACAAAGTTTGTCCCTACCAGGATTCAAACCCTGGACCCTCGGCACAGAAAGCAGGGTCACTACCAACTGAGATATTATGGTCGTCAATTTCATAGTTCTTTTTTCTCGTTAAATACATAGTGGTTTCTTCACCCGATCGAGAGAAGCGTAGCCATAATACGCCTCGAAAACTGTAGCACGATGTAGCATAGCGTAGCATGCTGAAAGAAATACGTAGCCAGTGCTACAAAATTTTAATTACTTTTTTTTATTATTGTAGTATTTCTAGGTCATTGAATACGTGATTATTTATACTACGTCGAAGAAACTCTTGAAATTAGTTAATTTATTTCCTTAATCGTAAATTTATTTACGGTTTTACGTGCCCTTTGGCTGAAGGTGCATAATTAGCTGGATTAGCATATTTTGGCTCTTGTCCGACTTAATAAAGCTAAAGGTGTCTCCAAACTTTGCGGACTTTAATCAAAGTGTTCCACAGTATAGAACATTTTGGAGTTTACGAGAATTTATGATGCATCAAAGTAAGTAATACATAATTAAGATATATGGTTAATAAACGGATTTTGTCGCGTCGGGAACTTAAAAAAATAAAATTAAGGCGATAAAATTAGTTTTATTTAAAGTGATATTTATGTTTTCAATCAAACCCATACCAGACATAACACATTATTATAATGCCATTTAATAAATAAGAAAAATAATAAGCTCAACACACCGAGGCGACAAGCACTCATGCGGTCGCCAGTCGTCGGTCGCAATCACAGCCCCATGCAATTTATCTAACAACAGACCCGAGTAAAAAAAAACACTTGTTCGAAATTCAATTTGCTATGCAGAGTTCTCGAGCTCGCGTAGGGTCGGTTTACACTGTCAGATTGTGCGATATTTTCAACGATGTTGGGAAATTGAATGGTTACGGTCTACTGCCTTCATCGGACTGATGGAAAATAACTGGCGACTATCACGTCAGGGTTTTTAGATTAAATAATAAGATATATTTTTTTAATAATTTTCTTGTCTATTTTCTCCTGTGCTGAGATCCACAGGGTTTACATTTTATAATATTGTTACCGAGAAAAGTTATCTATTATTACTTTTTTATTTATATAGATCAATTTGCGCAATAAGGATACGTATTATTGCCAGTATCTATAATCACCTATAATATCATTACCCCGTTAAGAACGACTAATACAGCGCGGAATCTAATCCAAGTACTCTGAAGAGACCACACAATATCAACAATATAATCCCACATCTAAACAGCAATAAGGTTTAATTTCCCATAACTCAGTCATCTTGCTATAGGTACCCCATACGATGTAAACACTCGCTATAAATCATACAAATCGCTATAGCAAGGGTTGGAATGGAACTTTTTATTATATTTTTTTAAATTATTTTCATCGCTTTTGTGAGCACGTACATTTTTTAATGTCCGTTTTGACTGAAGCTATTGTGAAGGGGAAATATGAGGGGGTTATTAATTGACATCGTTGGGTTTTTTTAATATAAAATGTTGGACACCTGCGTGTCGAATGCAAACGAACGCTTGTGCGTACAAGTAAACCGTAAATTAGGCTTTGGTGTAACGAAAGTAAGCTTTAGTGTTTACCCTAGTCTGGGAGACCACCCTCATTATGGTACGTTCTAGATATAGTGAATGGAATCATTCCTCTTTTCCATCGATTAGAAGATTAAGAATTGAAGGAGAGTCAAAGAGAATGAAATTTACGTTCACGGTTAATGAGAAGTTTAATTATAATATAATATCGCCAGACGAACACACCATCTATATGGTCCTTTACTAAGCAAAGCTTGTATTATGAGTACCGTTTAATGGAATGGGGGCAAACCCAGTACATAATACTTATATCTATATAGATATTAAACATCCATGACTCGGGCACAATTGTCCGTGCTAATCACGCAAAGTTTGTCCCTACCGGGAACCGAACCCAGGACGCTCGGCACAGAGGGCAGGGTCACTACCAACTGCGCTAATCAGATCATAACTTGTTTCAACTTGACATGTTTATGAGAAAATAATGTTTACCACCCCTATTTAAAGTATAAAAATGTAAACTCAGAACAATAACAAACTAAACATTAAAAGCCAACAAAGCCGTTGAATTATCATAACAAAACGGAACAGAGGTATTTGTCGACAATAAAAATAATTTCCCCGGCCACAATGAGCGAAGTTGAAATTAATTTTGTTCAGGAAAGAGTTTTGTTCAGAGTTCTGTGGTTGTCACACACGTGTTCCGTACATGGAAGAAATTTTCCGCTCTATCATAGGTATGTCTGATTGCTTTTTTCTTCTGAGAAGTTTCGATTGTTGTATTGAATATTTAATGACAATCTGGTCAGTGGTTTGTGGTTTCTCACGGCACTGGGGTGGTTGTTGTATGTTCGATTCCCATTGCGGAAAATATTGGAAATGAACTATACGTAATTTGCACTGGTGTGTTACTGGGAACGCTACCAGTGTATTACAAGCGTTGCTTATTTTGGGGCCATAAAATTAATGGTATTTTAGCGGAAAAGGGAAAATCTTCCAGCCAGGCGGTTGGTATTCCTTGCGGGGCGGCCGCTATGCGCCAACGTTTATTGTCGGGATCTTGTATATATGTTAAGTGTTCCGAAAACTCTCATAGCGCGTTTCAGGTTTGTACGGAGCCTCGTCATTTGTTCTGAATGTCGTCTGCAGCGCCATCTGTGTAGCTTGTGGCGAGGTTGAAAAGGTCGCTACAGTATGATTATGTATAAGGATATCGTTAACAGTTGGTAAAACGGTTGCGGCTTAAAGTACTTACTTACATATAGTTAAGCACCCCTGCATATTAAAATATATCAGGATCGCGACTCAACTTATTTTCGTTTAAAGTAAAGATTGATATCGGGCTCTTATTGAATAACTTGACTAACTTCAATGTAATGGCGAACTTGTCACAGCTGTAATGTATGACAGAGATGGCGATATTTTTATTTTTGTAAAAATGAGCTTTATGTTCATTTGTTTATCGTCCTATTTAAAACTGCCTACTCAAGTGATATTTGTCCACAGATGGTGCACACAATGATGCCAATAGCGCGATCCATTGCGCTGTTCATGTCGGCGGTGCTGACGCTGGCTTATCTGGGCCTGGCGCTGGGAGTGCGGCCCGAGCTGGTGGAGACACAGTTCTATCAGCAGGTTAGTAGATCCCCACTACTAATTCTTGACTATTGAACAAATACGACACTTGCATCAGATTTGATACTTGCATCAGTTGCACATTTTGTTCTGAATGTTTTTAAACTATTAACCTATCGATCTCCAATATCGGAGGATAATTATTTTACACGTGCAAAATGGCTAAATTTTATTACCAAAATAAATTATTTGTCTTTGACTTTGGTGTATTTATGAACAAGAATGCTGCCTTTGGCACTATTTACTTATCACAGAGCATAAAAAAATGGCAGACTCATCGTTTTATAATCTCCAGTACAATGCCGATAGACACAACAGATCTATCTACCACATTATTTCAATATTTATCTTCGTCACAATAACATTATTTTTTAAAGTATTTTAATAATAAACCCTTCTTGGTGACCATTCTTTGTCAAAAAGGTTACAATAGAATTAATTGACAGAAACCATTACCTTGTGCTTATTCGTTGGAACGAGCGTTAAGGGTCGTAAGTTCATTGGACCAGTTACCTACATGAAAACATCGTTTACTTATTACTGGTATTAATGAGTGTTTGTAGGTAGCGGTTGGTAACGTAGGTACTAACTAATAGGATTAACTAGGCGCCTTTTATGAAATGCGCTTAAGACAATAAAATATTAAGTTTTGATTAGTGATGATATCCAATGATAGTAGTTACCTCCATTTACTTATAATATCTAAGAACCGTTAAGTTATACAGGGTGTAAGAGGCGTGTTAACGAAAACTTTGGGTAAAGGTTACACTTAATGCCTATAATAAAATTATACAAATCATTAATGTCGAATATGATGGGTTATAAATGTACTTATATTTGAGCGCGCAATGTATCGTAAACCACGTGAACACAACACGACGCTCCACGCAATACCTGACTCGTGCCAGTGACGAGCGCGCTCGACCGTATCGCGTTTTAATTTACATTACAGTTCAAGTCTGAATTAGTAATTATGTTTCTTGTTATTTCAAATCACGTTGAGATTGACTTCTATTATGATTTCCTACTAAAATCAAATAAAAAAATGCATATAACTCATGAAAAGGTCGACGGAAAATTCCAACTGTGGGAGGTTCAGAATCATCAGTTCAATCCATGGTATCAGTTTTCGTAACGACGCTACATACTGTACCCTGTACAGGTTTTCTCATTTGTTACGCTATGTCGAAGTTTCGTCGATATTAAAGGATTAATAACACTCGACGGAATATCAATTTTGATATTCCGGTCTTCCTTAATTTCCAATCTTATGTTTTGGTTATCTTTCAAAATCGATTATAAGTTTCTTTAGATTCAATTTTTAACCGTCTAGGTAGATTGATTATATAGATTTTGACCCAAATTTATTTTGTAAATGCTTGGACAGCGGTAGCCTTTATATATTACAAAATGAATATAGAAGGCCTAGGACGATGGCAACATCCTCGAGACCTATTGTTATATAATTATATTATAATACTAATAGTATTACAAAAGTAGGTTGAATTATGATTTAAAAAAATAATGTTATGCTTCGGAGATCTTCTCTTATTCATTCTTTATGAAATTAAATGGAATAAGATGAGAGATGGCCTCGCCCACAAATTAGTGGGTACTTTGCCAGTGTCAAGTATTTCAGTAGCGATAACAAATTCTATAAATATACATGATAAATGAAAAATGGATGATGAAATGAAAATATTTTTTTGTCTTAGGTTAGCTTATAGTTTCATTAATTTGACAATTTGTCCGCTACATAGACACATTTCGGGACATTTGCTTGCGAAAGCTCCTGACGACGGTTAATGAGCAACGCTTGCAAATTACTAACTGGACTTTCTACTGTACTATATATTGTTTTATTGGATGTTTTTTTAACGAGTCCCGCCAGCGCCTCCAACTAAGTCAAAGCTTGTGCCAGGAGTATACGCACGTTAATAGTTTAATGGCCAGGGTGCGGATAGAACCAGAAACCTTTAGATTACGAGGGCTGCCCCTTAATCCACTAGGTTATTGACCCGTAACTTGTTTAAATAGATGGACATAGTTTTAATCTAGATGTACTAGTTTCAATTAGACCTACTAAACGTGAATAGGTACCTCATGTCTTAGTGAGGAATAGTTGAAAGTCCCACAGACTTCCGACTCAGACAGTCTAATGCGAGATTTAAAATGGTTTACGTCATTGTTTCTTGACGATATTTTTAAAGTGATTAATGAATGTCCAAAACTGGTATCAATCTACCAACGTTATTATCACGATATGCCAACCAAAGGTTTTTTATCTGGAAATTACTATCAAGTACGCTCAACTCAATTCATTTACTTACACTTAACAAAAAGCATACATTATTCGCCTTTTAAAACAAAGGGACCATTTATTTCACGTCACGCGAAGGGTGTTTCAAGGCGAAGTGCCTTTTTACAGTCAGCGCCTGACGGACGGCGGATAAGCAACTGTTTCTAATTGTGACCGTTGCTAGCTAAATTATTGCAGGCGTAGAATTCATGAGGAGGTATGTTTGTTTTTTTATTGTAAACATTGTCGTATTTATCACTTTTTGCATTTCATTTTTTTGCTGAGAAGGTAGTGTATTTAAAAAAATGTGCGCTGCTACTAGACCAGTCCGTGAACTCGGAATCTCTATTCTTTCACTCTTTAAGAGGTTGAATTTAACGATTATATTATCATTGGTTGGATTTGAATTTCTTTGCCGTAGTGCCACCTTTTTTAGACATCGAAATAATGAGTTCACAACATAATTTCCGAAAGGATATTTGAGAACTGACTCAGCTTTTGACAAAATAAATAAATACTTAATTTATTTGTAATGTTCGATATCCAGACAAGTGTTTACGTTAACACCTATACTTACGTGAAGGGAGAGAGAAAGAGAGAGAGAGGGAGAAAGTTTGTACTTTTTATTCACTACAAACGAGAAACAAACTTTTCAAAACTGATTAATAAAAAACCAACTTGTGAGCTACTTACTTATACAGCTACGTTTATACCAACATTAAGGACCTAGGTACAATTAATATAAAGAAAAAAGAAGGTATTAGTTGTTTAAATAAACCGTAAAATTATTTCACGATTTTCTACACCATTCATACTTAAAAAGAGCTATTATTCTAAATACGCCTTGCCTTTAGTTATCGTGCTTGTAAGTAATAAACGATGAAAAATATTTGTTTTTATAAATAGCATGCCAACCTTGGAGCCAAGCTGTGACGCAGCAGGTGAGGTATACCATTAGCCTCGTTATCACTGAACAGCTGAACAGCGTCGAGAGGTTACTACTCCTAGCTCTCTTGTGCTGCCTCTATCGGGCTTACAGTTTTATGAACTGCCCTGCTATGCCAGCTCGGCTGATTATGACAACTTCGTGATAACCGTGCTTTAGTTTAAACTTAGATTGCCGTACGCGATATGTGCGCGACTTGCCTAAGGCAGCCTCGGGGCGCTACTCGCTCAAAGTCAGAGACAAAACCATTTTTTTATAGACATACGGTGACGCGTGAGGTTTATCTCGGGTGCCCCCTTCCGACACTACCACTCACGTTTGCTCGGTATATTTCTTTTGTCATTTGTCTTTCATCCATCCTCTCAACATGGCCATTCCATCTTAGCATACTTTTATCTATTTTTTTTTACATCTTCCTTCAGCTTACAATTATCTCTAATCACACTATTCCTCATCCGGTCAGAAGGACACACATACCTCCAAAACAATCGTAAATTAAAGAGTTCTTTTGTCTACAGCTGGTCTGCGAGCTAGCCCTTCTTATGTCAGCGAGCGGCATTGGACTCTACTACCGGGCACTTACAGAACGCGCTCATAGGAACACATTTGCGGGCACTCGGACCTGTCTGGAGCAGAGAGTGAAACTGGAGTGCGAAAGAGAGCAGCAAGAGAGACTGTTGCTCTCTGTCATACCGGCTTATATTGCTGCTGAGGTGAGTGGATAGACTTCAAGTAGTTGGTAGAGCTAGAGATATCTATGCATCGTGATCTAAGGTCTTGTTACCTCAATACTGCCTAGCAATAATATTCTCTACCATCGAAATCTCATTCAATCAAGCTAGTACATTTCTACAGATAAAATTTACCGGTGGACTAACCCAGTGCAGATATCCCTCAGAAATAACGACATTTGGGAAGAATATTTATTTTCCAAGGAAACCTTATTAAATCTCAAAGCAACCCTAAGGTGTTGTCAGGTACTAAAATCTTGATAGAGCGAGGGTCTCAACTGAACTCCATCAGTGTTCAATTGTGTGGAAACACAAATCTATCGATTATCGATAGCCACTGGCTTGAGGTCGACGATATTCCTGGTGAAAATACTTTATGGGTCAATGGGAGGTAAATATAAGTCGCCCAATTTGGGATGTGTTATAAATAATGACTGTATAAAAAGGCATTCTTGGTGGTTAAATGTTTTTAGTATTTTGTGAGGTTACATTTAGTATATCCATTCCAGTAAGTTTCACTTGATACATTTGACATGGTTACGTTGGGGTTCCAAAGAAGACGAAAGCCCTTATCTGGGAAACCTGATAAAATGGTTTGTTAGCATCGTAACTGTAATCACCAAATAGTTGGTCAGTGACCACTTGAACAGATTTCGAACATGGTACGTTTTTTTAGAAAATCTAACATAGTAAGACCTCAGAGAATGCGAGGTTACGCGGCCAGCATCTTGGGTGCGCTACCGAATGGACCAATTTTTTTTACACCCTTAGTAAATATTAAGTAGTTAAGGTTTTCTATTCTCTTTTTAATTTATTTTCGCGTTGTATATATTGTGTAAATAAAAACAATACAAAGACCTCAGATTAATATTAGTACATATGCATTCAAGATATTCACCTTAGTTGAAATACTGATTTAAATAATTACCTCCTTATATTTAAAATATCAGAAAAATCCTACTGGGTTAACTGAACACATACTAATCGTTATTTTGACTGAGTGTTATATGACAATGGGGTCTAGACAGGCCTCGTGCTCTGAATCGGAATGCAGGTGAATGGTGAATTAAGGCCGAAGCGTTAATGAAAATATCATAACATGACCTACTCCAGAACGTTTTGAGGATACGCTAGGTGAAAGGTGTTCAATCTTACTATTTTTTTAATGTCTCTGTTGATTATACCTTAAGCTGCTTCTGTTGTCCGTGCTCTGCTGTACACACTTCACAAAACGTTTTATTTCTGTACATCAAATGATTGTGCCTCATTATCCGCGCGCATAAAATCATCAACAATCTTCATGTGTTGATGATTTTGTAGTATGCAGAGCAAAATACGCTCTGGAGACGCGCCTTTAGTGCATGGGTCATATTATATCAAGCCTCTCTACTAAACTTCGGTTTATATACCCTAAGTTACCTGTTAAAATCTACCTAACCTATCTGACAATGCAATAAACCTTTATCACCAACATCGGCACACGAATTTATCTTTTTTATCTTACAGCATTCAACTTGCTTTAAGCAACTCAGTTTTACGACTGAGAAATCTGACTCCCTGAAAATGAAATAAGTTCGGGGCTTTATTAGCTTTTTGCCGTTGTCTTATCGTTCTATCGTGGATATGGAACTAGAATCCTGAGACTGGCTTTGATTAAATAGTTTTTAAATATAATCAACTTAATATCATGAATTGAATTTACAGATGAAATGTTCAAAATATTTTGACTATAACTGAAACATTTACTAATGTTCAATACATTAGCGTTATATTTATAAAACATTTGTGTTATGTGATTCACTAAAAGTAAGTTATAAGGAAATTAAAACGCAGAAAAATATAAAAATGGTATTTACTAACTATTTTATTGTCTTAAATACTAATTTAAAATACAATTAGGGCTACATCAGTCAATTGGTCCTTGCCAATAGTTTAAAATTCATTGCGATGTTTCTCAATCAAATCGTTAAACATATAAAAGTCTAATTAAATGCATAACTATTTCGGAATGATTTACAACATACTTTAGATTGAAAAACAACGCATATGTCTAACAATCGGACGGTTAAATATGCACAGATACAGTTTAGATAGAGTATTATGGAGTGAGACATGCAGGGCCAAATATTTTAAGAAACTTGTTGCATTAATTAAATTTCAATAATTCCCGCAATTAACAATCTAGAATGGATTTTTATAGGAAATTCGGATCATCATCATTGTCATTCATTTTTTATGTAATTAAATTGATTTATATTAATTAATTGATATTGCCAGAATACCTACATTGAAATATTAAAAAAAACAATTAAGAATGATATAATTCTACGTGTTTTTTTTATGTAATAGGAGATTTTACCTATACAAAGTGGCTTTAAAGGTGAGTGAATTTAATAGCTCAAACTAGTATCTGTCGTGCGTCACTCGTCTATGCCATTACATTACGTGCTGAGGAATGTAATCATTTACAATCTTAAAATCTCATCTAACTCTTGGTCTTCAAGTAAACTATACCGTCTCTCTCTACATACGCTCACTTGCTTTTGATAAACAAGGATATCCATTTTCCCGTCTGACTTCTCACAGCCTTGACGTAACTATTCAAAATTTCTATCCAACAGCTCTATCCAATCGTATCTATTCTGCATAATCCTTCCTCGGCAGGTCCGAGTCTGATTTGCCGATATTAACATGTATTGTGATGGCTTCGTCGTTTTCAGACTTCATGATCACATCATTCCACTGCACCTCAGCTTTTTTACCATAAGCTTCATTCTCAATTAATATAGCTGATTTTGTGCATAGCGCTTTGCTTTGGAATTCGATCAAAGCGCAGTAATCGCTTTTCTTCGTTTCCGATTTCAGATCAGCAATGTACCCTAACTTTCTACGCATAACTTCGACTCTCACGTGGTAATTGTAGATGCAAACTTTGATGATAAAAGCGCTTTTTTGGTGGAGAAGTATGATTTTATATTTCGTTCGGCAGCACGCGGTCTTTTTGAGTTTAGTTTGGAAATTTTCGATGAGAATTTTGATCTTTTGTGAGTAGACGGCAATGATATTGTGGTTGTTGTGTAGATGCGAGGAGAGTTCCTCGAAGGGAACGGAGCAGCAATTGGCAGCGATGGGGCACATCATAGTGTCGAATTTGCACTCTTCCTCGTGTTTCACTCGAGTGATTGCTGTTAGGAGATCTGTACAACCACGTCTGTGAACAAGACAAAGTTGTGGTTAAAGTCAGAATAAATACATAACATTAATCAATGGTACAAACACTTAACAAAGAGTTACAGCTGGTAAAATTATAATGAGATTTGAGTATTTATTCAATGCAATGTAAACGTAAGAGTATGAAAAATCGTAATGTGTAAACAAAAATAAGACCTGTCGTACAATACGAAGTGGAAACGTAGTAGAAAGATCTTATGCACGCGAAGGCATACCAAAGATAACCTATATCGCTGATTTATTATATATCTAAACGATTTTGATTGACTATTTGCATCACTTTTGAGCAACTTGGCTAATACTTGTTGATATTGTATTAAATCAAGTGTATAATAATAAAACTAATAGCTCTGAGATGGAACATTTTATGCAACACACAGATTTTATAGTAGTTACATCAACTCCGGCGAGATTATTACGCGCAATGTTGCATACAATTACGCAAGTAGTTATAGATATGGCAAGTGTGAAATGAGGTTCTTGTATCAATTATAGCGGTTGATTAAACTACATGGTATTTGGATATACTATGGTTGCACGATGGAACTTTGAAATTAATGTTGCTATATGTTGCTATTCTACGCTATATTCATTTTCGATTATTCTTAAAAATGGTGGTATCTTCTTGTCATGAAGAGCGCAAATACTCCGACAATTAAAATAAGGTGATATAAAAACATGTCACAATAATACGTTCCCGAGATAAATAAATTTATAATCACGTTTAAAATAAAAATCTGAACATTATCAGAGATTTAATATGCTTATATGACCATTCAAAAATGAATGACTGGTTATGAGAGCTATAAATAAAGTTGTAGAGTTAAAATTTTATCAGTGCCTGCATCAGTCAAGTATGTACCAATATGTGGTGATAAATGGGCAGTAAGGCAGTAAGGTAAGACTAGATCGCACTCGGATCTTGAATTGCTTACGATTTCGACCTCACATAATGACTACAAATGCGCTAAAGAAGGCCAGGTTCCAGGCTTAGTATATGCTTTTTGAATCATTCTGTATATGTTTACCGAAGTTCAAGTGACAATGGTCGTCACCATCACCATGCATATTGGGATCTAATTAATACGAAATTGTTATAGTTTTTGCAAGCAAAGCTAAGTAGGTGGCATTTTTTTTATTATTTGTCAATTTGATCCAATTAAAAACGTACAAAATGTAAAAGGTGACATGCCTCGCAACGCTACGCAATCCTTCCACCGTAAAATCTTGTGAGATCTCATACTTTCGTTCGTAGGTCAGTGTGTCAGTGACAAAATATGGGAACTTCGACTTGAGATATTTCGTAATAAAATTTAGATAGAGGCTTGTAATTTGGGGGAAGAGGTAGGTTCGGTATATATTCTTGGTTACCGAAATATCAGACTTCTATCTTTACACACAACAAAGATACAGGCGGCCTGAAGGTTCCGTGGGTTTCTTCGAGAAAAGGATGGCGGCGGTGCCCATTTTGTTTGCTTGACATGGCGGAGGCACTGCCGTGCCCCCATATTCATTTTTGTCTTCTCGCTTTTCTGTAGATAATATTGCTCGCTGATATATTAACAAATATCAATTAATAATACTACTATCAATAAACATTGATAATACAATTTAATGTATCACCATGCATGGGAGCGATAAAATCGTGGTTTTGTGTCGTTCACGATTTATTTGCAGTAAACTTGGCCGGTTTATTGCGTAAACAAGTGTTCCATTCCATCCAATGTAGGTAACTTTTATTACATTGCTTGTTATACGATGTTTGGTACCATTAAGTATTATGTAGTTTGAGACAGCATTTTAGTAAACTATTTGATACAAGTAGTGCCCGTGACTTCGTACGAGTGTTTTTGTGCTACGCCGAGAAAACCTTCCATTTCCCGGGTTAAAATATTTTAGATGTTGATCTTATTATTAGCTATGAAGTGCTCTATCTGTTTCTTAGTTAAAAGGAAAGAATGAGACAAAACCGATACATCTCATATTTTGCCTTACTTACTCGCTAAGCCTGCTGAATCAGAAACTTTTACAATAGCAAATAGTATAAAATTAAACCAGTGCATTAAGAACTTTGTTATAATAATTAAAGTAAATATTTTATTAATATAAAGATCAGTACTACACAACAGATGTTTCTCGATGTAAGTTTAATATAATCTAGAATGTTTGCGCCATAAAATCGGAAACTTATGGGGTGAAAATTCTAGATTATAATTTCAGTTCGTATTTTGAATGTCAACCATTTGTCTAAGGTCACCTTTTACGTGTATTTGTAGGTGCAGTTGGCATTCTACTTTATTGTGTATAAAAATTGTGTTACACAACAATTGACATTTGTCTAATGGACTTAATGGACTTACTGATTTTATTACTACCTACTGATATCCTTAGACCACTCTACCAGCACACTCGTGCAAAATAAAATCATTTCTATACACACATATACTAAGGAAATACCTACAGATAATTATTAGTTTTAATAACGCTTATAGCCAATCGCTCATAAGGCATATTGCAGTGGGCAACGCCTCCATACTACTTTACCTGACATTTAACCGATATACTTTGCTTCGAGAAATTCAAAATGCCGCAATTTTCAGTCCCATTGCAATGTATAAACATTATAATAACGGCTATGTTATTTAGTCAACTTTAAATGAATATTAAATCAACATTTCATAAAATAATATGTACCATAATTAGAAAGAAATATAAATATTTACAAACTAACATAAATTAAAGAGAGTATAGAAAAGCTACAAAAAGTGTAAACAATTTGGCCTATGTGGTAGCGTGCCCCAAGATCCTGGCCGCATTTCCTCACTGAATAGCCAAACCTACTCGTTGAGCGAGGAAATACCCAGCCCTTGGGTCGCCGGTTGCGTCGAACAATCTTCTAGAAAGATTTTCTATAAAAGTATATCAAATTACCTGTAATTCCGACATGGCAACATCAGATCGTTGATGAGCCTCTGTAGCGCGAGGCAGGGCGTGGCGGGCGCTCTGAGGGTGCCCCGGCACCACGCGCAGCGCGACATCCTGCGGGAACATCTCGCGCACCACACACCGCCGCACCAAGGACATACACATGGGCCGCAACACTGTTGAAAAAGAATAGGGATTTATTAATTCAATAACCCGAAAATAAAAGTTTATTTATACCAACTTTGACCCCCCGCTTAAGGAGCTAATTTCCAAAAAGCCACCTCAGTACACCTATAGGGCACTCAAAAGATATATCATCCAAATTTGAAATCTCTAGATCCACTGGTTTAAGCTCTCATTCAGCCCGTCAGTGTTAAGAATCTCATTAAATAGATGAAAATATAGATCAAAATCGCCAGACAATCACGCCCGCTGTATGATCCCAATCTAAGCTGCGCCCGTATTATCAGTACGGTGCAATGGGTTAGAAGTTATCGAAAAATTATTTCTCCCAACGGGAATCGAACACGCAAACAACACGTGAGCCGTGGGCCGAGCAGCGGTTTGCTTTATATTAAAAAGTAAATGAACGTAATCTGTTCAGCGAATGAAACCAACTGGGACATAATTTGTCATGACTTATCCTTATAACGTAAATTCTGTAATTTTAGGTTAACCGTTTTCAGAAGCAGAGGGAGTGTTAATTTCATGAACGACCTTCTATTTTTTAAATACCAAAATCAGAAAATGATTTATTTAAAATATATTTATTTATGCTAATCGGAAATTGTTATCCAAATTTTGTCAACGATTTAACCTGCTTACATTTATCTCAAACATTTATAGCTAGGTCTGTATTATTATAAACACTCAATATGTATCGCCTTGCATTTTGTCATGAAAAATGCAAACCTTTGTAGGCGTGCTTTGCATAACGAATGTCACCAAAGACGTCAATGCCGACCTCGAATTTGATATTTACTGTATCATGTATCCTATCGACTGAGGTTACGTAAAAACTCACAAAGCTCGCAGGTAAACGGAGAAGGTTGCAACGTAGGTACTCAAAGGTATTGGTAAACCTTAATGTTATAACTACTGCGGCGACTTGTCTTTGGGGTTTCGTTTAGGCAGACTCAATAGACAGATTTAGAGAGGAGAGCATGTTAAGCGACTAGCCCTAGTTAAATATTTTGGTTATTTACGTCTGTTACTGTACGTTTTACTGCACATTGAAATAAAACTAATTTTACAGATTTTATCGCGTGTAGGTATATTATGAGGAGGAGGACAGAGTCCTGGCTTGACCATAATTGCTGTAATGCAGCCGAAACGTAGGGAATTTAAAAACATAATATAACACGCGATAAAATCTGTAAAATTAGTTTTATTTAAAAATCTACCTAGGTTTTATCCCGCGACATGCCGAGGGTCAAGACTTGTTGTAACGGTACAGGTGTAACATTGATGGGACTGTGTAGCGAGACAGGTCTCAAAGAAAAAAAAATCCCTGTAGTAATCTCTCGCATCATAAACTGATCTGTCACTGACGACATATAGTATATACTGAGTATAAGCAAAATTGTTATGCAGGTTAGTCGCGTATTGTAGTTTCCGTATCGTAGCCACAACTATGATTTCATCAAACGACTCTATAATCCTACGGCCACATTATCGCGCGAATATTCTTGGTGTGTTATCGCGGTAAAACTTCGTGTTCGATCTACGTCTTACTGTACTGGCCACATTGAAAAAAACTTCGCGATATAAAACGTCGCAATAAATCAGGGGGACTAAACGCCAAATTAATAATTATTTATTGCATCTTTATTCTTTGAATAAAATAATAAAAAGGGTCAAGAAGAGAATTAATGGGCAATTTTAATCGGCCCCCATGCATCGTAATTAATTATTTTTTTTGTTATTTTGCTCTTGGGGGTTCCTTAAAACTGATTCTGATTCATATTTTGTTCCAAAATTATTTCGTTATTCCAGCCCATATTTTACCTGTACGTCAAAATCAGAATAGTAAATGCAACACGCTAATATGAGCAAACCGCTCGACGTCGCTTTGTACACAAAGCGCGCGAAGTGTAGCCAAACCGCACGAACATTGTCGTGATAAAACCCTTTGAAGTGGGGCAAATTACCAACAGTGGCGTGACGGGCATTTGTGTTCACCTGAATGATTTGCGATAAGACAAATTGCCAGACGTGTCGCGACAGCGCAAATCTTCGCGCTAGCTTGATAATGTGGCCTTAGCATAAAGCAGCACATAGAGTACAAACTTGCGGCCTCTACAGTGCTAAATCTGTACATCAGGAACTATAAGGAACGCCTAGTATGGGTGCTTATTCACGCCATCACATGTGCTATGTAACATGTAGAGGAGAGAACGGGACGCCTGTTAACGATATATATATTTTCATTTTAACTAGTTATGTTATGAAACTGGGATCACCCTGAGTCCATTTTTTGGTACTTATACAAGCGTTGCTTAGTTTGGGACCGTACAGTTGGTGTATTCCTCTGGCGATATTATAATATTATTATCTTTATCCGCATATATGAAACAAAGTCGTGTTAGTAACACCATTTTTATGATCTTTGATTTTTTGAATTTGTCTCGCCCCGAACAGCAGAATAAAATGGGAAAGATTTACAAAAAAAATAATTCATTCTCACATTTGATTCTGAGGCGTTATGAAGTTCGCCGGGACAGCTAAGATTATATAAAAAGCTAAAGTTTGTTAGATTACGAGTATGAATGTAGGGCATAATCTCCGGATCTACTGATCCAATCCAGAACATTATTTTACTAATGGAAAGCTAAATTATCCCAGAGTGCTCTAGGCTATGTCTCATCGCGGTAACTCGGGCGCAGCTTATTGGATAATTATGTTAAATATAAACATTTCAGTTTCAGATATTATAATACTCATTCTATACATAAAACCTGTTGATTATAGAATATCTAATTAAATGTTGAATCAATTAAAGATAATGACCAACTTCGTGCAGACGTGAGAAATCACAATGATTTATGTCTAGATCTTTAAGCTCTAAATTGTTCATAATATGTAAATGTTGTGTTTTAAATATGTAAAAAACGATTAAAAATGCCGTATGTCATTAAATAAAAACCGGCTAAGTGCGCGTCGGGACACGCAAAAGAGTTCCGTGGCCATGTCGATTATGTATTTGTGCTAGTATCCTAGAAGTGTTCGGATAATTTTGAAATTATTTTAAACGTAATCATGATATTAATATACATTTTCAACGAGTCCTCACTCGAGATGTAAAGTACCTACGTAATTTTATCCTTGTTTCACCCTCTTCACAAATACGGGAGATAGGTACCCGGGAATAATTTTGCTTTCAATATGTTCATACACTTCTTAGTAGAGGTAACAAAAATCTATAGATATGCCAATTTTCAATCTCTGAATGAAATGACTGTGACGTCGGTTAGACGGTCAGACAGACTTGGAAATACTATAAGGGTTTAATTAAGGAACCCTAAAAATTGCGAAATTTAATTTTTTATGTAATATAATCAAACGAGGTAAAGATAATTTACTGGTTTCGATGACGACTGAACACGTTGGCTTTATATGTATCTTAAAAGCGCAGGATACGTATGCATAATTTAAATACTAGCTTTTGCATGCGGCCCCGTCCGCAGGTACTGCGGTAATTTAGCTCATATCACTCGGGGATAAGGTAGCTTCCTATTCGTGATACATTTTTCAGAATCAGATCTGTACTTCCAGAGATTACACCCAACAAGCAAACTAATAAATTCACAAACATTACCTTTTTGTAATATAAGTATAGATATATTATTGAAATAAAACTTATTTTAAGGATTTTATCGCGTTTATTTTCCGTTTTTACGTTCCCGACGTTTCGGCTGCTTTACAGCAACCATGGTCACGGGAGGACTGAGGTGTTTGACCTCCTAGTGTCAATGTTTGAACTGGGATACCCTCATATTTTGTGATAGTTGTTTGCGGTCCGATCTATGCTCATAAAGTGCTCACTGTGTACTGAGGTCTTGCAATGGTGCGCTTGGTTTTGGATTTAATTATATTAATTACTGGATCCCAAGTCACTAGGTATAGATAAATAAAAAAAACACAGACGGGCATAAGGCTGTCTGTTATTGTCTTTTGTTTTTAATGGGATGTAAGTACCTGTAATGGCTCCAAGCATATACTGCACTCCGCGAATCTGGACAGCACCTCGTCGCAATTGGGACAGGTGCATTGCGCCGCGTGGCCTTCCTCTGTCGTCTCGATGGCGGCTGGCTGCACTAGCGGTAGAGATTTATCTGCAATCAAACAGAGAAAGATTGTTTTATTACATCATTTTATACACATAAGCGAACAGAATCTATCGTCACATGAACTTGACCGATGTCCGACCGATGATGTATATATATATAAAATACATATACACACATATATATATACATATGCACACATATATATGTGTATATGTATTTTTAAGTGATAATATATTGGCATTATAGCCATTACGTTTACACTTATACACGATACTTTCGAATTATAATAGTAAAATGACACTCTTCATTCAAGTTTACAAACAAATTTGGACATGTTTCTTCGAACTAAAAGAAGTTGGTCTTGAGCAACAGTGGGCTCGTCGTTTTTCCTCTGTATCGCACGTGACCAGATTGTAAAGTGCGATTTGTGTAAAATTATTATAATATACATTATTATAATATACATTATTATAATATACATTATTATAATATACATTCACGCTCTCAATACTTTCGGGGCAAATGTAGCAGCTATAATAATTACACAGACAAGCTACTTATAGCTCGAGCAAGGACAATAAATTTAATCAAATTGTGAAGATTAATCTCCTACATGATCACACATTGAGATCAATAAGTATTATGTGAGTACTTAGATAAATCATGTGTAAATTATTTGTCTGTGGTAGTACGATCGTATTCTTATTTTTATGGAAATTTGGTTGTTGGGATTTGCAATACGAAGAACTGATTGTTCAATGATCAAGTTATTGCCTACTAACAAGAATCAAGGTGCCCGCAAAATTAAATTGCATCATGTGATTTGCAACCATTTAGAGAACTAATATAGGGCAGGGTTCTGATGATATCAGTTTCAAAAAGGTCAGCCAGTGTCAAACTAAAATGTGTTTTATAAATAATATCAGTTTTATTACAAAGACCGGAGGCATTGCAACGCAGTAATACAGCAGCGATTGCACAACATTGAAATTATAAACTGTGCCAGAAGGTGCAAAGAGAGAGGTTTTAATGTGACCTACGTCTAAAAGGCACAATAGCCAAGTTGACTTAACAAACATCGGAAACTTTTTTTTACTCTAGGGCTCTATATAAGGTTTAACAATAATACTGTAAAATATTTTAAGGGGTCCAACGGTATCGATAAAGGTTACATTCCCGATAAAATAATCAAATTATTTGAAATTTTAAAAAATACGTATCTGACTAATTAGTATTCTAATCTTGTAAGCAACAACGGATGTCTTAAAAACAACCCAACAAAAAATCCATATTCTAAGCTGACTGATGCTGTGCTCAGAATTATAATGTTCAAAATATACCAAACGACACAAAAATGGATGCTCCGGCAATAAATTTGATTAAGATCCCCATAATCAAGTGAAGGGACCGCCATCTTTGAATGTTGATAAAAGGAATGGTGAAGAATTCTAAGATAAAAGTTACAAAGACTCAAAACATTGGAAGAGAACAGGTATTCATTGTGTCTAGGCAGAGTGTAAAGAGGTATTTTATTTACTAATAATAGTAATAAAAAATAACAGTTCTGTAACATTAAAATTAATACACACAAACACGTCTATAGGTCAAACTGTATAATATAAAGTAGCCTATAGTTTACAATTTAGATATTATAATCTACATAGGGCATATTTCACAATGTGCTGATAATGATGACAGAATTGGCATGGAACATTAGTCAAATGTATTGTGGATAGGGTTGTACAGCACATAAGGGCGCTTATTATTTTCCTTTGTATAGAACATCTAACCAAGGTCGCTTGTACGATCCATGTAAAACAAGATTCAACATGATGAAATAATATTATATTATTATATTGTGTGATAACATTACAGCCTTACTTGGTATTTTTTATTAGTACCTTGTTTTTCTTTTGTGTACCATGATTTTTTTATTATCTGACCGAGTCAACACAATTATTTGGGTGAAGAATCTCAATCCAAAACTACAGTTACGTTCGACGCGTGCGTAAAAAAATGGAAACAGTTTGTAATCGTTTTATAACCGGTCGTGAAATAAAAAATAACGTGACTTCTGTTATTTTATGGTATAACTGGCGGCTTTTTGTCGATGGAAATTATATATAAGATCACGGTCATCGATTGGCACATAGATAAGTTATACTTTTTTTTTTATCAAGTATAGCTAATATAGTACAACGTTTCCTTGGACGGAATGAAGGGATGCAGGTTCTAATAATTAATTTCCAAATCTAATTTTCAATCACAATTATCACTCGCTAAATGATGAAGAATTTCATAAAATGCACATGCTTTGACTTTAAATATCCTTAATTATAAATAGCTTAGCAAATTCCCACTTATTTTTCATGTAGGACCGAAATTAGCCTTATGCCTTGAAAACTTTAAATTAATCATAAACAAATATCGCTGAACTAGCACGTCAACTATAAGATCTCAAACGAAGCAACGATTGTATTACGAGTACCGTACAACGGACTGAGGATTATTCCAGTAATTATCCTAATTCATATTTCATAATTAAACATTCATTATTACAAACTCAATGCTTAATTAATTATGTGAAAACGGGATTCCTCAGTCTCATCGAGGTTACAGCTCGTGACGACACCACGGGCGGCTGTTACACAGTGCGTCAGAGCGACTTTACCTCTTAAGTTTCGAACTGAAATTGATTCATGGAACGGGTTTGATTAGTATAACTCATTCATAATCCACCAACCTACCAATTGATCCGCTTATAATTTGCTGGCTGAACAAGAATATAATATTTTCGCTGGCAGAACAGGAACATGGCTTGTTCCTGGCAGAATAGGACGATGGCTGTTGACGATGATGTTCCCTATGCCAGGACTTTGTTCAGCCGTGAGAAACATTCACCAATTTCCAATCCTGGACTATTCACGTCATTACTTGTATTTGTTTATCTCTCTAATTAGCAATTCTTTTGATTAACTAGATCAGTTATTTATGTGCCATGTCCTTTTTACTCCGATTTAGCGGAATAGGGAAGATCTTCCAGACAGGCGGGTGGTATGCCTGGCGGGGCGGCCGCTGTGCCCTGACGCTTACTGTCTCAGTAAACTCTTATAGCGCGTTTTAGGATTGTATGATTGTCATTTGTTCTGAATGTCCGTCTGCAGATTTTACCTATTTCATAGCAATTGATACAACATTTAAAGTAGGTGCATAAAACGTATTAGTAATAAATGTATTCTCGCGTATAAGGAAAAGTTATAGTGTAATTCAATAATTATGAACAAAACGTAATATTTTGCCGTTACTGTAATTATTAATTGAATGTATGCTTACGTAAGTAAGTGGGGAATTTTTAAACATTACCTAGTCTGACTGGTAGGTGTCTTAATGTCAAAGTCAAATCATTTATTTCGAATAGGCCTACGGGGGCACTCACTAATTGTCCATTCTTTTTTTCTTAACTCTACAACCGGATCAAAGCGCGACCTCAATTCCCAAGATCCGGCAAGAATCTCAGCGGGTTTACCTTTATTATAGTACTTTTATTAAATCGAAGTTAAGTGCAGTCTCAAGAGCGCCCTCAAAATCGCTCTCAGAGTTTATAAATGCATATCGCAAGGCGAACACATCAACAATACGGTCCCACACTAAGCAACGCTTGTATTATGGGTACCATACCATGGACTGAGGGCGAACTCGGTATAAAATACTTATATAAATATTAAACATACATCACTCGGTTACAAATACTCACTTTGTGCTTATCACACAAAGGTTGTCGCTACGAGGATTCGAACCTGGGACCCGCAACATGGAAAGCGGGGTCACTGCCCACTGAGCTAATAAGGTCATCAAAACAAGTCGAGTTTAGAGTAAATGACAGGTCTGTTATATATTTAGATCACTAGCTACACGTACTTGTGTGCGAGACAAAATGTCATGATTGTCGAGCGGCATATCTCGCAGATTAGTGACGAATTTGTATAAAAATTAACGACAATCGTGATAAGATAACGGAAAGCTTACAATGATTCAGTAAACCTGCTCACAAATGATGACGTAATTGATGACATCACAACAGTAACTGACGCTTACATTTTGAAATATTTCTAAGTATCTATTATTTTTCGCATACAGTTTAAAATGCATACGCAAGTTTTCAAGAGTTTTGCTTACTTAAGTAGGTACGGTATCATTATTTATTTGTCAAGATTTGCAATCTCCATCAAAGTAGTTATGCAGTGATTAATTGTGTTAAGAAGTATGTATCATTTTATTAGGAATAGTACGCGATTGTTTAGTCTTTATTTAAATATAAGTATGCAAATGAATAAAGGACGCTGGCTGATATGAATTTTAGAGCTAATTATGATGACATTGACGTAGTGACGTAGTCAAGGGACTTCAAGGATAACGAGTGATAAGGACCGCTTTCATCATCCGTCTTAAATATGTTTAAGTTTCATTTAAGCAAAATATCTCATAGAACATTTGAGTTAAACTCAATATCACAGTATAATTATTTTTATATCATAAATATTAAGAGGTAATCTTTTTTTTGAATAAGTTTTTAAGATTTTATTTTATGAATCAGATGTAATTCGTAATCACTAGAAGCCACGAGTATCTTCCTAGAATTTAAATCACGGGATCTTGTAAAAATTCGCGTTGTTTCCGGGAATAGGATTTTGAGTCATATGCGGCTATCATCAACCTATGACAGCAATCATTTAATTTTGAGAATTTTCAATTAAGAAATGATTTCAATATGGATAGGGATATCAATAGATGAATAAATAATCAGTTAATTACATTTATATTTGAATAAGAAAGAAATCATAAAGCTGTCCGTATACTTGTATGTTAAATTACTTGAAAACTCCAAAGCATCACATCCTCTTGCAAATGGGTGATCTCTATCATAGCTTTATAGCGCACGCGCACACCGCCAGCGGCACATGGTTTTTGTTCTTATTTGCTATTCCAGTGTAACCTTCATTTCAATGTCAACTGACATTAGTTTGACGACCGATAGGGCGCAAGCACCTGCCTACTCTTATAAAATATCGTCCATAACAAAACATTGATTACTTTTATGGAATTTTCCACTTTTCTTCAAGTTCAATCAATAGTAACTAGTTATCTGAGGTACTTCAACAATTCTTTTACCTCTCTATTGTTGAACATTTGATATTTCTTTGATCTTCGCTAATAGCTCGCGGAACAATGGCCATTGTTTCATACAAGATCGAACTCCTTGCATAGACTTTAGACAACTCTTTTATTTTTCTTAAACATGATCTTTCACGTGTGGTTTTATTGAAGGTGATTACTATTATTGATACAGACAAACAAGGTAAGGTTATTAAACAATTAAGAGGTGATGATGTTTTATATTTTTTTATAAAACATAAATCTTTGGAACCAGTTTGTAAGGGCTTGGGTTCGCGATTCCACCGTTTGAAACGAGATTTAGATCAAGACTGATTTAATTTATTCACATTATAAAGTATCACAACAAATCTCAACCACCGATATATAAAACAAAGTCATGTTAGTTACACCATTTATAACTCAAGAACGAGTGAGCCGATTTTTATGATGATGGATTTATTGAATTGAGTACGCCTCGAATATTAGAATAACTATTCAAACATGGGAATAATGCACGAAATAACAATAATAAAGATAATTCATTTCCTCATACATTTGATTCTGAGGCGGTACGAAGTTTGCCGGAACAGCCAGTTGTAAATATATTTCAAAATGTTTAGGTCAACAAATCTTAAAATATACTAGCAATCAGTATTTTTATAAAAGGTTTTTAGTTAATGTAGCATTTTACGAGTAACAATTCATTCAGCGTTAATTCTATTTAATTTTAAACAAAGTTACAGCTTAAGATGCTAGCGCCAGTTAAGTCTGAGAAAAGTCCAAGCTTATTTGAAGTAAAACTGAGAAAAGGATTTGTTAATTTAATGTATAAATTCGTTCACGGAATTAAAAACAAACAGCCTGTCATTTTATTTGTTTGGTTGGGGTAAGTTTTTTTAATACTTTATGGATAAGCACAATCAATACAGTCAATTTATTTGGACATTAAAAAGGTACTGATATACATGAGTATTTTATATACCTATCTATTATAGAAGTACATACATTATATGCTTGTAAAACGAAAACTAGGTACTTGTTTCCAATTCGAACTGCCTGTTAACCACATTTATCAATTAATCGGTTAACGGCCCGACTACCTAACTGCAATAGCGATCTGCTGACCCATGTTGTACGTTTAGAAGATCCGTAACTAGTTACCGTTAGTTACGGATCTTCAAATGTATTATATTTAGTAACACTATTGAGTATACAAGGACTTAACTAACTATATTTTTTATATTTGTCGATATTTTTGGCTAAAGAAACCGAATGTGTTTTTTTCTTTTGCTTGAGTTTTGACCCAGAAATTTTGAATTTAAAACGATAGAGCATTTATCAGAAAACAGTTATTAGTTTTTAATTATATCGTTTGTACGTTGAAAATATTTACTCTGTGGCATAAAATCATCTTCCTAGTTGTTATTACATTTCTTTTCATTTTTTTGTTTAGACCGTAATGTTTCACTGTAAAACATTCTTGAGATTTTATTAATTGCCTACACATAAACATTAAGTCTACATAGCAAACTAGCATAACACAGCTCGGCTTGCAAATCAAAGAACTGTGTGACTCACTGCACTGAACATTCCAGGGCTTTTTATGACGTCAGAGTGCATTAATATGGCCATATATGGTCAGAAAATAACAAATGGTGCGATGATGTCATTGTCACAATTTATGAAGGAAATGTACCCAAAAAAGAGTTGTTCAAATAGCTCTGACTTGCGTGACAACAAAATAAAGTTATCTTTTAAGACTCACTAGTAAGGTACGATTTGAGTCCCACTTTTACGGTATATGTTTTATTGTTCTGATAGCACCTAAACAGGCGGGGCTGGTGTGTTTTGTCAGATTTTTTTATTTCAGGCGCCATTTAATGGACCGGTTGTAAATAAAAATAAAAAAACACATTTAAAATGTGACCATACGTAAAGGATTGTAAAAAATTACTTTATTTGACCATGATTACGTTATTGATAATTTAAAACTCTCTTAGGATTGTATTATTATTTTCGTTAGCTAGTGACATTTGCACATCACACACAGAAAATAATCTTAAAAAAAATCACCACGAAAAACAAGAACGAATAAAGAGGATGAATGACAAAAAAACATAAAGTAAACCATAATATTTAAACAGTTTTCTGTTAAATATGTCATCATATATGTCTTCTTACCTGCAATTTCCACATTCTCTCCGCTAGAAGAGTCTGACGAGTCGTCTTCTATCTTCTTTTCTGTGACGATGGTGAGGCTGTTCTCGCCGCAGTCGTTGTTGTGCGACCTCTTGTCCGTCACCGAGTGGAACTGAGGGAGAAAGAAAAATCCTTATTAGTTCTATATTTAAATCTGTACCTCTATACCATCAACGTTGCTACGAAAACCATATCCATATCCGAAAACAGATGGCGCTGATACTTCAAAGCAACAAAACAATAATGGCGCAACAGATTTTTTTTATTTGTTTTGTTCGCACAGTGGGTATCGTGCATTTGGATCGGAAAACGCAAAAGGTTAGCAGTAATATGTTTTGTTCAATGACGCAGTTGTCAAACGGCATATGCCCAATTATAAAGTCATGATGTCAAACGGCATATGTCCAATTATAAAGTCATGATGTCAAACGGCATATGTCCAATTATAAAGTCATGGTGGCAAACGGCATATGCCCAATTATATGCCAATCCCTTCCCAAACGGTGAGAGTCCTTGGAAGTCAATTTATAGATCCCTTAGAGTAAGTACGTACTTATTTGTATCGTGCCGTTAAATAAATAATTCCATAGACCAAGGTTGTAGGTTTCGTGATCATTGCAAGTGCTTCCTCATTACATTGTCTCTTGGGTTTCATCATTGTCGCGTCATACCTATTATTCAATACTTTGTGTTTGCATTATTTATGTAATTGTCTAGTTATAACTGGATCTTATTAATATCCTGTTAATTGTTAATTAAATAGAGATAAGATTGCTGAGAAGGTATATCGCGGTGTTGTTAATACTAAACTAAGAGAGTAAAAAGGTTGTAGGTTCGCTAGTGTAAAGTAAAGTAAATGTCACAAATTATTGTAAAAATAAAATAAAAGTATGAAGAGTTTGAAATAGGAAGGAATTAATATTGAAGATAACCTAACTCCATAGGATAACCTAACTCCTAACCAAACAGTCTGTGCTGCAGGCAGCAAAAATAAATTAACAATATGAAAAGTTGATTTATATTTCTCTCTTTAATTTTCCGCATTACGAGCTGTTTGATTTTTGTGTAACGCAATTATTTTTATTCCTTGAAACGCTGTGCAATATATAAAAGCTAATTATTTTCTTACTACGCGTATCTTGGGATTGCTGACCTTGTTTAAAAAAAACAATGCTTTTTTATACAATTTCACAATCATTTCATATTTTCCTTCGATGCAACTAATTCGATTGATTATTTAAATGACATTTGTAATTTGAGCATAATAGGTTTGCTCATATTGGGAATATATCATAAATCCACGATAAAGAATATAAACACATAAAACTAAACTAGAGAACAAATACGACCAGTGTTATAAATAGAATATTCATCAGATGTCATATTAAAACATGTATATACAACACAACATAGAATATAAAACATAGAATTGTAATTATTTATTAGCAAACCATACAATCCTACTTATTGTATTTTACTGCAACTGTACAAAATATATTATTATAAGTTAAAAGAGCCGGTTTTTCTAGTTCAACAGCGACTTAACTTCAGGCTTGGCTTTATTGTCCCAAAGGCATGTATATATACAAACGAAATACTTACATTCAAGTTATGATAAATATTAAGCTACGAACTCGCGACTCACTCAAATAGTTGATCATAACTTGTCAGCCATGACACACATAGCGTCAAACAGTGACCGCTCACTCACATAATACGCAGTTTGTAAATCGAATTTGCCATTTCCTTATAGGACTCGGGAGTCGAACCTCGGTCTCGTGTTGCGTTTACGTCAGTCAATGAACTGTTGCGTACGATCATAAATAGTTAAGTATGTGTCGTATCTTAAGAGATGCCGTTGATATTAGAAGCTATATTTATAATTATGGTAATTGGTTCTGTTAGAACTAGTATAATTTGTTAATTTTGATAACGATTAAATTATAATTTCTATTTCTAATAACCAAAGAAAATGTACAATAAAATGTTATACGTAAGCATACGAAATAATCAATTAGGATATAAATAAAAGATAAATGGTGCTTAAAAAATAAATAATAATTTAACTTTTTAAAGATGTATTCTTTGAACACGGATCTTTGATAAGTCACTAATTATTTTCACGCAAAAAGGCGCCTTCTAAGCCATTATCCATACTTTTATTTAGGTTATTAAGAGTGTTCAGAATAAAAAAGTTATACAATTTAATCGTAAACTTCACTGCCGCTGCGTTTTTTTCGCTTCCGACCGCGTATCTACCACAGGATTTCCCGCTCCGCGAAGTGTTTTGAAACATCTCTCGGTGAAATGCGAACGGTTGAATAAGCCGGTTCGCGTCGGCCGTGGTTTTTTGTACTTTATGGAGTAACGTCTAAAGGTAATTGAACAGTAAAAGTCAGATGGCGCTTTTGAGTACAAACTATTTTATAAACATCGACGCCTCTTGCGATTGATTTATTAGTCTTAATGATTGGTTTGAAAGTTATATGTAACGTTTAAATTTAAACAAATACTACATTGCACTGATTACTCTCGTGAGAAGTATGATATGAATAAAAACAATCTGTGACTACTCTATGGTACAAAAATAAAATGTAAGAAAATATTAATGTAAATAGTATTCAATAAGAGTATGAAATTAAAAGTATTAAATATTTATTTATTTCCCCATAATTAATAATGAAAGAAGCCAACCAACCAACATTTCATATTAGTCTTTTTTTTATTAAAAAAGTGTGTCCCAGCGAACATTGCACCTCCTCTCTTTCAAATGTATCAGAAAATAAATTGCCTTTATTATTATTTTAGTGATTTTAACATGTTAGTAGTTATTCTGCTATTCAGGGAGGAGACAAAAAAAACGTATAAAATATGCGTAAAACAGACATTCTGTGTATACGTGGCTTAGAATAAGATACAAAGTAAGGATGTTATTGTTTGCATATAAATGTCTTGGTCGGAAGGTCGTTTCATTTCTGTCAGATAACACTGCGTTACATTCTTTGATAAAGGATTTTTTATAACCTATCCAATTTAACTTTCAAGGAAACTTGCATTCGACGAAGCTTTTTATACCGTCGTATTGATGTTTTTCTAAACACTAAAAAGCGATACAAAAACATGTGAATTATAAAAAAATATCCTTTATGTTACTCCAGTGTCAATGACCGGAACAATGATTTAATTTAGGTAAATTAGAGATAAAATATACGTGAAGCCAAATCGTTAATAGTATATGTATTGAAATAAAACTAATCTTAAGGATTTTATCGCGGTTTATTTTTTATTCTACGTTCCCGACGTTTCGGCTGCTTTGCAGCAACCATGGTCACGGGAGGACTGAGGTGTTTGACGTCCTGGTGTCATAGTTTGACGGGGGTACCCTCATATTTAGTTGTTATATGTATGTTTTAAAAGATCAAATCTTAATAAATTTTAATAATAAATGTCGCCAGACGAACACACCAACTATTCGGTCCTACACTAAGCAACGCTTGTATTATGGACTGCGGCGAACCCAGTGTATTTAACTTATATAGATATTAAACATCCATGTCTTGGCTACAAACATTCGTGCTCCTAACACAAAGATCGTTCCTACCAGGATTCGAACCCGGGACCTTCGGCACAGAAAGCAGGGTTACTATCAACTGTAGCGCAGTTGGTAGGCCATCATAATTATTCACGTCATAAATAATATTTTTTTCATAATAAATTTTAATTTGTTAACACCGCATTGATTTCATATATTTACGCAAATACTACATATTGACATAAAACTAATTTAAAAGATTTTATCGCGTTTATTTTTATGTTATCACTTCAGGGAGCGCCGGTGTTTCACGTAAGTTATGTGTTCGCTTATCCAGGTTTTTATTGATCATTTGGTTTGCCCTATGTAAGAGAACTCAAACACCTCAGTCCTCCCGTGACCATGGTTGCGCTAAAGCAGCCGAAACGTAGGGAACGTAATAACAAATAAATAAACGCGATAAAATCCGTTAAAATAGTTTTATTTTATTGTTAACACCGTTTTAAATTAAAGCACATAACGATAATATTACTTGTACCTCCCGGCTTGTTTTTTTTACATTTCCGCAATATCGAAGTTACTTTATTTGAATAATCTTTATTTTCTCATGCAACGATTGCTTTAAATATTACCACTGGTGGCGGCCTTCGCGATACGGTGCTACTTTTTGTTGCCAGTCACAACTGGATTTCATCAAACGAGTATTGACCATGATGGTTATATACTAACGATAATGTTATTGCATTTCGAAATAAATCTCCACAGATTGTATTTATCATTCTCAAAAATCATGCTCAAAAATGTAAAAGATCTATTTTAAAAAAGAGCAACCATGGAGTTTCTTGCCCGTTCTTCTCCATAGGAACGGCATTCCGAACGGGTGGTAAAGCAGTAGCCTAATATTTTTGTAACTTTTGACGATTCATAAGTACTGTACATAATGGTCTACGTGAATAAAAAATATTCTGATTCTGATTCATCGAGCGCATAATCAATGCGTGTAATCTGTGTATTTTATATGAACTAATTTTTTTTTATAATATGCACGTTTTTCTACCTACTTGTAAGTAAATGAAAATGTGAATTCTAGAAAATGTAATACCTACTTACATACAGCAAAATCGCTTATTCAATTGCGTTTTGGGATAACAAAATAAAAACATTTTGAATAAAACAAACTGTGTACTTACCTGTTATTATCTAAAAATAAATTAATCTTTAATCTATATCTATACATATAAATAAAATTGGAGTGTCTGTTTGTAATATTAAAATAACCGCTTTTTACTAAGTGCATTTGGATGTATACACGTTACCTATACCGAAACAACATTTTTTACAATTTTTGTCTGTCTGTCTGTCTGTCTGTCCGTCTGTCTGTCTGTCTGTCTGTCTGTCTGTTTGTTCCGGCTAATCTCTGAAATGGCTGGACCGATTTTGACGGGACTTTCACTGGCAGATAGCTGATGTAACAAGGAGTAACTTAGGCTAATTTTATTTTAGAAAAAAAAATAAGATCTCACGAAAAAAAATTAAAACCAATGTTGCAGCGCAGCGCCTGAATTAATTTTGATAGCAACAACCTGCAATGCGTGCCGCGGGCTCAGAATGGGCGAGCAGGCTGTTGTCAACGGTTGTCTTTGTTAAATACCACGCGGACGAAGTCGCGGGCAACAGCTAGTAATATATAAAACAAAGTCGTGTTAGTTACACCAATAATAACTCAAGAAAGGGCGGGCCGATGTTTATTAACTAACTAGCTTTCTTTTTCGAATGCCCACTATAGATAAATATTCTTGAAGGTATTTACTTCTTGAAACTAGCTGAAGATTTACTTTATTCAATGCTAACAAGAAAAACGTTTACAGATAAGTACATTAATACATATACTAATACTTAATACTTAATTTAGCTCTCAATTCACAGTTATCAGCGAATTAAATCAGCCGATAATGTATGCTAATAGTTTGTTAAACTTACGTTCAAATCCTGTAATGATTACTTGTATGATCCAGTTAGTGTATACATTGTCCACGACGCTGAGGCATGATAGGAAAAGGCTTGTGACTTGGACACGATTTGCTTAACTTCCAATAACTACATAGGTACTAATTATGGTGAGTTAAACTCTATGATTGTGTGTCCTACAATATTTTTGAGTTTACTATATTTGTTGAGCAGTGATAGCCAAGTTGGTAAAACGCTTGCCTCGGTAACGAGGATCGCAGGTTCCAACCCCGGCTCGCACCTCTGGGATATGCTTGCTAAACGGTGAGGGAAAACATCGTGAGGGAACCTGCATGTCTGCGAGAGCCCCTCGAAAGACATGTGTATTAGGGTAGGTTGCGTGAGCTAATATGATTTCTCTCAGATTAAAATAAAATCAATATTACTATTATCATACTTATTTATTTTAACATTATAAAACTATGTAATATTATAAAGCTATTTATTATGTACAACACCATATATATTTCAAATAATATTTTACTCGATAACGTCTTATTTCATATTACATATAGTATTAACAAGGTTTTACCCCTTTATTAAAGATCCAATCAGCTATTCCACATTTCATAAATTTTAACAATTAGTACTTACATTGTTCAGGAGATGTTCCTCGTTCGATCGCAAAAACTAAACTGCCCGAAGTGGCGCCACGCAGCCTTTATATAGTACCAACGTGGGTAGTCAATTGACGTTTTAATCAGTGGCGCCATTTTGGCGCAGGTTTTTTTTTAGTCAATCGATTTACTTATTCTAGTTTATTATAATGATTACATATATTATTCATAACAATAACAATATTTTAATGATTAATAATTCCAATAACTGAATATCATTTTTATGATAGCTAACATGTGAAGTCCGGCAACCCGCACTGAACCAGCGTGATGGACTATGGCTTAATCCCTCTCACGTTGAAACGTGACTGACTCCCGCGGGGTTGCCATTTAAGTACTCTATATTTTTTTTTTTGTGAAACAAATATTCGTCTGGCTATATATTAGCAAGTAATAATGAGGAAGTAGAGTCATCGTCTTTCTCTACCGCACATCGTCTAGCTCAGTCTATAACTGGTTTAGCTTTTAACCTTGTTATATATTGTCCAAAACATATAATTTGTATTCCTCCAAATTCATTAAACGTATTTACATAGCTATTATAGCTATTCATTGGTAGAAAAAATATGTTCATTGTATAGGTATGTGATCAATGTAACGGTTATTTGAACCTTAAGATTCACATAATAAACATAATGATTATGCATAATCATGTATAACTGCTAAAATAGTCTTGTTTGTAACGTGATTTATGCAAACATATAATATTTGCAAGTCCAGTCACGAATTAATGTCCAAACAAAATACGACATTAGAAGTACCAATGGGACTTTTTGGCGGGAAGTTGAGTTGTCACTGTCAAAAAATGTGTGTCTTTGATAAATAATCTCTAATATTAGTGGGATATTAACCACTTTGTAATCATCAAGTGTTCGAATAAAGGAAATTGAAATAAAATATTATAACATGACTTTTCAAGTTCTCCCAAGATGCCCGGTAAATTTTCAGTAAAGTATCCACAACATTATCAGGACTAATTATAATTTTATAACAATTATCAAGAACTACTCGATACTGGCAAAATGGCTCTATTTTTAAGCTCATTGCAAACCTAAAAAAAGAAAAAGAAGTACCAATGAAATGAACTCCCATGACTAAGTGAAGAGTTTATTTTGAAATAATAAAACCAGACGTTGTAATAAGATTTTCATGACCCTAAAAAAAATACTTTTAGGCGGCCCACAGCCAGCAAAGATCAGAAAGTGTAACTGAAAATAAATTTAAACCGGATTTGGACCGGACCGGACGGACGGACCGTATATCAAAAGAATTTCCTTTACTACACAAAATTAATTCTAAGTTTTTTGTAACAAGTTGTGAGTAGTTTTTTTGTATTTTGCTGTTATAATGTAATAACGCGTAAATGTTATCATTTTAATATTTATTTATTCATTGATGTTTTAGTATCTCGTGGTGCTTTACATAAATTACCGTTGATGTAAAAAATAATAAATTCACTAAACAGGACGTGTTAGTTAATCTCATAATAAATGGATGCACAGTGATTAATGTTTTTGATTAAAAACAAACTTACCGATGAGCTCAGTATTATCATTTTCGATTCGCGCCTCAATGTTCTGTAACTTGTTACGTTAAAGTCACAATCGTCTTCACTGTCCGGACACGACACGTGGTATACATGTCTACGCATTTTATTCACTATTTTAAGCTACAATACTACACAGGACTTTATGTCTTCGTTAAAACTCGAAAATAAAGAAAACACAAAAACAATAACCAAATACTCATCTATTTGTTTAAATTTGGAATATTAGAGGCCATCTTTTGAAATAAAAAAAAGTAATCTTTTTCTTCTTCTGTTTTTGACAGTTACATATTTTTTTAACCACTGATACCACCAACGTCTTGCCAAAAGGCTGGATTGTTGCAGACTGCCAGTGATTATGAAAAACTCAATTGAAAATCGACGCTGTGGAAACGTTTGTGTCCGTTTTTTGTTTCCTGCCTTCGACATCGGTTTGGTTTATTTTGGTTGCGAGCTACCACGTGGTTGTAGATGGCCTCTAGGAAATGTGGCGCTAAACAATTGTACGTTAACTTCCGCGTGTTTAGTGTAGAGTGCGGTATGATTGCTTACAATGTAAGCAGACTGCAGGTTTGCTGACTTTGCTGTCCATTGTCTTTAATGTACAGTAGGGTAATCAGGAATTTCTAATGTAATCGTAACGTCATCAAGAAAACATGCTCTCATAGCATCGCATAGGTATGTGCGAATGCACGTCGCTTACGTACCGTAATGGTACGTAAAAAGTGCAATCCACTGATCTAAAAACGCTACAGATAAAACGGAAAGTTGGCCAGATAGAGTTTGTTGTCGTGGTTCTATTTAAAAAAAAAAGTGAAAACACGGTATCTTCAGTCTTTTATAACTGTGTTTTGTTTTTAACTGGCCAGTACATAATTATTTACTGGGGTATAGTAATTGTTTAACACAGATATTGTTTAATTATCTTCGTGCGTTTTAAGGAAATGTTTACTAATATCTGTTAAACTCAATACGTAAATTAGAATTTTATTTTTGAACATCTAAATTCTTCGTCGTTGCTGGGCGAGTTTTTTCGTTAGAAAAAAAATGCACTACTTCAACAAAAAACAAACTAATTTAATTTCAGGTATACGCATGCGGAAAAATCATTGGTGAGAGAAAAAAAATCGTCAAACCTTTTTAATCGAACCAAATCAATCACCGATTAGTCACGTATTCGATTCGATACGGTTTCGTAATCGATAGTACAAAACGTTTATGTCATTTTAATCAGCGTTGTGACGTGAAAATGATGTATGTGTGTCGAATTTGACATATAATCTCAACGATTGGTAAATGGTAATTATGATGCTTATGCTAGTTTTGTGTTAGGTTGTCGTAAGCCAATCTTTAAAGCCTAAAAGAGCATTCTTCGAAGCACATCGATTAGAAACGCATTAATTTGAATCATACCAAAACTATTATTTTATATTTTGATCGGTACTCATCCACAAGGGGAGACATATACCTACCTTTATTTATGTTTCTTTGTTCCCGTATACGTTCCTTCCTACGCTATTCATCCGATTTCGTTGAATCTGTTGTAAGCGACCCTCGCGAAGGTTTTCCTGGCATTGTAACGCATTACAACATGTGCTCGCTCATATGTTATAAAAACATCAATATTACAGAAAAAAAGTAGACCGAAATGTATTAGGATATCATAGTATGGAAACGATGATCTTCGAAAAAAAAAACAGTTCAAATAAATAAATGTGAAAAGGAGAACCGAAACAAAGAGTGGTATTATAACTAATTTTGTAATTTAAGGTTGTCTGCGGCTAAGAGCCGTAATAAATAACGATTGGCAATGTATTGAGAAACCGTCTGAAGTCTCGTTCAGCAGTACAAGTGGCCATTATTATTGAACTTGGTTTATAAATCATTATGCACCTGGCTCATTACAATACTTTCTCATACTTTTATCAACATAACAATAATATAGCTCAATGACTAGTTTAGCATTCCTTGCTCCGAGGCAGAATAAAACTGCAAGTTTTTTTAAAATATTTTTTGTCTTCAATGCTCAGGCAAACGTTTCCAATAAAGATTCACAGGAAAAGATTTCCTTACATAACGCTGTCATTGCTGGTGTTTTTAATTAATTATGAAATAGGCAAAATATGCGCGTAAATGTTGAATGAATTCAGCAAATTTAATAGCAGATGTCTATATAAACAGACATTCCAAAACTTTATTTTACGTATGTACCATAGTCATTGTACATAAATGGACACACCACAAGGCACACGAGTAGACTTATCGATCTTATCGATATAGACACGTCACTGGTTATCATAAAATGTCGTCAACCTATAATCTGTGGCGTTATCACTGAGTTGTGTGTCCACATGCATGCATGTTACCCTACGTGTTTGTTTACTTAATAGTTATTTATATATTTTTACGCTACGAGTATTAATATTAAAGGTTAAGTTAAGCAACTTAAACACTGCACTATTAAAAATAATACCGGATATTGTTGGTGTTATTTTTATACTTACTTCTAAATAGCTGTCACTTCTATATGCAAAGTTATAATTTATATTGTCAAATTGACACAGAAATCTCTGTAAAAGTTTCTTTATATGCACAACGTGTGTTTGATTATAAATTCAACTGATAGTAATATAATGTACATTAAGGCCTGGTCTAAAACCCTATCCACAACGTATTTGACAGATTGTCCCTAACACATTCTCGCAAATAACTTGTAGGTAGGGTTTGTATACACAATCTAGTAACAGACCCTAAGTTTGCAAGAATAAGTACCTACCAACGTTGTTATCAAGTAATTAGCTAATTGCCACACTAATTATAAACATACCCCTTCGTAAAAATAATTGTATGTTAATCAGTACAAACATAATCCGTCTCCGCTAAGTAGGTTAATAAGATACGCTGTCGTGCATCAGACTATGTGGAACACGGATAATGATACCACCTGCAAATATTTAATAAGTACCAACTTTGATAAGACAGTTAAAATGTCGTTATCGTGGGAAACTATTGCGCATTTGTCGGGGAGAAGGTAAAAGCGGTACTTATATATCTACATATAAAGTTGTTTATTTGTCTGTATTTGTAAATGACTTTGAAAAAGATAAGAACCATGTTGGCGACATTATACAAATAAAACAAAACTGCTATAAATTTAAAAAAAGTACCAACTTTGATAATTCAGTTAACTGTTGAAATTGGGGCGTCTCTTGTGAATTAAATAAAAATCATAAACAGCAATCAAGATGCCACAGGCGGATATATGCATCAAACTAACAATAGCCCCTTTTTTCGTTCTGTTTTGTCTGTTATTCATACTGTTCCAGGGCTGGGATAAGTCCCCTCTCTAAGCTACAAAGAGTTCCTGTCTACATCGCTATAAGTTCCTGTCTACGTCGCCATGAGTTTCTGTCTACGTCGCCACAAGTTCCTGTCTACATCACCTCAAGTTACTATCTACGGCTTGTCGTTGCCACTTTTTATCTGCGCAAAAGTGTCCCAAACTGTTGCACTATCTCTTATTTGCTGTATGTGTTTGTCGAGCAAATAGTCATAAAAGCCACGAGTGTGAACGATGATTGGCAACACGGCAATGTGTTAGACTTTCGTCTAGCGAAGTGGCTTATCGCAGCTGACGTTAAGTACCTACACCTTGCGTCAATATCACCGATTCATAATATACCGTTTCGTTTAATTCAGTTTCACGCTGCCTAGAAAATCTTTGAAAACTTATATTCGAATAGTGATAACGAGAGAAATGTTATGCCATTTATCATTTTAACCGTCGAATAAAAAACAAAAACTCCAACACGTTGCTAGTGCAAATGTAGATAGATATTTTTAGCAACAAATCTATCTTAAGTACAATGAATATTTACCACTGCTTACTAACCAGTTAAAGTCATCATCACAAGCATAATACTCTCATAAATCATCTCAACTTTGTGTCATCGTAAAAACAAACTGTTTGATGTAAAATCCCAATAAAACTGCATTCTGCGTATAGTTGGAACGCTCAGACAGACAGACAGAGTATTTCGGGAACAAACGCGCGGCTGAGTCATCCCGGACGACTGTGTCATTGCGGAATGGGAGACTCCCAGTTTCCCTATAATAACACGCTAGTTTAGCGGCCTCAACTTTGTTTTTGATTTACGTTATTACTACGTTATTTTGATCAGTGAACATACAGTTTCACGAATACATATAGTACATACATGCTACATTCATTGAAAGTTGCTCTAACTTAGCAAGTTTGAGAGCCATCAAGGGTTTTTTAAATAATATTTGTATCGAAAATGAACACTGAATTAAGAACCAATATCACGCATGGAGACCTAGTAGTCAAAAATTGGCCATATTAAAAGAAATAAAGGCGCATTAGTTTGAATGGAAATCGATATTCACATAGCATGATTCACATCAATTTGATTGCCTCATTTAAATGAAACGGCATTTATACAACCTATATTAGTAGAGCCTCACCAATCCCACACTCACGTGTGATTCACGTATTATAAAAATCTCACCCAAAATCCAGGTAAAATAATATAGCAGGTAATTTTTCTCATCGTGTGCTTACATTATTTTTATCTCACACACAATCAGCTACTGTTATTATTAATTCTATAAACATTGTGACGTAGCGGAGTTTTAATAACAAAGTCTGTTTATGAATCAGTGATGCGGAATTTCTTCTCATTCCTTTGTCATTTAATTTAATCCTCTTTATTACTATCTTTAATTATTTCTTTTATGTCCCAAAAGAGACCTTGCAACGTATATAAGTAGCGTCCTTTTATATATATATATGTATTGTCTGGTTAACATTTCTCAAATTCCTTTCTGAAGTTGACAAATAATTAACTATTCTCTGTTCTCACCGTAGCTTATTGTACGACCAATATTGAGCAATCAAAATATATTTTTGTACAGTAATTTGTATTTCTTAATTTTTACTAAGGTATTGGATGATTATGTTGTTATATGAAGAACTTGTTTGTTTAGTTATTTTTGGTCAATTATTGTTCAAATATAATAAAGATTTGACTCCGAATAATCACGGTTTTAGTTTGAATTTTTGTAAACGTATGTTTAAAACATTTGTAACTTTTTGTGGCACGTTTAATTATGTTTAACAGAATATAAAAACTCCAGCAATGAACTATATGACGTGCGTTCAATGTTCAATTAAAAGTAGTAACAACTAAGGAGCTCTGACCTTAGTCTCACTTTTACTCCAAACATTAAAATAGAATAAAACCCAAGCATGAAGAAAAAACCCATACCTACAACTTTCAAACTTGGTAAATTCTCGTAATTTCTTTAATTTTTGATATCTGGCTAAGCGCACCATTGCAAGACCTCAAGACCATTTTTACAGAAGAAAACTATTTTAACAGATTTTATCACGTGTATATTACGTTTTTACGTTCCCGACGGTTCAAATCTGTAAAATTTTGGTTTTATTTCAATGCGCAGCATTCGCGTGAATATAAGAAATCAATTTCCTGTATATGTTTCAGGACTAAAAAGGCTTCATTTTTATTTTATATATTTATGTGTGCTAGACTCATAATACAGCTTTTGTATATGTACAGCATACTTTCTCCACGACGATCTTCCTTAGTAACAGCACATAAAAATAGATGCTTCTTTCTAACACATAATAATCTGTTTAAGTTAAACTAATTTCAAATGACAGCGACTGACCGCATGACGCAAGTAAGCTGTATGTATCAACTTCTGCATTGACTGACCTCTAATAATAACCGACGTGCATGACGCAAACAAGCTGCACGTATCACGTTTAGCAACAAAACCTGTTCTAAATGAACCGCGTATGACGTAGAAGAATTCAATCAACATTATTTTCTCGTAGCAATTATATTATTACATGTTACATTATCGCCCGGAACCGTGTCGCGGAAACGTTGATACGTTGTATCAGTAGAGTTGGAGCGTGTACACAGTTGTTTATCGTTTGGGAGTAAGTATTTTTATTATGAAAGTGTTTGCGATAATTGGGACGTTTTGTAGACCTGCTGATACGTATTGCATTCGTGGTTAGGTTTCTTTTGCATCCATCAGTCGAAAGACAAGTATTGGTAACCATAGGTCTCGCTCAATTACTTCGGCATATCACGGTCCTTCGCCAATGTTGTGGGATTTTGCTGTAATTTATCTCATTATGATTGAGGGTAGGAAAGCGGACTTCAGACCAGGGCCGTGACTATGTTAGTGAGAAGCTGGTGGCTTCTGTATACTCATATTTATTCTTGTATTAAAAGCTCAGAATAGCGTGATCAAAGTCAAGCCTAAAAGTACTTAAAGAAATGTGTGCCCTTGAAGTCCTTGAGCCGTTGAATTAAGAGTCAATTTGCTTTTTATATAACGTTATACGCAACGACGTTTGTACTTGTAATCCGGTTGTTCTTTTTTTATGGAATTGGTTTATTAAGTTGTTACTGTTTTCCTTAATTGCAAGATAAAAACCTCTTACAAGTATTTATATAATCTATTGTATTGAACTTGAACCAGTCATTAATAATATACATTGACCGCGTGTTATTTATTTCTAATTATACACATTGTTTTTTGATAATTATAATACTAATTTATGGGACAGGAATAGTGAAATACCAGTTATTATATTTCTATTAAATACGATATTGATTAAACATTTATTAGCTATAAATTATGTACAATAGGTATATACAAAGATATCTACATGAAAAAACAAAAAACTAATAGATATCAGAATCAGAATCAGTCAATAAATTGAAATAAAACTAATTTTACGGATTTTTTCGCGTTATACTCGTATTATGTTTTTTACGTTCCCGACGTTTCGGCTGCTTTACAGCAACCATGGTCACGGGAGGACTGAGGTGGTTGACGTCCTAGTGTCATAGTTTGAACCGGGGTACCCTCATATTTAGTTGTTGCTTGCGGTCCGATCTACGCAGAAAGTGCTCACAGTGTCTTGAGGTCTTGCAATGGTGCGTAAAATTTGTTTTATTTCAATGTGTAGTATTCGCATAAATATAAGAAATAAATAAATATAGTGGTAGCGTCAATATAGTGGGTATAAAAATAAAATTATATGTATACATAAAAATGGCTCTACATCGTCGTCGATGCTAAAAGTGCCCATATTGATTGAGTAAAAAATATATATTTCTTTAATTATTATCACGTGGCATTTACTAGGGAATAACAGACCGTGACGTCACATCCAACGCCCCTTCGACGATAGTCTTTATATCTATTCTGACATGACGTCATTTTGGCACCATGACAGTGTTTGGCGAAATTATATTTTGAAAACAAGAATATTATATTTACTTTTGACGTATTTCCGAACAAGGGCCCTTTTACGACCCTATTCTTGTCAACAAATAGCACCAGTCATTTATTTAATGACTTAAAGTCGTTGTTTATGGTTTGTTATTTTACCTACACATGAGTGACTGAGATGAAAGATAAAGATCTTTCATCGCAGTCAACGTTATCTTGTCCTGAATGTCGAGTTGGCTTGTATGTAGATGCAACAGTGTGGCAGTAGGTTATTGTGATTACATCTGGGTGTTATCATTTATCTCGTATGTGGGGCTTCATAAAACATGAGTAAGTAATGGTGGTATAAAATTTTGCTTTTTACGTTACAAAGAAAATTTTATAAAAAAAATACACATTTATAACTAGGTGTATTTATTATGAAATATATTTTTTAATTTAAAAAATGGAATAATTAATTGTGACTCACTCGACGTAGCTTTGCCACAAAAATGGACTCGCAAAAACATACGTCTATGCGAATAAAGAAAAAAAATACAACAGCCATGTATTAAGTGGGAACCTTCAATTTAACTTAAAACTCGCATTTAATCCACGCCATTTAAGTCCAAGGCGATGACTTACGACTATCACCAATTTGCCTTCACCTATTATATCAAGGTCTTTGAAATTGTAATTATCTAGAATCTTAATTAATGCATCCCGATTTTTCGCTTTATTTTCTAGCTTAAAAACTTTTGTTGAGTCCACATTTCTCTATGTTGCCTTATTCAGAGTCTAAATGTCTTTTATGAATCGCTGAAAATCTTTTTTTATAAGACTAGTGATAGGGGACACCAAAAAAATGCAATAAAAAATCCAAGTTCTGCTTTTCCCACGATATTTTAAACATAAATAAATAAATATCGCCAGACGATCAAACCAACTTTCAGTCACATACTAAGCAACGCTTGTATTATGGGTACCGTACACTTAACTGGGGCGCACCCATTATATAATACTTATATAGGCATTAAACATCCATGACTTGGGTACAAATATTCATGCTCAACACCCAAAGTTTGTTACTTACCAGGATTCAAACCCGGGACCCTCGGCGCAGAAGGCAGGGTCAAAACTATTAAGTTCATCTTCATATTTACATAGATCCATATATTGTGTCTCATGACTGCTGTGTTATATAATGAATAATAACGTTAGAAAATTTAAATTAAAACATATTTTATAGGAGTCAAGATAAGAGACGTCTAAGCATGTTTGCATTTCGCTTTAATTTACATGTGCGTCACAAATTTTCGATTAGAGTGTTTTAAGTAATAAAAAGCTTTTAAAATGTCGGACCTTCTACTTTAAATGTGAATAAACTTATCCAGGTGACGAATTTCTCGGAATTAATGTTAGTTGTCTGTAGCTACCCAGACCTATATCTTTTCTGGAATATAAATGTTTTTTGTCCTGCTCTAATTTTGAATTGGAATTTGGTCAAATACCTATATGATATGGACAATGAATCTCCAGAATATCGTGGTCAGCAAACCCAGAACACCCTCACTTAGGTTTTATAACCCGAAATCTCTTCTGACCTTGTTCTTCAAGTGCCACTCCATTAATGAAGGTTGGCAGTCAGATCTTCAAACTTTCTCGTGTCCAGAGCCAGTCTGAGCACTTGTACCAAAGTCTTTATTCCAGTCTACTAATACAACATATCATATTTGCTTCACACGTGTTTTTTTTTATTTCCGCATAATTCAGTTCAAAGGCTTGATAAGGTTTGCTGCAAACACACCTCTGGCTGTTGTTCGATAATTCCACAACGTTACGCCCTTCCAATGCCGTCGCAAGGTCACTATTATCAATTAATGTCTTGAAGGAGGAAGCGTTATTACGAAATAAAACTGTACGACTAATGTTCCCTTGTCGAGTACCTACTAATAATAAAATTGTATACGTCGAAGTGCGTATTGTTGTCTGTTTATTGTTTGGTAGTGAAGAGAATAACCAAGGTCTTAGATGTCGTCAAATATTTTGGGTAGATACTTTGTCATGTTAATTTTAAATACTCGATCTAGATATTCATGATCATAGCTTGAGTGGCTTTGGCTCAGCGTTAGTTTATTTTTTTATCTCCGTCCTGTGGTTGGATTAGTCGTCAGAACATTCAGTTTAATGTTTCTGCAAATTATTCTCAACTATATATACATCAAAACTGCCTATTTAAAATTGTGATGGGTTGACTTGTTTAGTACCTATTATGAATTAATTATATCGGACAAGAGTCAAATCCCCATTATTTTGAATAATAATTTAAATTCTTTTTAACCCCTATAAATTCGTCTGTCTTTTTTATCATGCCTTCAATGTTATATCGATTTTATTCATTACAGCCTTTGATATCATTCTTTGAACTGTCTTCAACATATTTACCAATTAACAGCAATTGGAACAAAAAACTTAGCAAACACCACCTGCACCCGTCTCCCACAGGACACAGGACACAAACAATTAACGTCACATCAGCGCATCCGCTCCGCATATGGACAGCTTTTTATACATTTTATTATGGAAACATTTTCGCGCACATTACATACGATACCTTTTTTTTTTATTTAGCCAGTACTCTTCATATTATACTTGCCTGTTGCATTCATAGAAAATCTGTACCATACAGTTTATCTAGAAACAAAGTTACATATTTATCTTGAAATAAGATATGTTTTAGCGTATCAATATGCAGTATGCGTTTCAGGGAAGTTGAAGACGGGCAACCGTTAAGAGATTCTGTTAGATTATATTTTTAAATTGAATTGTACCTACTTCAGAAGTCGACTTTTAACAAATGTACACAACAACTCTATCTATTCCAAATAACCGTCAAAATTTACAAATTTACAAGCGCGAGAGATTTTAAATTGTCTTTAATGACTTCTTGATACATCTGATTTGAATAGCAATGATTCTGCATCGATAAAAAACACATTTATAGATTCATATGCACATTTATACATGTTTTTCTAATGAGTTTTATTTAGACCATATGTTACTTAGGAGTATTATTGTTACTTACAATCATTTTTAACCGACTTCTGAAAGGAGGAGGTACTGAAGTTGGTTCCATTTTTATCGGTAAAATTAAGGTTAATCTCGTTTTTGTACATATTTATAGACGACATATATAATCAACTTTATTAGTAGATTGTTAAGCATTAGCAGCCGGTGTTCTATAGGTAGGTGAGTACTAGAGATGCGCCAAACAAAGATTTTTAAACCGAAACGAACATTATTCGGTTCAGCACTTATCGAATCGAATATTCGGCCGACTTATTCGGTTTAATATTATATTCCTAAAATCTGCTCATACCGTCCGATCCAAATATGTACATACAAAGAACGATACATACAAGCGGCCATAAGACCATTATTTTCGGGTCTTATTTTAATAATATATTAATTAATACTTACCTCCTACGTTCGGGTTTAATTAGAATGTTATATAAGTATTTGGAACTTAAGTAAATGTCCTTTAAACATTTTTTTATCTCTTATAAAAGTTTGGTTTATATTCGGCAGATCAACCGAATATTTTGACGAAAACCGAACACATGACAGCTTGCCGAACATGCCGAATACCAAATGATTTCCGAATATTCGGCGCATCCCTAACGAGTACTTAGTCATTAGTCTAGAACTAGTACTAATTAATGCACGGATTAAATTAATGCAACATTAATCAGCCGTTACCTGCTATGTGCTCTACTTTAACTCGACCAATAACTATTCCGTCCCCGTCAACGTAACTCTATCTACGGTAAACGATACGGCCGGAGGATGTGTGAAACCGCTTCCTCGTAAATTAGGGCTTCGATAATTTTACATATTAATAGCTCATTGTAGTAATACGCAAACGTGCAGTACAGCTAGTGTCTTGATAGTATTGGAAGATAATGTCGAAATTACACGCCTGATAATTTTGAGGCTTGAGTTTAACTTTAATAATGTATTGAAATAAAACTTATTTTACAGATTTTATCCCGTTTATTTTATGTTTTTACGTTCCCGACGTTTCGGCTGCTTTACAACAACCATGGTCACGGGAGGACTGACGTGTTTGACGTCCTAGTGTCATAGTTTGAACTCGGGTACCCTCATATTTAGATGTTGCTTGCAATAAAATATGTAAAATAAGTTTTATTTCAATGTGTTTTCGCGTAAATATGAGAAATCAATAATGAATACTGTATGTAATCTTTTGCAGCTAATTTTATTAAAATAAATCATTCAATTGTTGTCCTATTTTACTGTGGAGTTAAACTTGAAAAACCTCTAGGCTATGTTCAAGGTTCTACGTATATTATCGTACTTAAGATGCATTATACGATGAGTTAACAAAACCCACGCAAATCTAACGAAAGGATGTTATATAATGATTCTGGCGCTAATTACGTTTGGAGTAAATGTAAGTAAATATTTAGATAATATAGAATACCAATATTTTAGTGCGTTTAGATCAAGGCGAGCCGGTGCTAATTCCAATTTAATGTTATTGACGCATTTAGTGTAATAGGTATAATTATTAAGACTAATGGGCTACGAGTACCAGATAGCGAAGGCAATTTTATAGAGGTATTTAAATTATATTGATGTGATATTTAAATGTAGACTTAAAATAGCACATTCGAATAAGCACGATGGTCACATTAAAAAAAATACATGACCCAATATTAATCTATCTTCTCATATATAAAAGAAAGTCGTGTTAGTTACACCATTTATAACTAAAGAACGGGCGGGCCTATTTTTATGTGGTCTTTGATTTTTTGAATTTGTCTCCACCAAAATAGCAGAATAACAATATTATATGGGTAAAAATAATAGTCTCATACATTTGATTCTGAGGCAGTACGAAGTTCGCTGGGACAGCTAGTTAAAAATAAAATAATATTGGATGCAAAATTCATAAATGCTGCAATAACAGTAAACCAGCTATTAAATTTAAACATAATTTTATGAGTTATAATATGCCAATAAAATTTACAACACAGAAACTATGTTTTGTGTTTATCTCCAATAAACAATGTAAATTTAATGACAAAAATTATATGCTCGTTCATACGTGTTTGAATATTTTTTTTAATATAACTGTAAGCTAAATGAATCTTGGTGAATTAATTTCATATTTATTAACCTACACCTGACACTTGCTTGAATATCTTACAAGTTGTGTTTTCTCATTTAATATTCATGAAACGTTATGTCTAAATAATTTCGTGGTATAGTATTACAAATTCTTGACATGGGTTTTGGAAGCTTACGGAGTATATAAAATGCAGTTCTTATCACTCACACGACAGATGGCGGCAGGAAAACTATCGCTTAACAACCTACGCTACCACGTGGTGCTATATCCTATTCATACAATTATGCACTTTATTACAATAAAACAAAGTTTAAATCACAATAAACTACATTTACCAGTTAATTTGATATATACATGAAAAATAATTGGAATATACCACGAGGCCGAGTATGATCTGGGCACGGACAATAACGACGCGAAACGGGCGTTCACACAGTGGTATTTAAAGTTATGGCATTGGAATCAAGCTTCGTACTAGCCTTTTGCAAGGTGAAATTAAGACCATGTGCATTGCAGCGCGGGTGAATTAAAAAAGGATAACGTGATTTATTTCCGCGTGTAATAAACAGTATCAGAGTCGCTTGCGCCGAATCAAACAATTATTATTGACTAGCCCATGCCCGTGGCTCCGCCCGCGGGTAGTTCAATGAAACATCGCCAGTAGCACTCAAGGAAAGTGCAGCTTTCTATCAGTGAAAAAAAGTCGTGTTAGTTACACCATTTAGAGCTCAAGAACGGGTGGGCCAATTTTAATAAAATTTGATTTGGATTTGTCTCTGCATTGCATTTGTCTCTGTATTGAAACGTGAGAAAAAATCGCTGAAAATATATTAATAAAGTGATTACATTTTCTCATGCATTTGATTCTGAGGCGGTACAACGTTCGCCAGGATAGCTAGTAATATAATAAGAATATAATAATAACAGACCTTTTAATGTCCTACTGTTAAGCGCGGCCATAGTCCACGACACTGGTGAGAGGACTACCAACTCCACCAGGATTCAAACCTGAGACCCTTGGCACAAAAAGTAGGATCACTATCAACTGAGCTAACCAGGTTATCAAATTCAGTTATTGAATCGCATTGATATTGAATTCATTTATAAATCGTAACTGGTTAGTTTTGTGGGCATACTCATAAATCGTAACTGGTTGGTTTTGTGGGCTCTTCTAATCGTTTATGTAATAGCAACTATCGCGGTCTAAGAATAAGTGGGTCGATGCGTGGTGTAACATTACGTTTACTTAATGCTTTCAAACTATGCATAAGTTTAAGGTCATTTTCGACACATGCGCACCAATCATATCAGATGTATCTATGCTATTAGACGACCTGATTTGCTCAGTGGGTAGTGAGTGACCCGGCCTTTTGCGCTGAGGGTCCCGGGTGTAATCCTGGTAGGGACAAACTTTGTGAAACAAACACGCTACCATTTATACAAGCATTGCTTAGTGTGGGACCGTTTAGTTGGTGTGTTTGTCTGGCAATTTTTATTCATTATTAGAAAACTGTAGCGCATGGTGTCTGTATAATAAAGATATTTTACCTACAAAAATGGTAGAGAAGGTATTTGAACGCGATTAAATCCCGCACGAGTGTTGTAAACCTTTAAATTTTTAAAGTCTTGTACTATTAATTCGTTGAGTGATAACATCCCAATATACAATCTTGATATAAAATACAGACTTGAGTTAAATATACTTGCTTCAATAAAATAATATCAAAATAACTGCGCATCAAAGGTCGCGCAACATTTACAGTACCTGCTTAACTGCGGGGCCTCAATGGGATTGAGCAGGTTTTCTGTCAATTTTGGCGGTCGGCTATAGCAGCTTTTTCGACATCAAAATTTGTGCCTTTCGTATGCTAATATCAACTTTATCCGTTAGTGTCATTGGATTGGAATATCTTTGCCTATAATAATAATTCAATTTCGACCAAAAGTGGACTCGGAAAATTCAACAAATTTGTCCGTCGAGGTGTTGTTTAGATTGTCTCTTTAAATAATTATTTTCCTCCCCGACATTACAACAAGTTTATTTTTTATTTATTTACCTGACGTAACAGGTTTTCACACTATTGCGTCCTTGTAGCCTTCCTTTGTTTCGAAAGGTTTGGTTTCACAAGGTCAATGCCAATCCAATCAGAAAATTCCATAAATTGTTTGCAGAACTTATACGACCTATTGTTTGTCCCTAGCTCCTCCGCAGGTGGCAAAGCAAACATTATAATTCTGCCCACGGCAACATTTATCAATACAATATTTTCTCTACCTGATAGATCTAGAACTGGTATTCCAGTATTAATATCAGTACAGTACGTGACTATTGCACGTGGTATTTCGTCCACGCGTATGTCAGCGGTGAAATCGCCCAGAGCACAGTGCGGACGTGATCGACATTCCTAGGTGCTAATTTGTAAGATCGATAAAATAAATAGGTCATTGATAATCTATAACGTTGACTCATACATACGATATGGTTTTAACTTTCTATACGTTTTTGGTACGTGCGTCGGTGCCATTCATGTTTAGCGGGTCAGTGAAAATTGTATTTACAGGTTTGTTATCACGAGTATTACAACCTTGAGTTATTTTCTATCCATGACAGTCTAGCAAATCTAGAGATATGACTCCTGGTAAACTATTACAAATATCGTTAGCGCCAACCTCTGGTAACAACATTGTTTGAAAAGATGTTTGGAAACATTGTTGCAAATTGTGAATCTTGGAATTTCTCGAATATTTTAGTATCAACCTAAGTAAGTTGATACTTAAATGTTGATATAATGAACAGAGTGTCTTCATCATGTTGCAAGCAAGCCTCTCTCCGCTATGTAACAGATGCATTGCACATGTGCAGTAACAGCCGCACAATGGTTTAAGCATAGTGTTTTTAAGTAGCGTTAAGTTAATGTTAGCTTGTGCTGTCCCGCTTACACCACAGTTTTTATACCTAAAATTGACAGTGACACCATGCTTTCTCGATTACGTACAATTACGCTAAGAGTTCTTGCTAGGCGCACAGATGGTTGACGCAGTCACGTATGCACCTATCGTCTGACCGGTCATATGCCCTTGGCGGTGAAACTCCAATATATTTTTCCACTAAATAACCCAGAAACATTATGAAGCAATCAGAAACGCTTATTCGAATAAAGGAATAAATAGAACTACCTAAACTTGCTAAACGTGGTATTTAAAACAAGTTGTGATCTGAAAGTATAGTCTCATTTGTATCTTTAATTTATGTTTATTGCAACGCATTATAAATAGACAAGTTATCACTTTCTTTTACGTATTTGTAATATGAGAGAATCAAATTAAATGGCACAAACAAAACGTGTTTCTGAAGAACACTTAAAATAAATTATGATATGGTTATCAATTTATAGGAAGTAGTAGGTATCTATAATGAGTGTATTTCAATGGTAATACCTGATCGAAATCGAGGCAAATTATTCAAGTATTCAATATCTATAAAGCCACTCACCAATCCTTGGATCCTAGGAAACATTGTGAAAACCTCAAGTAACACAGCACAAAATAATCCACTTCAATGGAGCACAATGTAAAAACACATTCACTTGGTCATAAACTGTACGCTTGTAATCATTATAGCGAAGAAATGTCGGGAGTACCGCAAGGGCCGGTGTACGTGCGCACGATTGGATTCGTCGAACGTCTGTGGCTAGCCGTTGAGCGTAGAACGCACAATATTCCGATGATTCACGTGTGTAACTGTAGAGGGGAGGTCGACGTTATCTTTGTTTACCTATACATGTTAATTGTTTTTTTCTTCTTCAGTATCTAGGCCACCACTAAACTCCGACACGATACGATGTTTTAGCATTTTTTTTTTGTTTCATTTCAACCTAGACCTTGCTGTACCAATAAGCGACCTCTGGTTATTCAGTTCGCGAGTCTTTTGTTCTCTTTACCTATTTGATACCTAAAATTGATGCAACATAGGTCACTTTAAAGTCTTTTTATGTATTGCATAGTATGATGAGTCTTTTTGATTTGTTTTGTTTTCGGATTGTATGGATACGAGTTCTGAGACACATATTTTGATAGTCTAATGGCTGCAGACTTATTTTATATTGCAAAAAAAATATTCCGAGTAATATTTGTACATAGTTTAAGGAGAACGATAAATAAACAGCGTAAAAATTAATACACAGGTGGAACATTACAAGAGTTGTAGCTATTGAGAATGTATAAAAAGCTGCAGTAGACAAACAAGTGTATTTGACATTGAAAAATATTCCCTATCGTTAAGGAAATACGAAATAGATTGTGTAAAAATCTGCCCCTGCCCACAAGAATTTTGGAATACTACCGATGATCTCATTAACTAATTCCTTACTTCGACATCAAATCTCGTTACGCTGTATTAAAATTTCACCAGCAACATTTCTAGGTATTGCGTTAGTCATAACATTATTATGTAGTGCCAGACAGTCATTGAGTAAACTGCACGTCGGCATTTTATCTCCGCTGTAACCTGAATTAGAATTCGCAATGAGATAACGTTTTAATTAGGCTCTTCGTCATACATCGTACATTAGCTGGTGTCGTACCAGAAAAAGACGTGTGCTTATAAAAATAAAAACTGACTACAAAACCGTATTCAGAGGTAAGGTCAATTGTGATAAAACAAATCTTGATACGGTTTAGCCACACTCGTGATGACACGTTTGAATATTTTTTTTTAATTTCGACGACATAAAATACACACATTATTATTTTTTTGCTGGGTTTGTGAAGAATCAGAATATTTTTTCTTAGTACGGTACTTATGAACCGTCAAAAATGTCACAAAATGTTAAGCTACAACTTTACCTACCGTCCGGAATGCCGTTCCCATGGAACAGAACGGGCAAGAATGTCCAAGGCTGCTCTTTTAAAAAAAATACATGTTTTAGTAATACATTGTTCTCACAAAATGTAGGAGCAGCTAAGCAGGCTTGCCTGGCTGATTAAAAAAGATAATTACGTGTTAATGGCCACATGGTTCCCACATGATCAAATTACTTTTGTGAAGATGAAGATTAGAAGGAAAGAGAAGGAAGAGTGCGTTCATATATTATACGTGCTTTACCTAACCATAACCTAATTTGGATGTTGGAGGGTGTTTGCATACATATGAACAATTAGCGGAAAAAATATTTATTAATAATTCGCGGAATTGAATCATTTGTTCGCGCCGTTCTAGGGAAAAACAAATGAAACATGAATAATACAAGTTTGCATAATCAATAATTATGGATAGCAAAAATGTTATGCATAGCTTTAATCGCTAAACATCTTTTGGATAAGCTAAATTACATTCACTAGTAATCATGAAACTATAAATCCCTCTACTTAATATGCCTCTCCCAATAGCAATGGACAGCTTACTTCATGCTAATCCATTGATAGCTAGACAAAATGACTGGTAAGGCACGATAGCCGCAAGCTAGAATATTGATTTAGAAACTTGAGGGAGATGACTGGTTCACGAACAAAGCCCAACCTTCTTACCTCACGAGGGGTCGTAAAGATTCGCATATAAAGTCTATGGTTAGGTCAAATAGGAAATGGTGGCCGAAGTCCCTTGTGTCTTTTAGTTGCTCGCTAAGGCTTTCATAAAATAAAAATTCTAGCGTAAGGAGAGCTAAGGCAATAAACTACCATGACCTAAAGTACAAAGTAAAATAAGGAAAATTAAAATTATATCAAAATCTTCCCATAACCCGGTCATGACATTAAACGCGCCATTATCTAAGATAAGCTATCAAGCTAATACGAAGATTGCACGGGTAATCTGACACACATTCACAATAGTAATTGGCCCAGTTATCGTTATCGTTATATAGAGATCTTAGACAAGGAAAACAAAAGAATCACAATATTAAACTTCATTGCTATGATTACCCTTACAGGGCTGTGTAAAAATACAAAAAAGTACTAATTACTTCTTAGCTTCAAATAACAGGCATAACAAACGAATTTAGGTCTACGATCGTAGAGCTAATGTGATCGAAAGTCGACTTTCGATCGAACTTAATACATTAAAAAAAGTACAAATCATTTAATCACGAACTGATGTGTATTGGTGTTTATTAAAACCTTATAAAAATGTTTTGGTTCAACTTAAAACAACAAAGGAATACACACTTCACTTTTTTTGTAAGTGTAACATCTTGACGAAACAGCATATTTACCATTCACGATTAAGTTGTGTGGCCATTTCATATGAATACTAGACGTTAGGGTATTTTTTTAAACATAACTGAATTATCAATACTCAAAATTAAAGAACACACGTAAAATTCAAGAAATGAAATATTAAAGCCATTTGGGTTTGATTTATTTAATACAGTTTGTTTATTTATTCGTATGATTGACCTTTGTTAAATGTCAAGCACATTTAATCATAGATAAATATTAAAATTATTTAATAAAACATCAAAAAATGAATATTATGTCTGACATTTTATTTTTAGACTACAGATAGTCTCTCTAGGTATAAAGTTAGCCATAATCAGGGTGAAGTAACAGCATCTCTACAAGGATTTTAACTGTGCCTGCATAATTAGTTTTTTATATTCTCTAAATTGTATTATATAGTAAAAAAAACAGCCTCATGTGCGTTTTACGTTCTACATGGAATTATTAATAATACAAAATCAAATGTGTCATCATTACGACCTGATTAACTAAGTGGGTAGTGACCCTGCTTTCTATGCTGCGGGTCCCGGGTTCGAATCCTGGTAGGGACAAACATTGTGTGATTAGCACGAATGTTTGTGCCCGAGTCATGGATGTTTATTATCTATACGTATTATATACTGAGTTCGCCCTCAGTCCATCGTACGGTACCCATAATACAAGCGTTGCTTAGTCTGGGGCCCTATAGTTGGTGTCTTCGTCTGGCGATATTTATTTATTATTAAAGAGATGTCGAAATGACACACATCACACACGATTTTTAATAGTGCGTGCGTATAAATGGTCTCAAAATAATAACGTATTGCTGTTCACACACCATAGTGAAAAGTGAGCCTACTTCTTATGTTATAAGTATTACAAATATAAAGCACGCTTCCATAGCAGGTAAACACGGCGCTGAGTAAATATTGGCGCTATAAGTTACTAAACGATCAACTGTATGACCATGGAAAGTATAATTTCAATTAACGGGGGGAAACTAGAACAAGCCGTAAACCACGGAAAAGCTGCACAAATACTCATAAGCCTCTGATGTGGAACTATATAAAGCATTCGCTTCGATTCGCTGACCTGGCGCGTTTTTCGTTCGTACTAGAGAGCGAGTTTTGGCTCTACAATACTTACTTTAAGGTAATATCAACAAAACCTTTTCAAATCTATTGCAGAGCCGGTCCACAAAAGCTTGGTTCATTTCCTAACCGTGATAAATTTGGTATAACTTGCGTTAAGGCAAGCTTATTATGAGGGTCCTAAATGGTTTGAATCCTATAATAAGCTTATTATCGGGGAGTCACTTTGTAAAGAAACTTTTTATTTGTGTGTATTATAAAGCCTGGTCTATGTTATGGATATAGCTTCCTACCTACGACGTTAGTACGTGGGTAGTTTTATACGTGTAATAATATAAACTTGATAATAATAAATAATAAATAAATATCGCCATACGAACACACCAACTATACGGTCCCACATTAAGCAACGCTTGTGTTATGGGTACCGTACAATGGACTGAGGGCGAACTCAGTATATAATACGTATAGATAATAAACATCCATGACTCGGGTACAAACATTCGTGCTCATCACACAAAGCTTGTGTCCCTACCAGGATTCGAACCCGAGACCCTCGGCGCAGAAAGCAGAGTTACTACCACTGCGCTAATCAGGCCGTCAAATGATGATACCCCTCGATATCCATGGCGAAATGAACATTTTCATCGTTACCTGCACTCTTATGACGGTAAACTTTGCGACGAAACAAAGTGGCCATAAATACAAACTGAGAACTTTGTTATAAAAAATAAACTTCATTAATTAACATTTTTATTTATGTTGGTTTTTTAATTATCAATGTTATTTATGATACAATTTTGATTTAAAATAAAATACGAACACTCAATTAGTGTATAATCAATTCATAATTTAAAAGACTAACTCTAATATTGTGCAATAGAATATGAATGAGCAAAGAGCTGTTTTTCAAGTTTCCGATTTTATACCCGTGAGACCAAATAAGTCAATTATCACTAACTATTCATACACGTCCTCTAAGGACCCGCTTTCTCTCAAACCAACAGTGCTCTCTAAACTGAACTGACACTTTTTATCAGAGCCAGGTTTAGTGAAGTGTCGTGTTAAGTTATAAGTGTTTCACTTATTTCCCAAAAAATGCCAACAAAAGTATTTATTTTTCTTTTCATAACATCTCTACATTCACAAACAACAGCCATAACAATTGACTTTGTAGTCTAATCCTCGAATTTATAGATGTTCTATAACTTTATCAAACATCTTATAGTACTGCGCAAAGTAAAACTCTTGTGCGCAGTACTATGTGACGTTTGATAAAGTTGTAAAACCTCTATAAATTCGGGGGTAATTAGATGAACCCCGATTTCATTACATAAAATATAATGAAATATATCTACGGAAATATTATTTCCGTGCCTTTTTCATGTTAGGGTAGATTATGTTCGGGAGATGGACCACCGTGGGGCTTTACTCGCTGATATATACCGCTTGGCTTTTCCAAACCTTGCGGCTGTCCATGAGGATTTCCCCCACATAAAGAGATTAGTTTGTGATACTTTTAGCAGAACAAAAAACAATGTATTTTATTACAACATACACTTAAGCCACAAAGAATATTTTAATAAATTAATAAAATTGCATACATTAAACTTAGCTTGCGTCATCAAAAGCAGGCAAGCGTCCTTTTTTTTGGTATTTACTTATTTTTTGTAAGAACCACGAGGTCTGAGATACACCGGAAAGGATATCAATGGTACCTACAAATATTTTTTTAACACTTAATTATTTTTGTAAGAGCCAAAAGGTCTAAGATACTTACGAACGTACAGGTACCACTAATACATACAAATAATAAGGTTATACAAACGACCACTATTTTATAACAGTACGTTGTGTGGATTCATAATTTACAATGACGTCAGCCAATAGGTCACCGCGACACGACCTCCTTATTATAGTTTACGGTTACATTGAAAGGCATCCGTGATTTAAGAAAATTATAGTTTTTGGGTCAACAACAGATCTAATTCTAAAATAAAGCCCTTAAAGTGGCTATCGAGAAAGCGTTACATCCAGAAAGAAGTTAGAAAGACAGGCATATGTTTAACAAATGGGGAAAGAGGAACCCACCACTGACCCTCGGCGTGTCAACTTTTCCAATTATAACCCAAACAAGTTGATTGATAATTAAAGAAGCCAACAACACCGAACTCCTCTAAGATGTTAGTCGAGAAACTATCTGTCACGAGTGTTGCGACCACAAATAAAATGCAATTCTCCGCGAAACGAAGCGAATCTAAAAAAGTATTCTTCCTTTCACGGAGAATTGCATTTCATTTGGGGTCGCAACACTCGTGACAGATAGTTTCTCGACTAACATCTTAGAGGAGTTCGGTGTTGTTGGCTTCTTCGTGACTAACGTCTTAGAGGAGTTTTGGTGTTGTTGGCTTCTTTAGTTATCGAACAACTTGTTTGGGTTATAATTGGTAAAGTTGACAAGCCGAGGGTCAGTGGTGGGTTCCTCTTCCCTCATTTGTTTAACAATGGATTTCCGCCAAGTATCGCCTAGTTCTATCAATTATAAGGCATACGATTGTTTCAAAACCATTATCTGACTGGCTATAATGGTATCAGGTTTCGTATTCGTCTAGCACATATTGTCTTAGGTGGCGAAATGAGCAATACTAGCCGGCATAGATCAAATAATAGGGCAGCTCTAATGGCAATGGGCTGGTCATATTGTCTTAAGATCTAATAACAGCTGCCGTAGACGAGTTTTCGATCATAGCGTAGGGTATTCCGTGGCTAAGTCGACTAATGAAATAGGATACAAAGAGCGAACTCGTCAGTGGACAACAACATCTTGGCGGTGATGACGTAGCAGGGTATCGAATGCAAAAAAGTGTTCATTGTCTTACAATTAAGTAAGTGTCGTCTTGATAAAACATTTGACGTCATTTCCTGAGACAGCTCATCTGGATAGTGAATCATCTTTTGATTGCGTTAAGATGAATGATATTGGCAAAATCTATATAGCGTGATTCAGGATTCACGAAATGGTAATCATGCCATATTTGAACCTGCGCTTGTTAGCGCATTTGTAACTCATTATGTAGAATCACAATTATTTTAATATTTATGTGGCAATTATATAAAATGTTCACAAAAATCACCTTTATCATATTAATAATCTGGGGTCGAGTCACCTTCGTCCGTAGGAGAATTAAGTACCCTCGAGTTACCCTACACGTGACCCTGGGTGGTGCCAACTAGGTGACAACTCTACTGGTGGTAGGCTTCGGCCGTGGTTAGTCACCACCCACTGAACAAAGCCATGGCGCCAAGCGGCCTAGCCGTGTTCCGGCATGATGTTCGGTGTTGCCATTCATGGATGGCGGGTCAGATCAGTTGCGCTGCATGTGCCTAGTGAATGTAGCGTCTCGATCTACTGCCGCCTTCCTACCTAGGCAAGTATGCTCCATCGTAGATTTCATCGTCACTTGCCATCGGTGAGATCGGGATCAAATGCTTGCCTATAATGTATAAAAAAAAAATAAGTAAATATAAAAATAAATTGCCAAGACCATAGGTAGTTCGAAGTCTTTGACTTTTCCTATTTAGACAGATTTAGAGACGACCTTATAAAATACATTATTAGGTATAGCAGGGAATAATAATGTTATATCCTTGTTATTGATATTTAAACACACAACGTTACAAATCATATCAATTCATGAAACCGGTTGTACTGGCGATGTAACATTTGAATAACATACTTACACTAAAATCAATGTTTGTACGACAGACTCTATAATTATCTTACGAAAGAGTAAATTATTATAGAAAAATCGAATATTAATTAATAAAATGGTTATACTTATTAGTCTATATTTCACTTTGAAAGCCTCAGACTAAATAATATGAACGTGGGTGATGTCGTGGTAGGACTTATCACGTAGCTATGACGTCACGCCATTCAGGACACACCTACACTCCGATGACCGAGTGTCCGTGTGTCCGTGTGCCCCATGACTCGATCGCAAATTTCTTAGAAAACTATTAAACTCTGATTGGTCAGCCTGAATCATTGAATAGCGAGGATTCTGATTTTTTTCCTTCGATTCGTAATTTCTATTACATTCAAATAAAAAAAAAATGTTAGTTGGAAATTCCGCGCCGTTCGTGCTTAGTGCTATGATATCTATTCTTAATAACTTGTTGTATGACAGCCATGACGTAAAATTTCATCATAATTTAGCTTTGTAATGTAGGTACTAGGAGTACCATCATTTTATTGACATACATCTATTTACATAAAACAAAGTCGTGTTAGTTACATGTATAACTTAAGAACGGGCGATTTTCTGGATTTGTCATCGCGTCGAATAGCAGAATAACTATTAAAACATGGAAAAAAATCATAAAGATAATTCATTTTCTACTGTATTTGATTCTGAGGCGGTACAAAGTTCGCCGGGACAGCTAGTTGTTAAATGAAGAAACAAAATGGGATATTTACATGCTAGATTATTATAACATAAGGGGTATTAAAAAATGGTTAATGAAGGTTTATCTTCACTTCAATTGATTAATGTCTATCAAAATAACTGCAACTGCGAAATTCAACGCAGTTTAACGTACTCATTAAATGTAGCGATTAAGAGTGGAGTGCACGATCCATGGTTAAATTTAACTACGGTCAAATCAATAGAGAATCTGACGGAATCTGTAAAAATTTGACGGTAGTTAAACTTAACCATAGATAGTGCACTTCAGCCAAAGCATAACAAATTATACTACTTGCTTCGTGTAATATAATAATCCAAAAAGCTTACGATAAATTGAAGAGTTAAAATCTAGGTCACTATCACCCCATTATCTGAGGTCTTATTTACGCTACCAACTTATTAATTCGCAAGATTCCGTTGGGCGTCGTCTTTTAATTACCGTTAATGCTCGGAAGATCGCTTCTGAATACTGTTTTAACTAACGGTAAAGATAACAATGGATTCCTTAAAACAATTTATTTTGTCGAAAGGTGCTTCGTGGGAATGGTTAAAAGTGATACCGTGTTATTATTAACGGCTAAACTAACTTTGATTAGTGTTGTTGAAACTAGTCTGAAATATGAACTAGGTACCTAATATATTTACGCATATACTACATTTATCGCTATTTGTTCGCTAACATTATATATATCAGTCGTCCCGTGGCCATGGTTACTGTAAAGCAGCCGTAACGTCAGGAACGTAAAGAACATAAAATAAACGCGATAAAATCTGTATAATTAGTTTTATTTCAATATTTCTGAAAATAAATATATTATTATTGTGTATCATTGAGACTAAATTACCTACATTATGTTTACCTTATTTAGTAGTAAAAGGTCTAAATAAGCAATTAAATAATTTGAATAAAAAATGCTACTGCCTATACTCATTTATAAAAATATTTCAAGAGTTCACGTACTTGTATAAGTGGTATCACAGCATATAGCGTTAGTCTAGAGTTACTTTTTGCCTTTTTAACATAACATAGGATCAAAAGTAACATATTCTTCATTCAAGCAATACTTCAGAATAAGTATCCTCTTGTTTCAGGTGAAACGCTCAATAATGCTCAAAATTAATCTCTTGTTTCAGGTAAAACGCTCAATAATGCTAAAAATGGCGGACGCTTGCGCCGACAGCTCCAAGCAGACCCGCTTCCACGAGATGCACGTTCAGAGGCACAATAACGTCAGCATCCTGTATGCGGATATCGTGAATTTCACACCCCTGTCCGAAAGACTCAGCGCTTCAGATCTTGTGAAGACTTTGAATGAGCTCTTCGGAAGATTCGATCAGATTGCTCAGGTAAGCGGTTCAAATTAAATCTTTTACAAGAGTATTACTAGTAAACCTTTGAGTATTAGATCACAGCTAAAGCCAAGAAATCTCGTTGATTAATAATTAAAAGTTTCGTGATGGAAGTAATTTGGTTTATCAATACTTATCAACACTATTATAATACTGTAACCGGACTGTGTTGCAAAATATAAAAAAAAAACATCAAAGCGCCTGAAAACTTATAAGAGCAATATAACACTATTTGCGTTTTGCCACACTGTATCGCCAGATGGATCTTTATTTGATCGTATACGAGAATTTCAGTTGCCATTTAGAGCTCCGAAAATAGCTTTAGCAACCTTCAAGGCCTTCACGAGTCAACAACTTTTATAATCAAAGTGACAAGCACTTTAAGTAGATACTTAGTTAAATTCATTGTTCTTGTTATCACTCCAAGATAGTGAGAATAATATAACACTAAGAACGTATTTATTTCGCAATTTTTCTATTTTTATTTACCCTTATGATTAATAGGTATTCATGTCGGCTGTCGCGTAGAAAGCACTGTGTTATCTCGAGTTATTTTCAACTTATGTTTATGATTTTTCTTTTTATTATGCGAAGACAGTGGTGATAACGCTATTTGTCGGGGCAATAAAGACGACTTTTCTTTGATGTTTTTTTGCTACGCTCTATTTGAAGGCCTGTTCATAATGGGCTTTTGTGTGTTTGTATGCTCTATCTAGTCTGTCGTTATGGGCTCCAAGTCTGCTATTTATATTTGGCTCGTAATTAAGTAGCCTTTGATTCTATTGTCCATTGCGAGTCACGGTGTAGTGTTGTGCGATAATCTACAGAAAATTATCTTATAGTTTCGACCTATATGGAGTGTTTACGTATAAAGAGCAGTTTAAAGTCCCTTGAATGGGATACCTATATCATAATTATAACTAAGTAATAATATATAACTTTTGAAGTGCTGCTCTTAAGAAGTAATAAGTCATTACAAAAAATCGTCTCATTATTAAAATTCTTTAATTTAGGCACTTTTATATCGAAATCTTACAATCGCTTGGTATGAATTCTCATTTTCAGTTTAAATCATATTAAAGGTTTTTACATAGAAAGGGTTTGCCACTTAAAAACCTCCAAATTTATAAAAGTTTTAATTATTGAACAACTGCCTGAGAAATCATTTACCATTTGGAAAGTGTTTTGTTATGCTATTGTAAATAGACGAAAGCATTATATAAAGAGAGAACAGTTTTGACATTCGTTTTAGAACATTATATACTTAATATGTTGCATGCAACGTGCATCTAAATTGTAGTTCACCTCACATTATTAACAAAGAGAATATCCCAGTAAACTCACAAACAAGTTGATGGGCGACTCGAACCAGTGTTGAAACAAAACGGACGGTGCCAGTGTTGCCAGAGTTCCGAATTTGCTGGATAATGGAAAGTTGATTAATTAGTATTAAAATTAACATCATTAAAAGTTTCGGTGTTGCCAGCAAACTTAACGAGTTTGGATTTAATATAATGCAGTTCAGATTTACTGAGAAAATTTAGAAAGTATGGAGTAGATAATAGGTTCTGGCTTGTTGATAATATTCGTAAAAAATGCCTGTCCATCATTGATGTAGGTACTTAGATCAATGTTCCCAATGATAAAGTTCCGTTTTCTTTCAAATAATAATTCATTTAATGCACTTGATTAATTCAACTCCCGCACATAATTAATTCAATTCCCGCACATAATTAATTCAATTCCCGCACTTCATTAATTAATTTATTAGCCGCACTGGGCTAGCGTGGTAGACTATAGCCTAATCCCTTTCAAATTCAGGAAAAGCCTGTGTCCAACAGTGGGACATTCAAAACGTGCTAATATTATTATTTACTAATATTTTTAATTCAATTTAATTCCTAGGTTAACAATGTTGTACTTAATAGCGTAGGTTTTAGAAATATCCTGACAAGAAATTCTAAGTATTCATTAGCAAAAGGTATACCATTGTGCACCCCTGCCTAGCCCTTTGGGAAACACGGGCGTGAGCAAGTTGAGCACATTGAAACCTATGTATCAGCGGTGTAATATTTAAAGAAAGTTTAAGATATTTATCATGAATTGTAAATAAATCAACGTTCATATATACACTACTACTAACTAACGAACTAATAATATATAATATTACTGCTAGTTACTAGTAAAAGCTAGCTATTCTTTATTCTTATGCATTAAACTGTTTATGGTTAAAAACATAAAAGTATTTCTCTAACATAATATGTAAGTAGCACCTATGCTTTATCAAATTCATACGTCAGTCTCTTAGCGGCCGAAGTTTAAACCGACAGACTATAAAGTGAAAACTTAAGCAAATTAAACCTAACACTGACTGGATAAGTTAAGCTACAAACCTAACACTTACTGGACAAGTTAAGCTACACACAGGGCAGCTTAAAAGCAAACTTATATTATCTAGCTGCCCCTGTGAGTCTATAACTAAAGTTCAAAAGTAATTATTCAAGTAGTTACACTATGAAAATAAATTAGTGAGGGATGTTATATTGGTATATTTTTATATTCTTACCTTAAGTAGGGTAATTATGATTTTTATACTGAAAAACTGAAACTTTTTATATTACTGGCAATCATGAATAGAATTATAAGACACGGCCTTTGAAGAGGACAACAGTCTAATAATAGTTCTATTCTTGTTTAGCACTGCACTAAATTACACGATAGAAACAGTTATGTTAACTTCTCAAAGGGTCCCACGTGTTGTTTACGCCAGTTGTTTGTGTTTTAAACTTTACACCCGTACTTATGTTAACGGCTTAAGTTTACTCGTAAATAGTGCTGTCAGGTTGTTTTTGGAACATCGATAAATATTTTTCAAGATGACGTAGATTCGCTTAAAGCGAGTGCACCATTTAAGCAAGAGATTTTGGTGATTGAATTGAGAATATTATAAAAAAGTATAATTCAACATTTTTAAAATCAGTGACGATAGGTGTTATTAAAATACTAATTTATAAATCTGCAAAGAATGAAGGATAAAACATAATTTATCAAGAAAATAACTTTTGGTTCCGTGACTCAGAGGTAAAATGTAGTTTCTAGTAAAAGCTCCAGTATGAAATTCAGACCTTACTTTTTATCAGACACCTAGTATTGAAATAAAAGCCATTCAACTTCGAATGAAGTTCTAAAACCATCGTTGAAACTGTAACATTTAACATTACACTGCTCGTTTCAGTAAAGTTTGTATGCAAACTGCGTGCGGTTTAGTCGAACTTTAACGGTGTGTAATGAACTATTAATCTGTATTGTTGAAATATGTACGTGTTTTATTACGCAGGGGTTTGTTATAATAGCTCTAAAACCGTGTGGTCGGAATCTATTAACATGTTTTAGGACTTGATTTTAATGTTTGCACCATGAAGTGGTGTTTTCATGTAGATGAGTGACGTAAAAGGCCTTCAATGACCTGTGAGGGTAAATATTCCTCCATCACGTTGGTAGATATCTGCGAGCCTAAGTACCTATATTTCGTTATCAGATCCTATTTTGGTGATTTCTTTTATTTTTGCTTATAGACTGTGGAAATAGTCACAACTCACAGTATGTTTTTTTGAACATAATTTATTTTGAATATACTACGCGTAACAACTTTATTCAAATATAAATAAATTATATGTGTGAAATTAATTTCGTAAAAACTACAAATTTGAAACAAGTATTTTTTCAAAGCTGTTTTTAGATTTTTAGATCTGTGGACTTTTTCTATAAAACATAGTAATATTTAAAAGTAATGTATTTTAGCAATTGCATTTGCATTAAGTAAATATGACTTCTACATCTTTTATACTTAATCTTATTTTAAAATAAAACGCTATAGAGTGAGCTCTACAGATTTCCACATAAACTGAACGCAATTTTCCTTTAAGCATAAGCGATGAGAATTCAAAGTGCCATTACATTAGGAAAATTATGATCACATTTCGTATACATTTTCTGCTTAAAGCACGCGACCGTTATCCGATATTGGAACTTGGAATATTATACAAATGATAAACAGTAGTATTAAGTGGAATAATAAAGAATTGCAGGATTAAAACAAGTCAAATGTTTACGTATTATAATTCTTAAAGACAGACTACCTAGGAAGTTTACCAGTTCATTTTTTTTTTAAATGCCTGTGTAATTTTAAAAAGTCACGAACGACATTAGTGTTCATTTTAAATCATAGGTCGTGGCGAAAACGTTCCATATATCTAATACCTATCCATTTTTTTTACAAGGATCATTTTTATATCACACTAGCTGTCCCGGCAAACTTCGTACCGCCTCTGAATCAAATTTATATGCGAAATTATATCTTTATTTTACCATGTTTTAATTTATTCTGCGATTCGGGGTGGAAATATATTCAAAAAATTAAAAATCTTCTAAATCGGTCCACTCGTTCTTGAGTTATAAATGGTCCAACTAACACGACTTTGTTTTATATATATTATATAGGTAGCGATCCGCATATTTTTAAACATTTTGTATGATGTATAACCTACGGTTCTCGATGGTATTGTAGATAAAGTGAGCAGTTTAATCAAAATTGTTTGTAATATAAAAATATTTTATTTTGTTTGACGTTGTATTATGAGCAACACTCTTGTCTCACAAATTTTCAAGTTGCGAATACTCTTTCATGTTTACATATCTGTCCCTCAGCGGACGAGATTGATAGACTCGGCCAACGTTTCTCAATATTTTGATCACCATCTTCTAACGAATGTGTTTAATGTGTTTAAAGTCTATTAACACATATTTTGAGTGATGTATGTTAACTTTTTTCAGATATAGTTGGTAATATTGATTTCTTATATTTACGCTACACACTGAAATAAAATGTTTGACGTCCACACCTCAGTCATTCCGTGGCCATGATTGCTGTAAGGCAGCCGAAATGTCGGGAACGTAAAAACATAAAATAAACGCGATAAAATCTGTAAAATTAGTAGGTAATTATAAATACAAGCCTCAAATTTATAGAAAGTTATGATACATTATAAAGCCATTATAACGCACTCTGTCCTCTAAAAAGTTCGTTATAATGCCATTATTACCCATTTAAACATTCTATGAATTTGAGGGTAATATTACACATGTTGATAGCTTCTAATTCTTAGTAAATATATAACAGAAAATAAGGAAGTCTAGATTATTGTTGACAGAAAATATATTTTTACCATACCCTGTCTATAGTTACCATAGTTCCTACAACTTTTATTGCTTACACCTACCACTTCACCATTACCATGAGTTCCAAGCAAAGCCCAACCTCACTTCTTTTGTCTTCTAAATTGGGCGTCACTTTGAGAGCCATTGGCCCAATAATCGATTAATAGTTTTCAGCTCCGAGCGGTTTAGTGATTGATCGAACGTCTGCTTTTATCGATGCTGTCGTGAAGTTCTTCGCTTCGAAGGGTATAGATATAGATATTCGATATGAAATGAGTTTAACTTATAAATGTTTGTTTATAAGTTACGTTGCCTGTGGTAATATGATATTTATACGGTAAACGTGCCAACAAAATTTAACGAGAAGGCATTACAAAGCGAATACATTCCATCAGTGTTTATCTCGCCTTTTGTACATAGATGGCATCTTTTGTTCTGAGCGTGGAATGAGGAGCACGTTATGGGAAAATACGGTAGGTACCTCTAATATTCGAGACGGGTATGCTTACCGTTTACTTGGAATTAGACAACGTGGTATAGAGATAATGTAGTGTGCAATCAGTGAAATAATTTTGAGAATTTGAATATAAGTTTTGGAGATGGTTGACCCCTATATTTAAATTCACAAACTTTACCTCTTTATAATATTGGTATACAAGTATAGATTATACATGGTGATATAGAAAGGGTATACTAAGCCCGAACCGGTTTTTTTTTGCTCTTTTGTAATTATTATGTGAAGTCAGAATATGGATATGTCAATTTTAAAATTTCTTTATTTTCGCACAATATCACAATTTTGTTGCAAGCAAATTTTATATTTGGGAATCGACATATCGAAATTCTTATTTCACATAGTCTTTACAAATGTGCTAAAGAAGCCCAGACTCCGTACTTAGTATACCTTTTCTGAATCATCATGTATACTGGTACCGCCCACTGCTGAGTTTGGGACCGTACAGTTCGTGTGCTCATCAGGTGTTATTTATATTTATTCGACTATTGCGTTCACAGGAGAACCAATGCATGAGGATCAAGATCCTAGGCGACTGCTACTATTGCGTGTCAGGTCTGCCGGTGTCGAGACCCAACCACGCGTACAATTGCGTCAACATGGGCCTGCAGATGATTGATGCTATCAGGTAAGACCTTTACTAGGGCAGGAACCTTTCGAAAAAGCTTCAGAAAAAAAAATGTAGGTACGTGCTCCCACAAGGTGGACCAATGATATCACACGCGTCTCAGGAAGCTGTTGGATGCGAGTATCGGAGGACCGTGATGTGGGGAAGTCATTGGGGGAGGCCTATGTCCAGCAGTGGACGTGTTTCGGCTCATGAATGGGTGGATGAGGTACGCGTTATCATGTATATGATAGCTAAAAGTATTGCAATAAAATCGTAGAACGTTCGGCATAGTTCGGGTTTCATCGTAAATCATCGACCAGCGACTACGGCGTGAAATCACAAGCTACTAGGATTACTTTATCATCGCCGCAACAACGGCGCGAGACTCCAAGAGTAGACGTATTCCATTTAATGGTTTAAAGAACGCATGAGGGATAGAATAGCTAGAGAGTACCCTGTGACATGCCAGATTAAAAATGTAATAGCCCAATTATCAGTCAACTGCTGTAGCTTTCAATCATTAATCTTGTCCACAATCTGTCAACACGAAAAAATAGTTAATAGTTAAAAAACCGTTAACAAAACGTTTGCTATGCAATTGTCATTCGATTATTAGTTAATTGATTTGATCAGCTACTTACATCGTCTTTAACCACCCTCCACTCTTCAAGAATAGCCATTGTACTGGTGTAAGTATATCTGATTCTTTGATCATTTTAATTACATTAAAGCAGTGATAGCCAAGTTGGTAGAACGCTTGCCTCGGTAACGAGGATTGCAGGTTCGAACCCCGGCTCGCACCTCTGGGATTTTTTATGTGCGAATCTCATTTTCAACCATGATTATCACTTGCTAAACGGTGAAGGAAAACATCGTGAGGAAACCTGCGTGTCTGAGAGAACCCCTTCGAATGATATGTGAAATCCGCCAACCAGCACTGGGCCAGCGTGGTGGACTATGGCCTAATCCCCCCTCGCATTGAGGGGAGGCCCGTGCCCAGCAGTGGGACATTAAAAAGGGCTGGTATTATTATTTATTTACAACTTAACTTACTTATATTGTTGCCACCAGATTTGTTCGCGAAGCCACGGGCTTCAATGTGGACATGCGCATCGGCATCCACACGGGGAACGTGCTGTGCGGCGTGCTCGGCCTGCGCAAGTGGCAGTTCGATGTGTGGAGCGATGACGTCACGCTCGCTAATCATATGGAGTCCGGAGGTATCGCAGGGTAAGCCGAGAATGGTAATATGTGTTTAAAAATCAGAATAGATTATTAAGTATAATGGTGATAGCATTATATTGAGCTAGGCTGAGATGAGCTATGCTATGAACAAAATTAAGAATAAAATAAAAACAATTTCGAAAAAAATCTAATCTCGTTACGCCATCGGCGGTGAATAGAATTATGCGAGACTCGAGATTTCAATGTTCGTTAGTGCAAAATTGAACCAAATTCTAGTGGCTTTAGGGTAATAGTATTTTTCTGTACACTGCTGGCACGGCTGGCATATTAGATGTATTTTTTATCAGATTTTCGTTTGAGGAAAATAATTGACACTTGCGAGGAAAATAGCATAATGAGAGAACTTGAGCGAGGCAGTGATAATGCGAGGCAAGCCACACACAAGCTGAGCCAGCCGAGGCAACATAAGCCTGTTGGGCCTATCAATGAACAGCCATTGATTACTTTTATCCATTCCATCTACAGCTTCTGGCGAGCAATTTAACCGACATTCCACAAAGAATATTCTGCACTCTACACTAATTACATTTTCTCTGCTGCTTATTTTCATTTTATTTTAAACACATTTTCCTCTGTAACGAGCTGCAATTTACATTACATTTTATTTTAGAACTAAAAAGCTATTTTATGACGCTTTGTGAACTTGCTACTGGCATACTATTACCTGCCATAGAGTAGGTATATAATCTACTTCTGATTGTTTAGTCTGAGTGGGGACTTACTTGGTTACCTAGTATACGTATACATATAGTATATATTCGTATTAAATTAATTTGCTTAATAGCAGTGTCCGCGACTGCATACGCTTGGGCTTGACTTTTTGGCTATCGGGGAAACCTTTTCATTTTCCGGGATCTTCCCGTTGATCGTGTTGTAAGCCATAACCATGCTTCATCAAAATCCGTCCAGTAGTTTTCCTGTGATGTGCGAACAGACTAACATTCAAAACGAATGTCTCCCATTACCTTGTATCGCTATTATACATTTGTTTTATTTTAACATTACAACTTAATTCGTTTTACAGTCGAGTACACATTACCAAAGCCACACTGCTACAGCTGGGTGGAAGGTTTGAAGTGGAAGCTGGCGACGGAACGTCCAGAGAGGGGTACCTAGCAGACCATAAAGTGGAGACGTATCTCATAGTGCCACCCAAGGTAAATTATTTAAACAATTGGAATTGAATGGTTTTAAAATCGATTGCAAATAATGCGATACGTAAATATAGATCATAGTGATTATTTTAGCTTTTTTACATTTTTTTGATTGCCATATGGATGGATGGATGTTACATACTCAATGAATTTCTGGTTTCAATAAATGAATAGGTAATTAACTTTCTAACATGTTTCTTCAACATGAAAATACTCCGCAGAATTGAAGTTCGTTCTCGAAGTCTTCGAAGTTCATAAAGGCTGAAATAAATAAACACAATAAATGGAATTCTAAAACCACATCAAAGTTGAGTGAAGCTCGCGCCCGTTCATTCAGCTAAGACAGGCGATAAGTTAATAAAGGTTCCAAATAACCTTTAGATCGGAGCTTGAGAGAAAACTTAGGCGACATGATGATTGATTTCTGTTTAACTATAGATCAAGTTCGTTATAGTTTTGAAATTATGACCAAGAGATCGCTCTATCATTGTTAAGTTTTAACACGAATATTTTTAACGGGCCTCAAGAAATAAGATTTTCTTAGAATAATAATATTTTATTATTCTAAGGCGTTTTTTTCAATAATTTACCACATGGCAAAAACAAAATATATATTTTTTCTTAATAAACCTATTATATCTTTTGCGAATAACATGTTGCTTGTTGTCCCGTCGATAGCCTCCCAAATAGGTCAAAACTTATGCTAGGATCCAATGATCTGGTTTACATACAATACAATTTAAAAAATAAACCGGTTTAAGAGGTTAGTTGGGTTTTTGGTATTCCAAAAAAGTCTAACATCAAAACCACCTTCTCGCTAGATAAAATAATACTCATTGCGAATAGAAGACAGAATTCGCAAAATTATTTCATAAAGCCGCCCTAACGAAGCAACAAAGAGACGATTTGGCGCGCTACGGGAAATGTATACAACGCAGGGAATTTTACTTTGATGTGGAATTTAAGGAATAATCCAAATGCTAAACATTTGCTTGGATTTTAATAGTAACAAAGTTGGTACCTAACCTATGTAGCTTTCTTTAATTCATTAAAATATTTGGTGATCCAGTTCTTACAAAACTGGCCATGGATAAAAATAAAAATATTTCCGAAAGTAAAATTAAATTATAAAATCCATCGTCTTGTTCAAATTAAGACCCTGCCCCGCCTTTTTTAGAGATAGCTCTGCGTCGCCTCTCTACGTCATCACGGTGCCTTTGCAACTCGATACGGTCACGTTACTCGATCGTACTCGATTCAGTTCCTACTGATACTCGGAAATTGGCAATATTCCACCCCGATGACAGATCACGGTGAATGATTGAACGTCGTATCCGATAATGGTATGGACCCAGGACCGATACAGCGGAACCATTGTTCTGGTTACACGATTATGTTTAATAGAGATCAAGCATTAACATTGAGTTTAAACTTAAAAGGGTTGAGCGTTTGCCTCGGTCTTGTTTTTTTTTTAGTATCCCGTTGTGACTCTTTTAATTTTCCGGGTCAAAGGTATTAAGTGTGTACCTAGAAAACAAACTTATACTATGGGAACTTGCACTACCACCCAACTATTGCTTTATTTAGGCTTGTAGCTTGATTGAAAAAAAAATACAACAAACATTTTTTTGAATGAAAAAAATTTTTTTTTTTTAATTCGACTTCTAAATCCTTTATTTTTAAAATCTCACTAAATATTTACAACAGAAGAATAAAAAAAAAAACTTAAAAATAATATGAAAACAAACTATGTATCAAAAATCATATATGTCATTCGACTTAATATCGAAATTCTGACTTCCATAATGACAACAAATGCGCTCAAAAAGCGCAGGTTAATATATTAGTGTACCCTTTCTGAATAATCCTGTATATTCGTTATGTTTGACGATTGGCTCCAAGTTTTTCGGAATCGAGACCGGATCGATCGAGTTAGGTAAGTACAAGAATAGTTCGTTTCCGGTCGAATGATTTTTGAAACGTCCCATTCGGAGATGAATGCGAATTTAATTGGATTGGGTGCGACTGACGACTCAACATCAGAGCCAGGAACCAATCAGTCCTAACTTTAAAAAATAAATTATTGAACGGTAAATTGACGCCAGCAGTGAAATAAGAGCGGAAACTTAATTAATGTTGAGTTCAACCACCTGTCAAAGAAAAGGGAACCACAATAATTTAAAATAAAAATAATAATAGCAATAATCATCAAACTTTTACAAAACTAAAAGTCTAAGAATTCAGCGTGTTATTTTCAGTTTCAGTTTCAGTTATAATACATTAAAAATGACTTTGCAAAGCATTTCAAAAATGGAAAAATCTTTAATATCATTGTAAATGGATTAAAACTTTCTAGAAATTTCGCGCACATAAACGAGGCCAAAATTTTCGTAGCTAGGTTTAGGTAAGTAAAAAAATATGTACCTAAACAAAGCTAGCTCTGCTGAAGTTGTATAAACAAACCTTTTTTGGTTTCTTAGATAAGCTTGTACTTAAAATCCGACCTTACGCTCAGCAAGCATGTTGCTCATTCTCAGAATACGTATATTACATTCAGATTCAGATAATTCTACTATGAATACAGACTTCAGCATCAAATGCAATTTCTTGGCATTCCCCAGACGGTCAATGCTCTTTACAATACTTTGAAATAATAAATTGTCTGATTCTACAACGAAATGATATACCACCCTCCTTATCTTTATTTATCCTTACCATAGGATATATACGGTTCTTTTACATACTGTATTATAATGAAGTTGGTAACTAAAGTACGTAGATATTATTAATTGAACACAAATTGAAATAGTCTACATCTTTGTTTTTAATCCAGTTGAAGTGTTTTTGAATTAATTGTCATTATGTTCGAGCATTCCTCCGATATAATAAATAAGCCAGTTTTTGAAATAACATTATTTTGAAATAAAACTATTTTTTAAGGATTTTATCGCGTTTATTTTTCGTTTTTACGTTCCCGACGTTTCGGCTGCTTTACAGCAACCATGGTCACGGGAGGACTGAGGTGGTTGACGTCCTGGTGTCATAGTTAGAAACGGGCTACCCTCATATTTAATTGTTGATCAACCACCTCAGTCCTCCCGTGACCATGGTTGCTGTAAAGCAGCCGAAACGTCGGGAACGTAAAAACGAAAAATAAACGCGATAAAATCCTTAAAAAATAGTTTTATTTCAATGTGTAGTATTCGCGTAAATATAAGAAATCAATATATAACATTATTTTTTAAGGATTTTATCGGGGTAATTTTTTGTTTTTACGTTCCCAACGTTTCGGCTGCTTTACAGCAAAAATAAACGCGGTAAAATCCTTAAAAACATAGTTTTATTTCAATGTGTAGTTTTCGCGTAAATATAAGAAATCAATATGCCAGTTTTTATTTTTATGTTTACGTCTTACCAAGTCCAAGTCGTGTACACCGTCCACGCTACCGTTAAGGCAATTCATTGACACGTCTCCTGAAAGCATTAGCTATTGTTCGATAGCGGTATCATCTATCATGACACGCCGGGAAATTAGCTGAGAGGCTGTAAGTAATGTTCCTAGTGGAAATGCGTCGCTTGTGCGGGATGGGAGATAAGGGGCACAGCCTATTGTGAATATATATTAACGTGCTGATTCTGATGTCTGGCTGTAAATTACCCGCTAGCGTGTGAAGTGGTGAGACGTAATGGAAAACAATTGAAATTGTCTGACAGAATTTCAATTCATGGAGAGACAAGAATCGTAAATGTTCGTTAGTTCTATTTTGAACCATCCATATTGCCACAGATGGAGTTGTTAGTTCGGTTTGATTTCGAATATCAAAATTGACGGTCTTGAAAAGATTTTGCGTTGTCATTTGCGTGTCATATTACAAGCTATCGTTGTACGGGAATATTGTGACATATCTAAGGACAGATTTGAACAATTCTAGTTAAAAAACTTATCAAGAGTGTAATAGATTTACAAAGTCTATTCTCAAGTGCTTTCGGTACGCAGTGTCCCAAATCTAATAATGTCACAAGTTGAATTGAGGTATTGCTGATTACAGGCGTAATCTTAGATTGGGATGTTTTAAGTGTTTGGATTGGTACTGGTAATCCCTTTACCATTAATTGAAGAAGGATTGTTTGTAGGTAGTGGTTTCTCAATGTAGCTCAATTAGATACGATCTTTAATTGTTTTTTTTTTGTGACTTCTAGATCCCCTGTATTTTGAGAACTAGATAGCGATATAAATACTTATATAGATATTAAACGTCTGATAAAAACATTCGTGGTCATCTCACTCAGTTAGTTCCTACCAGTATTTAAGCTCAAGATCCTGAAAATATTAAGTAAGGTCACGTGAACCAATCAGATCGTATAATAGTCGTACGGTTCTGAGCGTTAAATTAAAGAAAGTTAAGGTCCAATTTTCGTTACTCTTCTGACGAGCATGTACCTCCAAAACATCCTCTAAGCTCTCCATACTGCTTAAAAATTATGTTCAACTTAAACTTGATATATCACTGTTATTTCCCCTCAAGCAAGTCAAGTTAATGTTTTTCCAACGCCGTCTTGGCTATGTAATTGCTAACTCAAGGGTCGCTCGAGATGGCTTATTTTATTTGTTCTACCCCTCCGGTGCTTTCCTTACGACTATTTGTAGCGTAGGCATGGTTGACTTGGAAACTTTGAAAGCTTGTTGTAGTAATGCGATAAAATATTATAGAAATTGATAAAAAAAACTTAGATTTATTTTAAAAAGCTGTGTGTTTAATTTATAATCAGCTTATGCATTTCAATTAGAAAGATGGAAATGATTTGGTCTTTTAATTTTTATTATCCCTTCTTGATCAACAATAAGTGTTTTTATGCGGTTGGTACTTCTTTAATAGATTCGACCGAAACCAATTCAGATATAATGATCAAATTATATGTCTTCTTTACAGAAACCATCTGAAAACGGTCGACTCTCAGTTTGCACCGTAGATCGCAAAGGTAGCATCGTTTCCTCATTGTACCAGGAAGTGTCTCCAACAAAACCCAGGGACAACATCAGTCCCGCGCCGTCACAACACAGCTTCCACGATATGGAGCCGATGACTAAAGTGCTGAGAACCGAGTCCATGAGGACTACGCCCGGTGGTAAGAGAATCTTATTACAGACAAGTTTCCAGTCTTAGCTGATCTTCTCCATAATTATCAGCATAGACCTAATAATCCAAATGACATACTCGTAGATAGAATGTCCTATGTGCCCATTTGAGTAAGTAGTTAGACTATTATCACGTTGCAATTGGCACTTGGTATTGAGAATTCATCATCATCAAATCATCATTGAGATTAAGATGCAAAAAAAACAAATAAGCCCTCTAAAAACAACACTTTTTATAAATGTTATTTGATCATGTTTAGCCAGTATCCATATCTTATTCGCCACTCTGAATTTCCCATATTTTCAGATATAAGCAGACGAGCGTCAATGAAAGTGGACGGTCCTAAAACGGTAGCTTTTGAAGGAAGCCAAGCTACAAGTCCAGGGGAGGGACTTGGCAACGGAACAGTGACGACTGTTAAACCGAAGAGTCGGAGTGGTTCCATCATTGGAGCCATCAGCCCTATTATGGGAACAGGTAGTTAATTTATTGACCATCCACCGAAACACTAACACAATAACAATTCAAAATAATCCGGTCGCAATTTTAGTAGAAAATGTGATCAGTAGTCTCCAGTTATTTCTATATTAAACTGTCAGGCTTTAGATCTTTATTTTTTCCTTCAGAAGTTTCTAATGATCTACCTACTGCTGCTGATTCTTCGCAAACGTCGTTATTCTTAAGGCTGTTAAGTACAATATCTGTTGAATCACTAAGTTAGTGTCCTCTTAATAAGTTACCCTGTGGGTAGCATTCTGTCACTACAGTACTAATCTTATCATGAATGTTTAATTAATTCTGCTCATCGATAATTTTATAATTATGCAAATGTATATCCACTATTCATAAATACGCGTTTTATGTTTGTTAAAATGTGTTTATAAATGCAGTATCTACTTTTGCAACCTTCTACGTATTATATTTTTGAAACCTGTTTGCAGCAACGCCGGGTGTACCGTCCCGGTCTCGTCCGTCCAGCAAGATGACCAAGTACGTGGAGTGTTGGGGCGCCGATAAGCCTTTCGCCAACATCACCGATTCCACACTCGCTAAGAACATTGGTATTTCTGTAAGTTTCGTATTGTTTGTGGTTATATCCATCGCTCAGTCTGAAGACGTCCACTGGTGAGCATTGGCTTTTACAAGGAATTTAACATATTGCAATTCTTAGCTATTATCATTCACCAGTATATCTTAGAAATGAGTATGATCCACCTTTTTGTTCACCCGTCCCTTACCACTTTTTTATCAATGGTTATCAATGCTGGAATTGACGATTAACGATTTACTTAAATTATTTGGCATGGGCAGTGAACATATTGACAGTAGTTTGTTGTTTTGTATATTACAGAGTTTAGCAATGATAGAGCAGAATCTTCTTCCTCAACGGACAACTTGTTGTGACTGCAGGTAAGCCATCTTATTAGAGTTATCTCTATTGTCTTATCTTCAAGTCAGATATGTGAATCATGAATATAATACTTTTTATAACTTATATCAGAGAATAAATACTACGTATTTCAATGTAAAATGAAAGTGCACTGTCGATAAATGAAACGGAGGTGAAAGAAGCTCTTCCAAACATAAAGAGGAAGAAGAACCTCGATCAGCTACACTGCCAATGGTCCTCACCCTTAAATTAGAAGAAGAAAATAAGTCTTCGTACAAAACGGCACACCCTATTATGTCAGTATAATCAACATACCGTTAAGTCATAGGACAGATTTTAGATCAGCTCCGTGGTGACGTAGTGATCACTGATGCCACCAATAAATCAAGAGCAGTGAACAGCGTAAGCGTCATCATGCTTCTGTAGAAGAGTAGGTAGCATTAACGGTCTTATTCTATCAAGTTCTTGCAATTAAACTAGTATATAAAGTAAAAGGACAAATGACATGGTTACTAGTAAGAGACAAGTTCGCCGCAAGAAGGAATACGGGTGTCACTGACCAATAGAAGTAACACTGGCTGGTGTGTGGCGGGGAAATTCCGAGTAAAAAAAATGCCAATCGATGCTAGTCGGATAGGAACATTAAGAAGGATAATAAAACGAATAGGAGAATTTTCCTCAGCAGCAGCAATACAGAGGGCATGAACCCGGTGACGCTGTGGTTCACCCGCGGCTCGCAGGAGCGGCAGTACCGCGGCCAGCCCGACCGCCACTTCAAGTACAACGTGGCCTGCGCCGCCGCGCTCTTCGCGTTACTCGCCTTTATACAACTCCTCACCGTTCCTAAGTAAGCGGTCCTTATTCATTGTAGAAAGAGTTCAATTATCAAACCTGTAATATCTTAAATTACCTTAGTGTCTGAAGACGAAGGTTATAAATCTATGTTTGCCTATCATGACATAGGGTTATAAGACGTGGTCGCTTGCTTATTAAAAATCTCAATGTCCCTCGACGTGCAATAGAAAGAGTGAAGGGGCAAATACTCGCGCCGCCTTATCCGAACGCAGTCATCTGTCATTTGACCCAGTTTTCTCGCGCTGCTAGCCTAGCGTTGCTACACGTTTCGTCTGGACACGGCCATTCAAATCCCTTTCAAAGGATACTTCTTGACCTTGAAATCAAATCGTGGACGTCATGATCGATGATTTGTAAGAATTTTGTACGTCATCCTACAATTCTTAATTTATTTCAGAGGCATAGTATTATACGCTTCATTTGGGCCAACGTTCTTCACATTGCTGTTGTTCGTCTACCTCTCCTGGTACGACGGAAGAACTTTCAGAAGAGGACTGCAGTTACTTTCCGATGTGCCTATGTTGGCCGATGACCTTTACGCTGACAACTGTACGAAACCTGGTCAGGTTAGTAGGTATTTAAGATACACACAAAAGTATATGTATTGTGTGTCCAAAGTATAAGAGGTGCGGAAACCCCATTTCTAAGAAGTCAAAGTGCGGTGCATATATTACGGTACACTGATGGAAATAGCCCCAATTTTGGGCCATCATAGATAGGTACTTAATAAAAAAAAATGCAGACTTCTAGTAGTGTAATGATGTTGATGTTTTTGTCTCTCTGTGGCAACGTGGTTAAAACTAAAAGATAAATTTTGACGGAGATACTTTATAACTGGCACGAGATAATTCTGGCTTTTAGATCGAAGTTGGTAACTTCTGGCGTTGGCGCATCAGGGTTTATTATATTGTCATTATTTTACTTTCAGGTTGTTTCGAGCAATCGTTATATAAGAATGGCGATGTTTTTAGTATCAGTGACACTAATCGGTGCCTGCGCAGTTATTAATCTAGTAAGTTCTCTATTGTATTAGCCTAATAGGTATGACCTGAAACCAAAAGGTTGAATAAATATATAAATAAATAAACAAAAAAAATCATCATGATTGGTTCAGTTTCAGATACACGTGATCAGTGAAGATACAATAGAATTAAGGAATGCAACATCAAATACCACATATACACAATACGCTAACCACACACAGGATGATGTTATATTAGTAAGGGGAATGCAGTTGCATAACGATGTTTATTCAGCACCTGTAAGTATTACAAGAACAACATAATATGGCCATTGTGCTAATTAAGTCATTCACGAAATAACCTGTAGAGCCAAGCCTAATATTTAGCCCAATATGTGCCTTAAACTCACTAAGCCAATGAGTAACCGACTATGGCATTCAGTAAAGTTACTAGTTGAGCCTAATCATGTTACTAGTAAAGTGACTTCCCAGAAATAATTAAGTGACTTTTAAAACCAATGAACGTACGAACGAAGTAAACAAATTAGCCAGTGAGGTTCTTGCTCAGCAACTGACTCACATAACTGAAGAAGTGAATTGAAAGTCTACTTAACGAATGAACGTTTCCATTTGTAATATTACAGAGTTACGTATACTGCTCGGTGCTGACACTCGCCTCAATATCAGTGTTCCTGCAAGTCGGATTCGTGCTGAAGCTGGTTCTAATGTGCGTCACTCTCTTAGCCCACATCTCATTATTCGCTTCGACGGAGCTGTTTAATGAGTACCAGAAAAGGGACTTCGATATTGAGTAAGTTTTGCAATTGTTTAAATCTAAGACGACTTCGTTATCTAGACGTAGGCAAAGGTTACACACTGGGTCAGTGGCTCAAGCGCAAAAAGTTTTACGTAGCGTTACGGTAACGTAAGCGTCTTCTATCCCACTCACACCACAGGTTCTGTCACTGTCATTGACATTACGACTGGATTGGGAGTTGTTGCTTACCTTAAAGGTGCCCAAGATTTTGGATCCCTTGTGGTGCAATATTAGTTAATAATCTCTTCATAATTTGATCTAGTTGAAAGGAACTTGATCCATTCTGCTTGTCACCGCATTGGCCTGGCCGGCATGGGCATGGGAACTTGGCCAACCTTTACGATGAGGTGTTTTGGTTTGGATTTGCTCTAGTTTGGTCCTGTCATCTATCATATTCCATCAAAATTAATAAACTTAGTATAGTTGTAGATAATGCAAAATTATCTACAACTATACTAAGTTTAGGACATATTTGGAGCGCTTGACTAGCGATATCTCTTTTCGGGTATTACAGATTCACAATGCTTCCATACTCTGCAAAAGCTGGTCTCGTGCTGGTTTTCCTGGCAGCGTTGCTGCACATCCTGGACCGGCAGATAGAGTTCACGTCCAGAACTGACTTCCTATGGAAAGACAAGCTTAAGTTCGAACAAGAGGAGGTTGAGACCATGAGAGGGATTAATAAGGTATGGCAACTCAGGACATAAAGTTATTTGGTACCTATTAAAGATGTGTGGAACAAACCGAATACCGAACATGATTCGGTTCGAAGATTCGCGACGCAACTCTGAGGCGGCATAATCATATCAATATGTTTGCTTTTCAGATACTATTGGAAAATATCCTGCCGGCTCACGTAGCGGAACACTTTCTTACAAATGTTGCATCTGAGGTAACTTTTTATTAACTTTCATAACTATTATTTTGCAGCCTGGTCATAAAGGGAATACTACCCTTGAACCTGCGTTTCTTTAGCGCATTTGAAATCATTATATACAGTCTGAATGTTGAAGCCAATGTGAAAAAAAATTTATACAAAAAGTTACAGATGTCATTTCGTTGGGAACAAAATTAGGTACCCTTTTTGAATCACGATGTGTAGTAAACTATTTATATGCATAAAACTAAGTGAATCCGTATATTTGAAATTCCAGGCAGAGCTATACCACGAGAGATATTCGAGCATCGCGGTGATGTTCGCATCGATACCGAACTACAAGGAGTTCTACGATGAGACGGACGTCAACAAGCAGGGGTTAGAGTGTTTGCGGCTTTTGAACGAGATCATATGCGACTTTGATAAGGTGAGCCACGTTATCTAGTCGAACTATTATTAGGATTGCACCAAAAAAAGGTAAAATAACTATATAATAGCGTTGCTTAGGCTGTGTCCCCAGTAGGCAAACTGTTAGCGGCCGACTGAGTGAGCCGCAAATTTGTGGCGGACTGAAATTCGAGTTAGCTGCAAACTCAGATCAATTTGCGTGCGTCGCAAGCAAACTGTTATGAGTTAGCCGCTTATTTAGGTCGACCGAGTGAATTTTCTCTTTACTATTGTTGCACGAAGGGAGTGGTTGTGTTGGTCACGATGGATATTTTTGAAGTAATTGGTATCTTAGAGACGTCCTTAACACCGGACACGTCAATAGCTTCTTTCCAACTGTCAACATGAACAGTTTGCGGCAAACGGACTCACTACGCCCGGCGAACAACTATATCGCCGCCGCCGACTGGAATCGGTTTTGCTGCGAGTCGGCCGCTCACTGAATCAGTCGGCGCGCGTAACGATGCAAACTGCGTAGAGTGAGCGCAAACTAGCAAACTGAACACTCCATTTCAAATATATGGAAGGGCATACTAAACCGATACGCCGCAAACTCAGTCGGCCGCTAACAGTTTGCCTACTGGGGATACAGCCTTAGGGTTTGGGACCGTACAGTTGGCATGTTTGTCTGGAGATAATTTCAATTGAGCTTAGCTTATCTTCTCTAGGGTGCCTCAAGTTTTGATTGCCTGGTGAATCTGTGGTGGTTAAATTACTCCAAATTACTCATAATAAGGTTCTCTAGGGTACGCTCCTAATATAATATTGTTAAAAAATAATCTTATACGAACAGCTTTTATTTCCATTAAAAAGTAATCTTATTGTCTATGAAAAACTAAACCTAAAATCGCTAACTTTTAAACTAATTATTAAGTTTTGCTATCTTTTGTTAACGTATTCTTTCTTTGATATCTGTTATCAGTGTATTAAGCTCTTTATATGTTTCAGTTACTTTTGAAGCCAAAGTTTAGCTGCATAGAAAAAATTAAGACTATCGGTAGCACTTACATGATTGCTTCAGGACTAAGGCCCGGGAAAGAGGAACAAAATGTGAGTTGCAATACTTTTCATTTCAAATCTACTCCAGTGTTAGCGTAAAGAATTCACCCTAAAAATCCCACACGTGAATTTAGCGTTCATATTTATTCGGTATATTCTCAAATTTACATACAAACGTTTCTACAATAAACTTCACAAGGACATCCGCGATATGCCTAATAATATATTTGATAGGACCACCAAAACTAAACCATGTCAATTAGGCTGCTACATTTCTGCTGGATTCGGATTATTTGGATCAACTTGGGACTTGGAACTGAATCGCAACCTATTACAATCCAAGAACTTGACCATTTAATAAAATACTGCAGCGCTGTTTTTGTTCCGGCACCTTTTAGTTGATGTCGCGGGTTGTCGCAAGTTTTGGTCTTCTTCTTCTTTCTTTACGAAATAAAATGAATATGAATATGGCCTCACCCACAAATCGGTGGGTATTTTGCCAGTGTTAAGTATTTAATAGCGATATCAAATTCAAGAATAAATAAAAAATGGGTGATGTTATGAAAATATGAAAATGGTGAATCCAATTCCCGCCTGGGTCTATATAATAAAAATAATTGATTTGACTTTGAGATTGCACATGATGTAGCATCAACTTAAGACATCCTTAGATATAGATGGGTTGTGTTAGAGACAGTAATTGCCAAAGGAGTTCTTGATATTATTAAAAAATGTGCCTCAATCAATCTCGTGCCATCTCACATTTAAAGTGATGGAGACATATTTTCAGGACGCAGCGAGCAGAGAAGAGCACACGATAGCGATTCTAGTGGAGTTCGCAATCGCTCTGATGACTATACTCGAGCAGATCAACAGGGAATCTTTCCAGAGGTTCAAACTTAGGATAGGTGGGTCTATTATATTTATTCGTTTCGAGTTTAAAAAACTTTGAAACAGCCATTTTTCGAGCCGTATCTAATAAGAATGTGTTCGTTGGCTATTACCCCTGCTTAATCAAGCTTAAAACAAATAAAAAAACTAAACATCATCACGTATACGCAAACCATGAGACAGGCGCATTGCAGTGCACCATTTGGTCGATGGTATTTGATTCCAGGATCCCAAAGGGCGAGTCACGTGCCGGGCATATATCCCTTAATGTGAGAGACATTCGGAACACAGTCAAGATCATTCTGTTTGTATTAGATCTTTTAAAAAGGGCAACCACGGAGTTTCTTATTCGTTCTTCGCCGCAGGCACAGCATTTCGAACGGGTGGTAAACTTGTAGCTTAGCATATTGTGACATATTTGACGATTCATCAGTACTTAATGGTTTACATCAAAAAATCTGTTTGTACACCCTTATTCCAATGCGAGCTTACAAGAGGTAACGAGTCAGGGTTGTGAATGTGGTTTGTCCCCCGCGGCAGGCTTGAGCCACGGGCCGGTGATCGCGGGCGTGGTGGGCGCGCAGAAGCCGCAGTACGACATCTGGGGCAACACCGTCAACGTGGCCTCGCGCATGGACTCCACCGGCCTCATGGGCCGGATACACGTCACCGAGGACACCGCCAAGTCAGTACTCTTTGTTGTGTCATCATTGCACACCACTGTAGATCCTTACTTACAGCAGTAGCAGTGGTGGGAGAGTGTGGCGGGCCTAGTCGCAAAAAGAAAAACAAACTTTATTATTTATGTCCCACTGTTGGACAAAATCACGCTTCCGTTCATTCTACTCCTGCCTATGACTGATTTTAAATTGTTTCACGAATTATTTGCTCGATTTAATTAATTATTAGCTAAGTACTTTAGTTTTGTAAAACATTACAATGTAATTAGACTCATTTTACGAACCATAAACGCTATATTTGCTACGCCTTAAATTGATTAAAATATGGATAACGATAAAAATGGGATTATATTTTTTATGAATAAAATACATTTTATTGAATATTTAATAGTGCTCGCAGCTGTGTAAAACATCCTTTGCTAATCATTTTATATCAGGCGTTGTGTAAAGTGTGGTTTGCTTGTTGTATTCTTGCAGGCGCTTTTATAAAACTTAATTATTATAGAATAATAAGAATAAGAATATTTATTTCAATTAACATTTACATCAACAAAGTATTGGTGAGCTCCAAACTAGACAATGTCCGTATCTTGGAGCTCGGCACACTATTTAACATACAAGTAAAATGATAAATGGTATATAATTTCAATTTCTTAAACTAGAACATAAAATGAAATAAATAAAATTATAAAATTATAAATATCTTCAATTCTAAAACCATTCGCACCTGTTCTTATTATCTGGGGTCTGCGCAATATGTAATTTTCTTCCATAAATCACAGCTTTCTGTCATCTCATTTAGTCTGACATCTTAAATAACAAAACGTTCTGATTACAGGGTGCTGATGAGTGCAGGCTACACTTGCGAATGTCGGGGCCCTACTTACGTTAAAGGCAAGGGCACACTGATCACTTACTTCGTGAAAACACCCAATGTTGGTGGCGGAATGTAATCGTTTAGATTATTAATAGGTATTTGAAATCATACTGACCTCTGAGAGGAACAAGTTAAATAAAATAAACTTACTTTAGTCTGAATGTGATAAATAAGTAAAAATAAGAGTTGATAATATCACAAAAATATTTGCTTAACGACCGCTGGGTCAAGTGGTTTGAGCTTAGGCGCACTTCATCAGGCGGTTGCGGGTTCGATTCCCGTCTCATACTTCTGACATTATCGTTTCGTAAAAACCCTGGTATGGATGTTACCACGATCGTCTCACTACCATATCCCTTGCACGGTTTGGGGCCATACAGTTGGAATGTTTCCAATTCCAATTGATATTTATGGCTCCATCGTTTACCGATGATTTTGCCAAAGACAAGTAGATGAATGAAAAAAAAATATAAAATTGATTATACAGTAAGTGAATGACAATTAACCGGTACTTCGATAGCTGGTTTCATTTGGGCATACTGTAAGAGAACAAAAACAACATGTTAGTGATATAAATAACACATAATTGCTATAAATAAAAGGATAAAACTACCCTATTTACAGTTGGAATGTTTGTCAAGTGTTATTTATTAATGTATAATCTGATCGTATATGTGTGTCAATGTGTGATTGAAGGGAAAAAGATGATAAAAATGTACCTATACTATAGGTCCTATAGCATAGGGGAAAAAATGCTCTTCACTTGTACGTAGATTTCCTCTATTCTATAGGTCCTATAGCATAGGGGAAAAAATGCTCTTCACTTGTACGTAGATTTCCTCTATTCTATAGGTCCTATAGCATAGGGGAAAAAATGCTCTTCACTTGTACGTAGATTTCTGTAGGTGTGTATGGTAGGTTTCTATATTAATTGAGAAATTATGTGACAATAGAATTCTGATGCGTCGGTGACAAGTTGGTAAAACGTTATTTATGAGTCTTACCTTTGACAAAAAGACTATTACTATTTACCATTATATTTAAGAATAAAAATCTAGGCCGAGAAAGATTGGCTAGAATGACCACGATTAAGGATTAAGTGGGGCTTGTCATTTTAATTGTATAGAAAAATTAGACAAGTTTTAAAAAAAATGCGTTTCCTGATAAGTGATGATAGCCTAGAATAAAACATCAGACACATAGTTATAAATCATATATAGTATAGTATTTATTTCTTATATGTACGCGAATACTACACATTGAAATAAAATTTATTATGATGTTTATTTTATGTTTTAACGTTGGGAACGTAAAAACATAAAATAAACGCGATAAAATCTATAAAATAAGTTTATTTCAATCGTATATAGTTGTTATATTCTTACAAATTATAAATGTCCGGTAAAATTTGTATGTAGTTGAAAATATATGTATACTAAAATAACTATGTAATCGGCAATGTTTCTGAGATTGTCACATTAATTAAAAATGCCAAATAAATGGTAACATAATTGTGTGTTAGATTTTTTGTAGCTTAAGAATTAAGTTTTTTTTTAGGAAACATTATAAAAATAAAGTAGGTAAGACCATAGAGTAAGATATTAATTACGTGAGGTTTTTCATGACATTAATCTATTTTAGTTTTATAATAACTTATGTGAAGAAATATTGGATATTTCTTGAATGACATAAAATGCACGACCTGTGGGTCACCATAATAATTTGCATTTAATAAAAAAATACAAAACTATTTTTTAATGATTTTAATACTCCTTAGTGTTACGGTGCTACATTTAATTAATTAGTGTTTAAAATGGAAGAAATTCATATCCCACCAATTTTATAGGAATTTTTGGTCACTTTTAATAACATAATTTGTAACTTTTTCACCCTCTTATGCCAGTTACCTATACTTAGTATTAATTAGTTTTAAATTTTATATTAAATACATAGAAATAATTATAAGAATTTAACGGCCTGTTTTATATGTCTAGATTGATATACCTACTAAATAACTAAATGTAACCATGCAGTAGTACTGTGCTCATTAAAATATAGGATTTTGAAAAGAAATCTATAAACTGTTTTATATTGCTGTTGTACTAGTGGTAACTAATTTATCAAATTTAAAAAAGTTCAGTGTGTAATTGAGCCTAAATATTATTATTACAATATTTATACATTTTAACTTTTTATTAGAGTCTTGTAAAAAGTATTTATTTTTAGGTCTGAAATTTTGAATAATTAACTAATGTTTAATTAAAAATATCGTTGGAATGAACATTTTGGTTTTATTTTATGTCGAAACAATAAATTTATCCATCTATTCATCAGTTGGAGGACGTCCACTGCTGGACATAGGTAATCTAATGAATCCTACACATTTCGGTTCCTCGCTACAACTTTGCAATTGTTAGTGGCAAATCACATTGTCATTTATATAGGATCCCATACTATGATAATAAAATAAATATATGAAAGAATGTAAAATAGGATGCCTAGATCCATGACATAGAAAATGTTGCCACACCTATCACATTATTAGTCAGCCGTTTAATTTATTTATTAAAAGTCATTCTTAAAATGTGACATTGATTTCATGGCACCATTTAGAGGTGCGTCTCCTTGGACGTGTTGTACCATGTTGAATTTGAATTTCGAACGTGAATATAAGGCGAGGTTAATTGGTAATTGCACGTTGCGCGTGCGCCGGCCACCTACGCGCAAGCTTTGATTTATTTCACCCGCACCGCCCAGGAATATAGAGTATTGTTTATATATTGTGTTTTGTATTAATGATATGTTTTCATAAGATGTACACTAAATTAATGTGAAAAAAAATATATGCCAAAAGCACTCATTTCCTAAATGTTTACTGGAACAAAAAATCTAAAGGCTATCGCCATACCAGATTGCGCATGCGTAATGGCTGCACAAATAGACAAAATTAACAAAAAAAAATCGCTCGTTATATTGATAATACCTTCTGGTTATTATTATTCCACAAATATTCTAATCCTGAAATTACACTATTCACCTTCTCCTAACTCACTGAAACCGAATTTTCAAGAACAAGTTTTAAATTTGTTATCATTACAAAAAAAAGAAAATTACGTAAATATCTAAATTAATTGTCGCTGGCGTTACGAAAATATGCAATAAGATGGATATTTTAAAATTATTTTATGTAGATTGTTTACTGAATTCCCCAAGTAAGGAAAACTAAGGTATACATTATCTATGTATATATTCATACATAATTATAGAATTAAATAGATCATAGTAAAATCCTCACATGAATTTAGCGAACGTCCCATCCCCATTTAGATCACAAAACAGTTCAAGCCGTCAAAATGTAGATTAGTAATAACAATCAAATGTTTAACGTGAGATTACACACGGATTTAATCATAGGTTAGTGGTTATTAATTAGCCGTGTAATTATTGGTTCGGTTCGTCCGTTAGATGTGATGTAGTACCTACCTATGTTGTGGGACGGGCGAGTTTCATTATCGATAGTATTTGTTATAATAGTTTAATTTGAAATAGAACTATTTTTAAGGATTCTATCGCGTTTATTTTTTGTTTTTACGTTCCCGACGTTTCGGCTGCTTTACAGCAACTGTGTTCACAGGAGGACGTCCCGTGAACATGATTGAACGCGATAAAATCCGAAAAAAAATAATATATCAATTTTTTATAGTTTTTCAATTTATGTGCCTGTAATTAGGATTGGACTGCGCGCACTACAAAATACCATAACCAATAATTTTAGTTTGCGTTGAGTTGTAGATCTATATTTTGTCTATTATGTCAAAAGGGCTATTACAAAATCATGGATTCGTCGCATTCCGATCCGGTTGTAGAGTTAACAAAAATAGATGCATAATGACAATTTTGAAGTACCCCGTAGCCTATACGAAATAAATTTGGAGTCCGAAGTCGCGAGCACAGCATGTATAACTACAATAAATAAATGCTGGCAACGACAATATCTCATCTGCTGGACTAATCTGGCCGACGCGACGCGACGGTCTCGCGGCCCACTGTGACCGGAAGTCGCACGACACACACAATGCACTCTGAAATATTACCAGCTACTTATTCCGTTGAGATGAATCGCCTCATATATTATTTAGTGTAATAACTGACAGAGATTATTGAGAATTTCATTTAATGTAGATGCGACAAAATTGTGATGAACCTGTACCTTCTCCCCGCTAAAAAATATTCCGTCATACAGATCAAATATTGGGAGGGTACAATAGACGAAATTTTTGAAAAGTTTACACTCTGGACAGATTTACGGGCTCTTGAAGAGTAGAAGAGGTTACATGCAACTATATAAACATCTTTGTTAAATGTTATAGCTCGACAACGCTGTCAAAAGTTCATATGCATCAACTTGTTTTCCTATATGATGTGTGTTTGGAAATAAAATGTAATTACTCTATAAAATGTGTAAGTACTTACATTCTCAAAACTCGGTTAAAGTACACAATACGAATGTTATATAAAATCGAATGTTAATATAACTTTTATTATGGGTACCGTACAATGGACTCAGGGTAAACTCAGTATATAAAACTTATATAGATTTTAAACATCCATGACTAGGGTTCAAATATTCGTGCTCATCACAAAAAGTTTGTCCGAACCCGAATTAAAACCCGGGAAACTCGGCGCAGGAAGCAGGCTCACTACCAACTGCACTCATCAGGTCGTCAATTAATCTATACTTAATTATTATATTCACAATAAATTATCTCGACCCCAATCAACTATGTTCCTAGTTTTCTTCCACTGCGATTTTCATGTCTGCAATGACGTCACAAAATAGGTACTAGTCCGGTCATTTTAGACATAAAAATAGTGATCAAATAAAGAAAATTCCGACAGAGCCAAATCTTTGTAGAGACCTTAGGTTTACCACAAGGAATAAAGTGTCAAAAGTCCCCATCCGTCCCATGTGAGCTTAGGGACTTATTCGGGGCCCAAGGTCAAAATTTTAGGTTTTTTGGATTTTTCTCGAAAACGGTAAGTTTTATCGAAAAAGTACCTCGGAGCAAAGTTGTAGATCTTAAAATTCTCTATAAAAATGGTTCCCATGATTTTTTCTCTAAGACCCACTATTTCCCAGATATTGCGCTTGTAAGAATCAAGTTCTACATAATATGCACACATTTCCACACCACCTGTGAGGTAGTGTACTCGGCGCGTTTTTTTTAACGTGGTATCCCCGGTAGGCCTATTCCACGAACCTTTATGACGTTATTTTCAGGAACAATAATTATTTAATAGTATGAAGATTATTGATATGGGTTACTGAGTTTAACTGTCGTTCTAACTTTTTTTTATTACTTTAATCTGACTCATACTCTTCATATTCAACTTCAACAATCATGTTTTCTTCAATTTCTTCTTGTTCTTGTTCTTCTTCTCCTTCCTGTTGATGAACGCTTAGAAATTGTTCAAATGAAGATGAATCAGTTGTCTCTTCATCAAAATCACATGAATCTTCCTCTCTTGTATTTAATTGAACATTTGAGCAAGAGACACCTTGGCAATTGGTACACGCTGGAGAACACTGCAATCCTACTTTTTTACAGCCACATTTGGCACTACAACCTTTCTTGCAATTGCAAAAAATAGTGTTAAGAAGTTTTCTGGAGCAGGGGGCAGTAAAGTTCGAATCGGTTCCAAAGTATTATTTATCAATTTCCAACCCCAGTCTTCAGGGTTCAGTTCATTGCCTTGCCATGTCTGAACTTGATAGTATACTCGAAACAAATGTTGAGTAGCAGATGCCGATGTTGGAGGAAGACAAGATAGCTGTACTTGCTTTTTGTTTCGTGTATTTTTTACGAATGTTAAATATCTGTACGTATCTATGCAATCAATTTTTTTTGGAGCTCCATAAACCTCAAGAAGAAACCGAATTCCTTTAGTAATTAGTATTTGAGGTGAAGAATTAATTTCTGTAAATACTTTTGCGCAGTCAATCAAATCATTTTTTTCAAATAATTTTAATACTGAAATTTTGCCCCTTCTAAACATTGCTGACGTAGTATCGCATCCGGTTATCGCATGTAAAAATAAAATAAAGTTTTGGCATTTCGGATAAGCTGATAAACTTTTTGAAGAATATATTTCTGTCCGTTGCTGCGCCTTCCCAGGTTTTAAAAAGTAAATAATTTTATCAGATGGAGTCCTTGCAGTGAGTAGTACTAATAAATCAACATCTTCACCCACTACAATAGCTGTATTTCTTGCATTAAATTGTTCTATTGCTGTTTCAATTATGAGGACATCGGCGTCATTAGGAGCTTGTTTCACGGCAATATTTTCAGCTGTTAATTTGTTACTCAACATAGAAATAAAACGAGATTTATTATTAATGTTTGCAAAAAAATGTTGTTGATTAACTGGAACTGTCATAAATTCGTCAAACATTATGTCGGTACCTGAGGATGTTTTTGTAGCACGACGACGTTGTTCTGCAGCTTTTATGTTCTTTGTTGTGTCACTGTAGCCATCAAATACTACCGTAACTGTATGACCATAATGTCTACGTAAATACTGAACATATTTTTCAAAAATTACGTTAAAGGTTTCTTCTCGATCCCACACAACGTGATGTAGTAGATATCCTCCATCAATAACGTAAGCAGCGTTTGTACAATCAACCTCAGCATTGACTGATTGAAAGCAATCGTAAAGAGCCGACTTCATTGTTTTACGCATTCCAGCTGCATCGAAGAGTGACAACGGGTAAGGAGCTAAATCATATGCGAAAAATGATAAGATTGAAGTTTTCCGGGTGTATGATTTTCTGCAATCCACGTGAATTGTAACGGATTTTTGGCTTCTTAAATAATCAGCAAACTCATCACTTCTCGCGACGCTTGCATCGATTAAAGTTGGCATTCCACGACTGACCACAACAGTTTCATCTTCAGTCAAAAGTTTATTACAAATAAAGCAAAATTGTGACATTTTTTGTTAAATATTAATCAGCACTAATTTCAATAGTAGACGCTTGTAATAAATACGTATAGTCACTCGAACTGCTCGTTCAACACTAAAAGAAGCAGGTATACGTGAACGACACCACATGGACAAAAGAATAGGCAGATGTTTTTCAAGGCCAGATGTTATTCAAGTAGAGGGGATTCGGTAAGGGACCGGCGGTCGTTTTAGAGTAAATTTTCTTAGAATAGTATAATGTATACATAGAAGAGGCACGAGTAGGCATTTTTGCTTGCTTGAGTACCTAAATATGTATATACGTGGCATATGTGTGCATACTATGTAGAACATGATTCTTACAAGCGCAATATCTGGGAAATAGTGGGTCTTAGAGAAAAAATTATGGGAACCATTTTTATAGAGAATTTTAAGATCTACAACTTTGCTCCGAGGTACTTTTTCGATAAAACTTACCGTTTTCGAGAAAAATCCAAAAAACCTAAAATTTTGACCTTGGGCCCCGAATAAGTCCCTAAGCTCACATGGGACTGATGGGGACTTTTGACACTTTATTCCTTGTGGTAAACCTAAGGTCTCTACGAAGATTTAGCTCTGTCGGAATTTTCTTTATTTCAAATGTCTAAAATGACCGGACTATACCTTTAGACGGAGCCCGTCTCAATAATTTAATAATCCTTGGCCCCACCATGGGAGTCCTGAACAATGAGACAGTGCATCTAAGCCGCGCAGTAATCTGTGATTAATGCAGCGCCCCCTGGTGGCTACCGGTGTTGGTTATGACTTTATTATACACCATGAACTTGGCTCGGTAGCTAATTGGATTATAAAATATGGAGCTATTTTATGTTGGAATATCTACATATTCCAACATAAAATAGTTTTACCTACGTAAAACATGCCATGTTATATTTAGTTAAATAATGTAATGATATTTAAAAATGAGGTCTTCGGTCCATAGACTCTCGCTCATAGTTTGTCTTTGTCGATTTTTTTATTTTTATTTTGACCGGTCCGAGTCCGAGGTCCGGCATAGATTCAGGATTTGAAAGTGTGCTTAACTTCCTGTACTAGGACAAATGACGATCGGTGAAATGTGTCTATAAAATAGTGCATATCTAGACTTCTTTGAAGAAAAGAAGCACGCAAAGCAATGTTGTAAATGATTTACTAAAACTATGTTTTCTTTTCTATGCTCGCTGCCTGCCTGCCCGAAGAGAGCCGCCACATCGTATACGAAATCTCTTATTTCTATAAACATTATGTCGTTGGTACATATTAGCAGCCCCAATTTATGTTGATTATTATATAATATTATTTTCATCTTGTGAATATCATCTCAATAATGATTACATCGTAATACGCTTAGATTCCAGGTACACAGTTTCTGGAAAGTCAATTACGTAGGTACGCACATTTTTGGGTTTGCTCATAAATTCAATTTCCAATGTCCGTTCGAATTATTTATCGTATACCGAGCGCTACAATATTTTGTTATATCAGGCCCTAAAGTGTCCTGTATCAGTGTATTACAAAACTGGTTTTAAATGCAACCAGTGAAGGTACTTTTTCAACTTATAGAATTCCAATAAAAAATACAACCATATTGAGGACCTCCTCCTTTTTGAATTCGGTTAAAAATAGAACATACTCTATTATTCATTCGTTTTATTCACTAACCTTTTCACTGTCTGTTATACAGGCTTCAAACCAAACATTCAGACATGTTCTAGATGCTAGCATAATACTGTTATGTGGCTTATTTAAAGTATATATAGCCTATACTAGGCAAATAGAACTTCAAAATACCTCTGTAGCTTTGGAGACCACATTTATTTTATACATACTTATTAATCTTTCTTAAATTTACGTCTTTTTGCCGCTACCCGTGACCGGCGGGCTGGCCTCTATTTCGCGCAGAGAGTGAGCCTCGCTATTCAGCGCGGAAACGCGACCAGCCTGCTGGGCACTTTAGGCATCGACGATGATGTAGAGGCATTTTTATGTATATAATTTTATTTTTATTATACATGTGTATTTTTCCTATTAATAAGTATATTTTAGTTTTTTTTTCCATGTAAATAACTATTGTACATAATTTATAGTAATAAATAATATTACTTATTAATACATCGAATAACAGAATATAATTAATACCCACTGAATTATTAATGCGTTTCCTGATCAGGTCATTACTTACTTTATAGAATCAAGACACGACGGTCCAAATACGTCAATGAAATTGATTACGTACATAATTAGTACAATAACATGAATCAAATGCCCGCCACAAAATTGATTTCAATGAATAATTATGACCAAAAAATGTCGGCCGTTTTCAAAACTAAAACGAAAAATTACTTCAGCGAAGCGTTTAAACCAGATCATGCGTTAATTTTTTTATTTCTTGCACCAATATTTTACGGTACAAGTCCCGTCTTTAGATGATTGGCCACCGTCGGCCGAATGCGGTGTCCTTTTCGGGAGTAAGTACAATTAATGAACACTTTAATAGTGTACATTTTTCTTTACTACTGTTTTTTTTTAAGTTTTAGTATGCGAGTTTATTTTTATGCGCCATTGTTAGTCGATTTTTATGGAGTTCGTAAAAATACTTGGGTTGAGTAATTTTTTAATGTCGAATGTCGACCTCAGGACCTGTCTTCTTCAAAACTTATCTGGCTTCTGTGTTCAATAACTTAAGCTATCTGTGAGACTGAATTCCCTTACGACAAGACCTGTAGGCGCCATGTAGCCGATGGATTGACAACCTGTGGAAAGTGGCTGGCAGAGTTTAACGCAGTTATTTGATGACCAAGTTCAATGGCACCGCGATTGCGTGAAACCATTGATTAGAGGTAAAAAAGTTTGTTTCTATACTCTGCGGGTACAGCTTTGGACATCAATAGGCGGATTATGGTGATAGAGCGCATAAAAATCGTAAATCTGACCCTTATGTTAAGTACTTAAGGATGAAAAACGTTCAGTAGTTTCCTGGTATCCATATTTCTTTAAACGCAAATGTCTTTCCGTGTACAATACAATAATTATGCTTAAATTGCTTATATCTACTTAAACTTCGAACTTGAATTTTCATCGAAATTCGTTTGCAGCTTAAGTTGGATAAGTAGTTTTTAAGTGAATTATGAATAACAACCTAACCTGAGGAATAAATTTCTGATCGCTTTTTTTGTATCTTACTTGTAGCTACTGAACCTTAACACAGGTATAACACCAACGTTTTATTATTTTTACAACTTCAAAGTTTAAGTGACTACGGTTAATCTGAATTCTTAACTCGTGGTATATAATTATTACGATTTAACACTCGGCTATGTTCGTTTGTGATCGTAAATAAGCCGCGAAATAACGTCTTTAACTCACATCTGTGATCAATTCCACTGAAATACGATTTCAATGGCTTTGGGTTCCATTTTCAATATTTTATTCTTTAAAACGTATGTGAAATTTTGCCTGCCATTTGGGAGCTGTCGAATAGCTTTCAGTATATTCGTGTGGTGTTATAGGGATTGTCAGTCTATAACTATAATTTTTTAAACTTGGTGCAGGGATTACATTTTTAGACAGTTTAGCGTGCTGAACCGTGGCCTAAAATCGCAGAGGCCCGTGCCCAACAGTGGGACACAAAAAAGGCAAAGTAATGTTTTTATGATATTTTTTTACTATAAGAATCCCGTTGATTAAGCAAGTTAAGTTTTAAGATATTGCTTAAATAACTTAACTTGGATCTACATTATTTCCAGCTAACAATTTGGAGGCTAAGTTGGTGTATAAGAACGCAAAACAACTAATTTAGGGTTTATAAAATAAGCAGAATACCTGCGGGTCCATTGCGTTTTAAGGAAGAACACGCATATCAGAGAATCGAACCCGTCTCGTTACCTTTATGAAGGCGTCAATTTGTAAATGATAAATGCGGATAACAGGAATGTATCATCATCATAATTTAACAGACTCCCAATGTATGACACGCCCTTTTCTTACACTTTTTAACTACAGAAAATTACTCTATTATAGAGAATGAACTATATAATAATTCCAGCCCTTTTTTATGTCCCACTGCTGGGCACGGGCCTCCCCTCAATGCGAGGGGGGTTTAGGCCATAGTCCACCACGCTGGCCCAGTGCGGGTTGGCAGACTTCACACATCTTTCGAGGGGTTCTCACATGCAGGTTTCCTCACGATGTTTTCCTTCACCGTTTAGCAAGTGATAATCTTGGTTGAAAATGAGATTCGCACATGAAAAATCCCAGAGGTGCGAGCCGGGGTTTGAACCTGCAATCCTCGTTACCGAGGCAAGCGTTCTACCAACTTGGCTATCACTATAATACATATACATAGTATATAATAATTTGGTTAGGTAACCTTAGCCCAAAATGCATAAAAGTTTTACTAAATTTAGAAAATAATTTCAAAACGTTTTCTCCGAAGAAAATTGCTTTAGTGTTGCATAGGATGGTGTGTGTGTATGATAAACATTGATCAAGCAACTCTTTTAAGTCGTGTCTCTCGTGTTTTTTAAGTCAGACAGTTAATAAATGTTCAAATTAAGATTCGCTAGTGAATAACAAATGACCAAGTAGTTACCTCCTTCATTTCATACGTGCTTTTTCTCTTAAAGCTGACGTAAAAACATATGACCTTAAAACATTTTTTATAATTTTGGAATAATAATTCAAGATTAAGTTAATTATTTTTGTAATGTATATTACGTAGAAACTGCACAATTTTGTAGGTACCAATCTTATTGTGAATATGCATAATCGGCAACCAGCCCTCACCCGTCAAACTCAACTCTTTGACTCATTATTACAACAAAAGAAGAATTAAAGTATTATTTATTGGTCAGGTAATGTCACTGGATGCTTGTAAATCATTTCAAAGGTCGAACGGATCGGAAGATTTAATGTAGGCTGTGTTTTTAAGGTGAGAGTATACTATACGGTAGGGCTAGTTCAATTTATATAAATAAAAAAAGAAGAACGGCTGAAGTCGTCATCAGGTTTAAAAAGAAAGTCAAATTTATAAAGAAGTCCGGGTTTTAAGATTTGGCAAAACTGTAAGTGCTATTTTTCAAGGTATTTGGACTGGACAAATTGAGTCTGGTCAGCTAGTTTATAATTATCAAGGACTTCTGAATGACAGCTAGCAAACATGCCTATTTACCGATACCCGACACAATTATAAAACTAAATAAATAACTTGATTAATAATTATTGCCTACTTTTCAAGCAGAATTGCGTCTTATTGCTTTTTAACAGTTGTCAAATTAATTTAGTAACAGAATCGGAATCAGAATATTTTTTATTCATCTAAACCATTAAGTACAGTACTTATGAATTGTCAATAGTTACAAAATTCGAAGCTACAACTTTACCACCCGTTCGGAATGCCGTTCCTATAGAGAAGAACGGGCAAGAAACTCCTTGGTTGCTCTTTTTAAACAGATCTTTTACATTTTTGACCAGTTTATTGTTATAGGTATGTTGCGATAGGTTAATAAAGATGACCTTGCATCGCTTTAGCAATCAGATTTAACCCATCAGTAATTATATCAATCCTTAAAAAGTCGATTATCTTAGTGATCATAGTAACATGACGGGATATTTTAAGACAAGGTTTGTATGATCAATCTGAAATCTTCTGGATCAACTTTCTTTGCACTCCGTACCCTGAATCCTGCATGTGTGCTTCCGCCTTTAAAAACACAAGCGAATTGCTCCAACAATAATATACGGCGGTTGTTTTCCAAAATTTAAACAAGACACGCTATTATCTCGTATGAGGTTCGACTTAACTGAATTTATTTGTCCATTCTGTTATAAAGTAGATTGTTCGCTTTTTTGTTCTGAAAATATTGGGCCGAGATTCGTATGTGTAGCGTTGCGGATTCGAAGTGGACAGGATAAGAAATTGAAAAAAATATTCTTACGTAAATATTTAATACAACGTCATGACTTGTTTATGACGTACAAATTAAATCAAAGAATATAATAAGCCTTTCTTATTCGAATTTTGATTGACTGCCCAACATCTGAAAACATGCCAGACACACGGCAATCTACTTGCTCGCCCTGTATTGCATTTAGACCTGATACGTACCATCAGCCAAATGGGTGGTACAACAATGCACCTTTCCTACCTCTAGTGAAAACAATTATTGAGGTATTTTATTATTAATTTCCTTCTCCATTATCAAACTCATTTCAGTTTTCGTATCCAGTTTCTTCGTTCCCATAAAGGCAGGTCTCCACCGGCGTGATCTTGTTCCGTCCTTAACATAATGCAGCTGATCACGATCATATTTACGAGGTCCGATGCGCGGGCGCACTTAAAACGCGTCGCCGCAACTTATCGCTTTTGAGGTTACAAATAATTGGAAGGGAAAATATATTATTTGTGTCCGGAGAAAAATTATGATGGGTATTTCTTTTTGTGTAGTATTTTTCTTATACAGTTTTTAAGGCAAGTGTAAGTAGGTTACATATGCGTCGTATAGCAACATAAGATGGAGATACAACGAAGACGATTTTATTATCTACTTACTTGTGTAAATTTAAACTAAAGTTATTTCTCATCCAGTTGTGCACCTGACCATTGTGTCCGCCACAACTTGTCAGATGATTTATTATTTTGTTGTTTATGTCTGTCTCCACACGGGCTGTACCCGGATCTTTGGAAGGCTTGCGCGGGGACAAGGGTCCAACACGTAGAGGCCCTTTTTGAGAATTTTAATGTTATGTTAGCCACGTGCTGGGGTCAATTGCTGAAAATGATAGCATAAACAGCGAATTGACCTCAGTAGGCGGAGGAACTATTGCAGGAATATGGAAAGATAATTGGGACTATGGATTGAGGATTGGATGGATATGGGATGGGAATATTGGAAGGGTTGTATTTTGTTGTTATTATTAAAGTCTTCAAAATGTATGATATACCTTTTGACAGTAGCTAGCGCATAGCATAGCTTTTGTAAATTTGTAGGCCTATAAATGATTTGACTTTGATGTGAGTAATTTTTCATGATTAAAAATGTTACATTAGTGATTATGGATGATACACGTTGTAATGATACACAAATAATTTCACGATTATTGCTGTATAAAAATATATTACTGTAATTCTTAGATTTGGATAACTGTGGTGGTATTTCCGGTGTCAAATTCGTTGCTCTTTAATGTTGCAATATATAACCATCAGTAGCGTCAACTGACGATGGCTTTAGTTAAGTGAGAATAATTTAATTCACATATTTTGCTCATATTATTAAGACGACTCTTATATTTTGACGACTTGATTGGCTCGGTGACCCTGCTTTCTGTGCTGAGGGTCCCGGGTTCGAATCCTGGTATGGACAAGCTTTGTGTGATGAGCTTGAATATTTGTACCCGAGTCATGGATATTTAGTATCTATATAATTATTATATACTGGATTCGCCCGCAGTCCATTGTAACGGACCCATAATATAAGCATTGCTTAGTGTGGGCCGTATATTGGTGTGTTTGTCTGGCGATATATTATATTATTATGCCATTGCCGGGTACTTAAGTCGAAGGATACTCCAAGAACATCTCTAGATTTTATAATCCGTGCTCACTATGCAGTTGGCCGAGGAATTGACAGCTTCAGAATACATCACGCGTTTATTGCTCCTATTAATCATTGGAACAAGGTCTCGGGAATTGAGTTCTCGTATTTTATTGTCGACCGAATTGGCTTAACGGAGCTGTTTTGATATCTACTAATAGTGTGATTTCAAAATAAGGTTTCCTATATTGATTTCTTATATTTACGCGAATACTACACGTGAAATAAAACTAAACGAAACGTCGGCAACGTAAAAAAATGTTTTATTTCAATAAGGTTTCCTGTTTGAAAATTTTTTCTATTTTTTTTCCCTCGTTACAGTGTAATTCCAAGTCTTCCATGAATTGTTTTATATAATTTAACCGCTCATTTCATAGAGTTTTAATTCAATTTACAATGGCATTGCAAATAAAAAATACAGAAGAGAAAGTGTTTTGTAATGCAATCGTAGGCGGATTAAATCTTACTATGAATTTGGAGGTTCTAGTATACCTAAATGCCATCAACAAAGGACTTATCTGAACAAGCAGTATTTGAACGCTAAGACGAGCAAACTAATGATATAAAAATGATATCTCTACATCTTACAAAAACGCTGAATACTCGACAATCAAAGTATCGTTATCACCTTTTTGAGCTATATTACGAGCGCAACCGTCGGCTAACATTAGTCTCATTAATATGACATTGATTTATATCTAAGTCGTGATTATAAAATGAACGCAACAAGATGGTTCAATAATAAAATTGTACCAAAACAGGCGTAATAAGAACGCGAGATTGTAAATCAAGTCGATATAATCCGATTGTCGGGTAGGCGCTTTGTTATTTTGTGAGTTTGGAGCTATTTAGTTTTGCTTCCGATCGATTTGTCTTCATCACCTGTAGAACTAATGGGGGAAGTGGAACCCACCACTCACCCTCGGATTGTCAACTTTTCAACAATTATAAACCAAACAAGTTGATCGATAATTAAAGAAGGCAGCAGCACAGAATTCCTCTAAGATGTTAGTCGAGAAACTATCTATCACGAGTGACGGGACCTCAAATAAAATGCAATTCTCCGCGAAACGAAGCGAATATAAAAAGTATTCGACATGTGTTTCGCCTCTAAACGAGGCATCCTCAGGACGGCTGGGCTACGAATGAGATCATTTATCATCTGTAGAGTATGTAGTTTAAAATAACAGTTTATCAGTAGGTACAACATTCAATTCGTACCTTCAAATAGTGATGATATCCCGTAGGCATATTAAAAAAATGCTTGTAGTTTTCTTTCTGCACATGAATTAAAACATATAATATTTTGTTTTAGAGAGAGCCTCAAAATACAAAAGTATATTATTTCAAGACCGCAGCTTAAAATATCTCACAAAAAGATATGACTCACGCTATTCAAAGCGTTCTAACGACAGTAAGAGCATACTTTAGTTCCTTTGCGATCACATTTCGCGGAATTTGTCGTAAGGCGATTGTGCCAATGAAGATACAAAGATAAGTTATCGTCGGTTGATACAGGGTGTATTTAATAACAATTGTTATCTATATGAGATCTAGATTGTTTTAGGAACAACATTTAATTATATGTAACGAAAATCTATTCTGTTTTACGTAGCCTTGTAATCATCGGCAATAACAGCTAAATATATACATATTTATTAACATTTAAACATGCCTAATTAGCCAACAAACAAAGAAGGCCTATACTTATTACCATCTGATTATAATCTATTAATTACTATTATTATTAAATCAGATTAGAAATTCAAAATAGCAGGCGGAAGTAGTAGGTTTCTTTTAAAATTTGATCTAGTCATCTAGGTTTCTAGTTCGTTATATTAGTTATCATGGAAGACTGAAGGCCAATAATATTCTGCTCTATGTAGAGCATGGAAACCGTGTACGAATTCGAAGTATGACAGAAGCACATAGAGGGGTTACCCTATTTTCAACCAATAAATCTGTACGTACTGATAAAATAAAAAAAAATACCCATATAATAAATATTCATATTTTATTTTAATATTTATTGTTGACCAAAGGCTTTCGTTTATTTGTACCAAATATTTTAGTACAAAAATACTGATAATCTGCAAAGAGAATTGAGCAATTAATCAGAGTTTTGGTGGAATTCCACTTTATTACGAAAAATGGTTTTACGCCCAGATTAAGGTGAGGTCCCATTAAAATTGACGACCACGCATTAAAATGAGTTTCACATCGTCTGTCTGCTGAGTGGGATCGCTCTGCATTTTGCTTTTTTTTAAAGCTGAAGCGATGATTTATATAAAACCGCTTTAGTAAACTGAATCTCGTGAGGGCAATTTGATCGAAATACCGAAATATGTATATATAACATGTAGCTGTAATAGTTTATATATCTTGAGAGGTCCATTGGTAGCATGTATGAATATATTGAACAATATAAATTATATAATATCACAACATACTAAGGGCACAGCAATAGATACTGATTCGCTTTCTTTTAAAAAGTTATCATCATTTATTGATTTCGTATATTTACGCGAATACTACATATCGAAATAAAACGAATCTTATAGATTTTATCGCGTTTATTTTATGTTATTACGTTCCCGACTTTTCGGCTGCTTTACAGCTACCTTGGTCACGGGAGGACTGAGGTGTTTGACGTCCTAGTGTCATAGTTTGAACTGGGGTACCCCAGTTCAAACTTTGACACTAGAACGTTTTTTTTTATAAATTTTAGGGCTCTGATTAAACGTCATAATGGAAATGGATTTGACGTCACGCGCTTGTAATCAGCTTTTGCAGTCACAAGATAATGGGTATCAATTTTAGAAGTTTTATTTACTTAAATATAATTGATTTCTTATATTTACGCGAATACTACACATTGAAATATAACTATCCTAAAAAAAATAGTTTTATTTTAAATATAATTATTTAATGGAAATAAAACTAATCTTTGACAAGGTTTTTTTAAGGAAACAAAGACATATTAGGGATGTACAAAATCTACAATAGTGATGCCACATTGACATACTTTAACATCGATTTTAGTGTGCATTTTCAGATAAACCTTTATCGATAACATTGAATTGTTGACGGCGGTACCCGCTCGGGGCACACAAGTGTACATTAGTAAGTCGTAAAGATAAATCCGAATGCTTATCTGCTTTTCGGCGTTACATCGCACGCGAATGTCGTAATTAGTCGCGGGCGTAATTGCTTTTTGGAAAAGAAGGGTTTATTTGATCGGCGAGTTATAATAATAATACCAGCCCTTTTTAATGTCCCACTGCTGGGCACGGGCCTCCCCTCAATGCGAGGGCGATTAGGCCATAGTCCACCTCGCTGGCCCAGTGCGGGTTGACGGACTTCACACATCTTTCGAGGGGTTCTCTCAGACATGCAGGTTTCCTCACGATGTTTTCCTATGATTGGCGTGTTAGTGTATACGTTATCGAGTGAAACGGGTATATCTCCAGGTAGAGAGAGTTTGAATAGTAGAATGTTTTGTAACTAATGTTTCCATCTCTGTTTCAGCCTCGTTCCCAATTCTATTTTTTATGTCGGTTTTCACTTTTAAACTTTGTTTTGGCTGATTACACGGAGCGATTGTCATCTACCCTCTGATACCAGATGAAATACGATATTTAACTGAACATGGAAATGTATCAAGTATAGAATGGAAACGATCTTATTGGAAATATTTTAACCTATAACTCTACAAACAATCTAGATTATTTTAGGACCTTTAATAAATTTCAAATCGATTAATTAGAAATATATTTTGAAACAATTCTGTATTAGAAATTGTCAGACTATTTGTAATCAAAGTGTAATATTATTTTAATATTAATTTATTATTAATGGATATAATATTAAATTATTTGTTCGCCTGAGCAATCACTAATGTTATCAGGTCAGTTATATTTCAAATATTTTTTTATTAAATCTATTTGTTTTTAAATGGTCCTAAAGTTATCAGAATCATGAGAGTTATTGTTTAAAATAAGGCCTAGGATTTCGATTTCGTCCAGTCTAGCTAAATAACCTGTAGTTTGAAATGGATAAAGAAATAGATTGGAGCACATACATTTATTAGCAGAATCCTAAGACCCGCGGGGTATCAATTTACTTTTAATTATAATTACTTACTAAGAAAATAGCGATATCTGTATCGCCATACCTTCACGACCGGACACGAAGTCCCCGACAGTATTATACAACTACGTGAAGGCACTTTACGTTGTGCTAACGAGATAGCTGCTAATTAGTTACCAATACTTAATAACATATGAATAGATATAAACTAGGTAGTTACATTGGTTCATGGAATTGGAGTAATTCGTTATTATTATATAACTTTACACAACTGTCAAAAATAAATGTAACCAATGGCCAGGTTGAAAATATCTCTTCAAATTAAATAAAAATCAATGTGGCCAAAACGCTGGCAGCATTATAATAATAATGTTTATTAGGGACCATCCATAAATTACGTCACACGTTAAGGGGGAGGGAGGGGGTCGACGAAGTGTGACATTGTGTGACAAGGGGCGGGGAGGTGTCCCAAATTTTGTGACATCACATTTTTTCAAATTATAATATTTTATATCTAAGTATTACAACTTGCAAAATATGTGAAATCACACTAGGTACGGGGGGGGGGGGGGGGGTCTCACAAATGTGACCAGTTGTGACAAGGACGGGGGAGGGGTCAAAAATTTATGAAATTCGTGTGACGTAATTTATGGATGGCCCCTTAACCAAAAAGAGATTTACAGGTATTTTATGTATACATACATTGCGGTTGCAATTTTATTAATAACTAGCTGTTGCCCGCGACTTCGTCCGCGTGGTATTTAACAAAGACAACCGTTGACAACAGCCTGCTCGCCAATTCTGAGCCCGCGGGACGCATTGCAGGTTGTTGCTATCAAACTTAATCAGGCGCTGCGCTGCAACATTGGTTTTAATTTTTTTTCGTGAGATCCTATTTTTTTTTTCTAAAATAAAAGTAGCCTAAGTTACTCCTTGTTACATCAGCTATCTGCCAGTGAAAGTCCCGTCAAAATCGGTCCAGCCATTTCAGAGATTATCCGGAACAAACAGACAGACAGACAGACAGACAGACAGACGGACAGACAGACAGACAGACAAAAATTGTAAAAAATGTTGTTTCGGTATAGGTAACGTGTATACATCCAAATGCACTTAGTAAAAAGCGGTTATTTTGATATTACAAACAGACACTCCAATTTTATTTATATGTATAGATAATATTTTAAATACCTGTCAGTTATTGACAAAAACTTCCTGCACTGGGTCAGGCTTGTCTCGCAGGAAGATTTTATATAATTATAGAGATTAACCTAGATAGCATAACAATTGCCAGTTCTTATAATAGTAAAAGCAAAAGCATTGCCACAGTTATTGTAGTAACTTAATTGTGAACAATGTTATGCATCACACATATCCAATGCAGTAACTTAAGTTTCTATTGTAGGACATATAGAGTCAGAAATACATAAACATGCGATCAGTAAGCTGCTTACATACTGTCTGTCAATCAAAGGTTACATATGCTTTGTATCCTATGAACATACGTGGTAAATGGTACCAAATGTTTATATATTCATACGCTTATAAAGTGGAATGAACTCATATTTTACCTTATTGGTTGGCTAATTGAAATAAGACTTATTTTACAGATCTTATCGTGTTTATTTTATGTTTTTACGTCGCCGAAGTTTCGGCTGCTTTACAGCAACCATGGTGACGGGAGGTAAAATGGGTTTTATTTCAGTGTGTAGTATTCAAGGAAATATAAGGAATCAATATTGGTTGGCTATTTTATTGGTATCGCTAATCACAAGTCCGCTTCAACACCGCGTAACGTTGGCATATATTATTCTAACAGAGATATTACTAGTTTTCATGTGATTCTATTTTAAATGTTAGTTAGCAAATCAGGCTAATGTGCCGTTAATTGTTGCAATAAGTGACGACCTGATTATCTCAGTTGGTAGTGTTGCGCTTTCTGCGCAGACGGTCCCGGGTTCGAATCCTGGTAGGGACAAACGTGATGAGCATGAATGTTTGAACCTAAGTCATGGATGTTTAATACGAGTATCTATATAAGTACTATATCCTGGGATCGCCCCCAGTCTAGCCCATTGTGCTGTAACTATATTACCAGTTTGGGACCGTCCAGCTAGTGTGTTCGTCTGGCGATATTATTATAATGTTCAATGAGTTTGTTTTAATAATGGAGAGAGCTGTTATACAATGGGAAGGAAAAAAACATTTTTTGTGTCATAATTGCACAGGTATCAGTGTCTGATGGCTTTTACCTTGTTTCTCATCCTGTTTGAGTCATGACTCGGTTTCTCGAAAGCTCGGCAACTAGTTCACGTATGCTTTATTGTTTTAAAGAGTTCCGCCGATAGATCACGTACATGGTTTTTCTTTTGAGTTTGCGGTTAGTAAAGATTAAAAAAAATATGCCAAGTTTGAAGACTAAAATTAAACATATTATGAGACGAAGTTTTTTATTTCTTTGAATACATAAAAGTTTGTTTTCATAATTATTATTTTATTATCTTTTTTATTATTTTTCCCATGTTTAATAGTTATTCTGCTATTCAAGAGAGTGACATAAAAAAAATCAAAGATCTTTAAAATCGACCCACCCGTTCTTGATATATATATATATAAGTATATGTATAAATTACGAAAGCGTTCGATAATATTCCCTGTATGAGTAGATCTTTTTAGCAATACAACTCTTAAAATTAAGTGATAAAAATCCGATAGATTCATAGATAATGATAATGATTATCCCTATGAACTAGATTGAGTAGTAAAACTCCAAACGAGTCTGAAGCATGGAGGTCATATCCTAGTTAATATTAAACTATGTCTGTTTATTTATACGAATCTAAAATTGTAATGTACGTGGGACCGTAGATAGTGATCTCGCTAGATAACCATAGTTGCATGGACCAGTTGTTTTGTCATTCATTTGTCAGTATGTCCGTTATTCCTGTCAGTCAATATTGATAGGGGCAAAAAATTCAATCCTGGGGTCCCTTTCCGTCATATAATCATTCATCATGGTTTTCGTAATATTTACTTTGATTTATTATTGATATTAATGGCATACTATTGACCAAATACCTAGAAGCAAGATGATTTGCTTTCTTTATTTGTAAATAAATAAAAGATGCAAAAATATGACAAAAATTATGTGACATTTCTAATGGTCTATGTTTATGAAGTTAAGTTGAAATGGTCGGCTTTATGTAAAGGTTTTTTGTACCTGATTAATAAAACTATACTCGTAACTAAAAAAGCAGGCTCAAGCACAATATTTTTATTTGAAGTTTCTGTTTGTTCCACAAACACAAATATGTTTTTTTGTTTAATGGCAACCCAAGGTGGGCGGTCACTGTTCAACCCTGCGCACAGTTCGCACGCAAAGAATTTACTTATTTATTTTTATTACCTAATACAGTCCGCTCGGGGCACTGCTCTCATTTAATTATCACGTTAGAAGCAGAGTTACATATTTATGTTGAAACGCCACATTCTAGGCATACTGTGGTGTATCGGGGATTCAAACCCACGGCCTACAAGACCCACCACACAAAACTGATACAAAAACATAGTTTCACTGTCATGTACCAGTCGGTCTCTACTTTCTCACAGTAACTGAACTTGAACTGAACACAATAATGTTGTTTACGAGCGCCCCAGAAACGATTCATTCATTCGAATGTACCGACTTATTCGATTGTGGCTTCTTAAATCGATGTGCACCGCGCACTGTCATTCTACGTCAAATAAATAAGGAGTTTTAGTTCTAAATAACGACGCAGGTATGTCAATGGCGCTACTATAGCTTAGGCTCAATCGGTAATCTATGTGCTTACGTAATTTTATGCAGTTTGTGACTTTCTCTTATTTGTATATAGACTTTGAGGGTGAAGATGATTCCATGGAACACTATTTCTTGAAATATGCCTAGTTATTCGAACCATGTCTCATCAAGTAACTAATTTTGTGTATTTTTTCGTACAAACGGAAACATTATTTACGATATAATAATTTATGTTCACACCTTTTTTTTTAAATAATTAAATGATACAATAAATCAATACAGCCAATAAATATTACACATTTTAATTTATATTACATTAAAGATATCGCATAACTTCTGAACCGAAATCCAATGACAGGGCTCGGATTAATTCAGGGTATAAAACACTAAAATTTTATGACAATATTAAATTTATTTTATGATGAAAAACGATAATTATAAACGACGTTAACGAGAGGACAAAATACTTTTACGGCCTATTAATTATTATTATGTTGGTTATCGTATCCTGTGGTCATGTTACAACATTACAAAATGGTTAATTACTTTAAAATAAATTACGAAATTACAGATGCGATTCGATTCATCAGTTGCATGTTTTGAGCTCATTATGAGTGTTGGGTGATATTTTCGGACGCAATTATAATCTTCTGCCACTAGTTGATGGTTTATATACATGAGAGTAGGATGGAGCGTATATTAGAGTAGGATGGAGCGTACTTTACGGTGTGCATTTGAATAATTTCCATATCAATAATGCGCGGAAGCACTGATGTTGTTCGATCGATTTATTTATGAGCCGCATTCACACATTCCGTGTCCTATGCATTGTAAAGGTATTGTTTATTTTACGCGAGCCGTGTGCGCACAGTTCAGCTTATATTTTGACGTACCAGCCTCACCGCGTGAACGGTCGAGATTCAGCCAATAATGACATTTAAAAAAAAATACTACCTAATATGGCAACATATTGCAGGGAACAACATTTATGTTTTAAATCTAGCATTTCGTAACTCAGACTCCATATAATTAGAAATGCGCGCAAGAAACGCAGGTTTCTCTTAGTGCTGGATGCTAGAAAAAAAACCAAATATTGTTTCTTATGAGGCGCATAGCAGAATGGGGAATTATCCAAACCCGAGTATTGAGTAACAGGACGTTCTAAGTCAATAACAGCCATCTAAGACTACACGAAAATATTACAAAATACAATCGAATTGAGAACCTCCTTCTTTTTTCGAAGTCGGTTAAAACGTACGCACAAAACAACCGTTACCCTTACACATTGAAGAAGCAACCTAACACAGCACCTCGGTGCTATGCCGCTTGAAATATGCCCTTATTTACATGCGCCGGCGCAGTCTCGAGGTACCCAGAGTTATGCATTTGACCTGTTGACTGTTGCCCAGTTTATACTTTATACTTTTGTTCGCGACGACACCGGGGAAAGGACAGTTCGCGATGCATCTGTGACCTACTTTCGTTAAATGTTCTTGTAATAAAACATCGTCGAAAGGTTAATATAACCGTACTACCTAATATTAATCAATAACTAAATATCGCCAGACGAACGCATCGACTGTGTGTTTCCAAACTAAGCAACGCTTACATTCATTTTCCTGTCACTAATTTTAAGCTAAATAAAGTGATCGCCGGCAGGGCAAAATAGCGCCCGGACCAAAAAAAAACTTTGCAATGTTTATTATTATGGGTACCGTACAATGGACAGGGAGCGTCCCGGTTACCGGGATCCGCAGCAAGGGGTTCCGAGACCAGGATAATTTAGGAAAACATTGTTCCGAAATTTTCCCAGGCGGGAATCAAACCTGCACTAGTGAGTAAATGAGCCCAGGGTGACGAACCAGACGGAAACTGGATTAGCCTTGATTATTAACGACATCAGCGCTGGTAAAATTTTAGGGGCCTTTAAAGCTCAAATCCGAAAAAAGCTCTATAGTTTGGGAGTTGTGGAGGATGCTTTTTTAATTTACTATAGCGTGAAATGTTAATCATGTATTTTCAAAAATGTTTACGAGTAGTTCTGTTCTCGTTTCATTTAAGAGTTTTTTTTTAATTTATAAATGCTGTTTTTCTAATCTCTCAAATCGAGGACGTGGTTCATTAGAACATCTTTTTCTAGAGGTCCCCATATTGGCCCATCTCGATGATACATCCTGTATAATCACTAACAAACGAAATATATATTAATTATGTAAAGAACCTTATTTAATGTAAGTATCACCCTTACCCATAATTTTTAACTTAATTCTCATCCCATAACGGTTATGTTATTGCACCCGAAACCATAACGAGCGCGCAATGTATCGGATGGTTTCTGCATGATATATATCAACGGTATTAAATGGATACAAAATGCTACGGCGCAATTTTAGTGCCCACATCAATCGCTTGTAAAAAGGCTAGGGCTGTCTCTAGATCGAAATAAGATTATTTTTAAAATTTTTACTTTGTCTGTTACAGTTTAAATACTTGTAAGTGCTTACCTGTCTCACCATTTCCTAATAATTCACGTTATCAACAAGTTATTTGATAGAATTTGTACGTGATAACTGTCAGACATGTTTCTGATAATGTTTATTATGAGCACATTTTGAGACGGGCCTATAGTTTAGGTATAGTTTCTAGTTGGAATTTTAGTAGTATTACACGTGTCTGAAAATGTTACAGCGTAGATTTATAATTGACTTGCAATTGTAAGCTATTCATGCAATTACTTTCGTTAAGCAAGAGCATTTCAACGACAATAAACGAAATATAAAGTAACTTTCAAGCATGACTGATAACATTTTCACGTTTTATGTAACTATAAAAATATTTGAATAAGCAAAGCCGCGGGTAAAGCGAACTTCATAAGCGCTAAGGACGTAACGAGTGTAAACCACTTGTTTCTTTTAAATAATCTTTGCTCATCAGTCTTCGTGTCTCGTGGAAGGAAATCGTTTCATATTTGGGCCACATTTAGGTCGTCGTTTTGATGATCACCGCTTCTGCGAAATTGTTATAATTTATAAATACATTTTTTAAGTGGTTATGGACAGCCCTAAATGGTTTCGCATAGTTTTGTGTATTGACATATGAAAATGTTGTTGTCATGTTTTCTAAAAGTAAGTATTTGTAACATATTATTTTTATTAATTGTATAAAAAATTGTTTATAGGAAAACAACTAAGTAACTTATCTAACTAATAAATAAATGCAATGGTAACTATAGCACCTATGTAGTCTCCTGTTAACCTCATTTGACACGAAAACTAATTATTATTTAAGTGCAGTCTAAACAAAATTGCTATAATAAAATCATTTGTCTTTGTCGGCATTGCGTCGGCTTTGACGCTACCACTAAACTAACCTATAAATCCTTTAACCATACAAAAGTAACATGAATATTGAAAGCCTTCTCATTTCAATAGGTACGGTCAGATTAATTCAATACATTCAGATTGTCAGTTGAAGCGAAAATTAATTTATTATAGACATTCTAGACCTGGACAGATATGCAGGTATCCGGCGACTAATATCTGATGGATTAGATCGAAAGGCATGATGTAGGGTAGATCTCCATTGTTTACCCCTGTTTGGTAATTATTGAACTCGTCGTAAAAGTAATATTCTATGATCTATCTCTATGATCTATTTAATGAGACAAAAATAACCTTCAGTCTTTACTTGCAAAAGACATACCCTTTATCCCCTCAACACTATCATGGGTGAAATGAAATGAAACAAATGAAGTGAAACAAATGAAATGGAACAAATGAAATGAAACAAATGAAATGACACAGAGTGTAACGAAGAAATAGTATAGTGATGTCGACCTCAATATAACCTTTGATGAAAGGCATAACGATATAAACTATCAACCCGTTAACATACAACCATCAAAACAATTATGTGACCTATCCAATACAGGCCAAAATATCTGGAAATAAATAAATTGAACCCATCTAAAAGACATCGTATAAATTAATGTAAGTATTCACAATAGAATATGGATTTGAATAAGACAAGTACTCGCTTGATTTATTTCGTTAGTAAAGTTACTTATACTTCGTTTTATTGACTATTAAAATAGAACTCGTTGAAATCAAATGCTTTTGTGCACAAAATATTGGATATTAGCTATGAATGAAGATCCATGGTTCGAGTTTCGATTTACATTTGCCTCTGTAATTCAGAAGCGTAAGAAAACGTGCATTAAATGAGTCTAGAGTCGTTAATGTCGGTTAGAGAATGGAGTGTAATCGTAGTTGATGGGTAATATTAGGATCTAGTCTATAATATCGTAATAGTGCCGGGTATACTAGTACCTACCAGTGCAACACCTTTCTGTAGAAGTACAGCATTAAAATGAGCGTGCGACGTGAATAGATGAAATTAATTGAACTAGGTGTTACTTGGTGGAAATCCATTGTTAAGCAAATGGGGAAGAGGAACCCACCACTGACCTCGGCTTGTCAACTTTTCCAATTATAACTAAAGAAGCCAACAACACCGAACTCCTGTTCACACAGTTTTGACAGTTTCTCGACTAAGATGTTAGTCGAGAAACTGTCTGTCACGTGTGTCGGGACCTCAATTAATATGCAATTCACGGCGAATAGATGAATTAAAACGGCCTATGTAATAGGAACTGTATGATTGTGGTGTTGACCTCGCCACCCGTCTCCTTTCTGACTCTGCCCCGACAGACGTCGTCCTGTCCAAATCTCATTGAAAATTGCACATAGGTATTTTCCCGATTAAAACAAAAAGTTTTAAAATTTTTCTTTCTCTACAAACATTAGTTGGATTATTGGAGCGTTTGAAAAAAAAATGAGAAGCCAAATGTGTTCAGCCGTTCATAAATTATGCGCCTGCCAACGAAGAGTATTTCATTTTTATTAATACAGATTTTGTTACAGAATAACCTGACATTTCTACTTTTGCCTCGAAGTAAGTATATAAATCTTATTAAACCTTTTCAAAAATATCACGTTATAATTGAATCTGAATTCATCCACACTACTATTTGATTGATTACAACAATTGAATCTTCGCTCGTCTCCCGACCTGTATCAGTCATTATAATTTATCGCGAGACATTCAATTTGCGATGCTGTGAATAACCCGCCGCGGCCGGGAGTAATTGCCGAACCTCCATAACTTGCTTTATATTTGTTAGATTATGTTACAATAGATGTGTGTGGCTTTGCTTTTTAATCTTCAAATATATACGCATTTGTGTTACCTATATATGGTGTTCAATATTGTTCTAAACTTGATGAAACTATATTAAAACAGTTTCTTTGTTTAAAATTTTGGAGAAGATTTGCCTCAAACTTTGTAATATTTTTCAAAATATAATACCGGTTACAAAATGGGAAAATCACTTGTTTGATTTCTTATATTTACGCGAATACTACACATTGAAATAAAACTAATTTTACGGATTTTATCGCGTTTATTTTATATGTTTACGTTCCCGACGTTTCGGCTGCTTTACAACAACAAAATGAACGCAATCAAATCCCAAAAAATAGTTTTGTTCAATGTGTAGTATTCCCGTAAATATAAGAAATCAATATATCTGGATTTCGATTATTATTTGAGCAAAGGTTTAATTAACAAACGTACGCAATAATTTAAATTTAGAATGCTAGGACTATTCTACCGGTTTATGACTTTCATAAATCTATAGTCTCGTATAGTCTGAATTAACAACTGCAGAGTGTCGATTCAATTCGAATTAGATGTTACATTAATTCAAAGCTCATCAGGTCTGGTCTGCGCGTCTGAGGCGTTGTCGGTGTGGTCTCTAACTCTAAGTACATCATTACAAGTAAATGGCTACATGGTTCCGACATTTACAAATAACTTTTTCAAATGAAAATAAAAGAGAGAGACACAAACAGACAATGCCTTAGGTCCCTATGTTGCTGATACACTAGTGTACGTACGGGGAATTTTGAGAAACTAAAATACCTATACCTAGAGCAAAATGTTTTTAGCGTCAAACAGTACTATTAATTCACCAATGGCATTATAAGCTATGTGTTATTAACTAACAGGCTAATCAATTATCCATCAAAGCCTTTCGTATGTAGATAAACAAATCAGTGAACACCACCAAGTCATAAGGTTGACATTTAAAATTGCTTAATATTTCCCAATAAACCAAATATAATCTGCATACAATTATTACTAGTTTATATAAATTCCTTAACACAAATACATAAAATTGGTGTGGTGGTGCGGCGGCGCGAAACTGTGCGCAAGCGCATAATGTCAGGACGCGAATCACTCGCGGCCATTCAGTCGTCAGTCAGTGCTCGCCAGTATTCTTAGTCACCGATACATGGAAATTAAATATTTACATTTCATTCATTTTGTATTACAATTAATAAATAATTTTGTATTGTATTTTACAACAAACTTAACATTTTGTGTCGCCTTTACATGACTTGAAAGTAACTTACTTCAATGCTTTAAATCGTTTTTTATTAATATAACTTAACGACCTTTGTCACACCGGACCTTTGCTGTTGTTTGATGATTGTAGTCTTCAATTAAAATACTTAACCTTTCTCGGTTCTTATATATAGCAAGCCAGTGTCAGTGGGCTAGTCACATTACCTGACTAGCCCACTGACACTGGCTTGCTATTTTTTTTAAATTGGTTCTATCGGATTGCTTCCTTACATACATCTTGAATGATCTAATATACAAATACATTAAAAGTATGAGTCTATTTAAAATAGCAACACAGAGCATGTTAGTTGTAGTGTTGTGATGAAATATAGCTTAACTATAATTGTCGAAAAGTTTTCACACTGAAATATTATCTGCGAATAACGCAAGTAAACTATACCCCGTCTCTGCAACTAGTCGGCCTATTCATCCGGCGGCGATAGCTATCTTCAATGGGCGATGTTCCAAGTAAGCGTACGCACCGGCCCATTGGGTAAAGATCGGTATGCTCCGGCTTGGACGCGGAAGACAGGCTACGGGGTAGGGCTGTGTATTTGACAACTATATTAAAATGAAATACGACCTGATAAACACACCCACCTATATAGGTAACCTGGGGTCGATCCCTGTAACACCGAATCTAGCAATCGTAGAATTGTCGATAGTTTGATAAGTGAGGTACCTTGACTTTTTTTTACCGGCAGACCAACACAATAACTATACGGTCCCGTACGGATACTAAGCAACGCTTTTATTATGGGTACTGTACAGTAGCAGTTATCATTTCGAAAAAAAAAACAAAAATAGTACCCAACAATATGTCGGCCGTATACTGAAAGGCCACTGAAATATTGAGGAACCTCATTACAATTTTTTTTGAGACGCCAGTATTCTCCATCTTCATATTCTCAATAGACAATTAATATCTCACTAAATATATATGTAGGCTCAGGTAGCCATTAAAATGGAAAAATTATATTCCTCTCAGATAATTAAAAACACAAATTCACAAATTAAAAATAAAACTGTAATTGATGAATGAAAAATTTGCAAATTAACAACCCTGCTTGCAAAGTGACATGTTTATATTTTAGCTGATAGTATTAAAGGGCCTTGTCCGGATGTTATCGGATGCTGATGTAACCGAGGATTTGCGGCGCTCTTTGCAGGTTCTATTCCTGACGATTGATGTTCGAGATTCGATTGCTTTTGTTACGATGCGCAACTAATTTAAAAGGTATATAATATAATTTATTAGGTTTGCAAACGTATACCTGAAAAATATTATGGTTTAAAAAAAAAGAAGCCCTCGGAGTTTCTCGTCCTATCTTCTCACTTGAGGTGGCGTTCCGATCCGGTTGTAGAGTTAAGAAAAAAAATGTTAGTAACCATTTATATGTGCCCCCGTAGGCCTATACGAAATAAATGATTTGACTTTGGATAGGGTGATAGACCAACTGCTATTCTCCCTAATGTGTATATTATTTCAGCGAACGGTGGTCGTCCTCAATTCCTTGTTATTTATTCCACAAAAAGGGAAGACAGAGATTTGGCATCATATTACAGGATTATTGCGGAGGTGAGAAAAAATAATTTTATGTTCCAACAGAACTGTCACTTTATTATTATTATCATTAAACACACAAAATGTCCCACAAATAACATTTCAATAAATAAATATCATATTTTACAAGTTTTAATCAACATTAACACACAACTCATACGGAGAGAAACAAAACAAACAACTGTCGTTGTTTAACACTTAAATATTAAACGTATTTCTTATAAAAAAAACGTTTAAAACAAACTTTAAATACAATTAACGTCATAAATGCATCCGTGAAGGGCAAGGGTTGTCGTCCACCGATTAGTCGTTGGAATATAAACAATAATATTGTTAAACAAATGGAGGAAGAGGAACCCAACTCCTCCTCCCGTGACCATGGTTGCTGTAATGCAGCCGAATCGTCGGAATGTAACGCGATAAAATCTGTAAAATTAGTTTTATTTCAATGTGTAGTATTCGCGTAAATATAAGAAAACAATAAATTATTTATTTGAGAAAATGATATATTTGAAATATAACTAGTTTGTTGTTACTCTGTAATAGTGGATGGCAACCCCAAAGCATTGACCCGTCTCTACATCAATCGAGTTGTTAATGAGTTGTTCGATGTTTATGTCGAGTTAAATCACGATTCGATTATCGTAAAAACATGGGTATTTACACTGTCCGATTACTCCATGCGTTGGTAGCAACAACAGGCTTATTTTAAATTAGGCCTCTCCATTTTGGACATTCGGGAAACGTTCGGAAGACACAAGAATGTATTTTACATTTAAACTTATGTTACAACATTTAACCTTATAATAATCTTAGTACGTAATGTTGATGAGACATAAAATAATTCAGTATTTTTTTTGGTAGAGGTTTTTGTTTGATGTTTGATTATAAATTCCCATGTCAAAAGATTTCTGTGATCTAGTAAAATGTAATCCGAATGGTAATAACCTATGAGCTTCTTGTAGATTAAACAGAAACGAAACAAAAAACAAAGAATGAAATTAAAAAATGATGTGATATAGTAAGAATATAATAATAATAATATCGCTATACGAACACACAACTATACGGCCCCAAACTAAACAACCCTTGTATTATGGGTGTCGTACAATGCACTGAGGGTGAACTCAGTATATAATACTTATATAGATGTTAAAAAACACAAAGATCGTTCCCTACCAGGATTCGAACCCGGGACCCTCGGCGCAGAAAGCACGGTCACTACCAACTGCGCGAATAAGGTCATAGTAGTAGAAGGACATAGTAGTATCAAGTAGACACAATAACCATTGTTTACTTAATTATAATATTTAGAATTTTGTTCTTTAGCATATTTTAACAATAAATCATAATCACTCACACTTCAAAGGGAACCAAATGTTTAAACGTTCGTACCAATTCTAAGAGCACCTGTGCAACTCCGGTCAGATCAACATAAAAGATCGGTTTAAAACCGATTTAAAATCAGCCGTACATTAATTCGATCGACATCTCACAAGTATTTTTATAATATTATCTCATTCCAGTGTGAAACTCAATTTGGTGCTTGTCAATTTGTATTGATTAATAAAATCGGTATTAAATGTTTTCCATTTACATTATCTCACAAGCTTTAATTGTGGTCAACTAAAATCATGTTCAATGATGTCGTTTTGTCGTCTTTTATATTTAAATTAAGCCCAGCATGTATAATCTGCCTTTTAAATGAGATCTGTACATGTTTTAAGAACACAGTGATTTGAGAGTTTATTCCTTTTCTAACTAGTCCTTTTTTCAATTTCATTGGGATTGTCTTCCAATCTATTCTGATTAAATTGATTGAATCAACTAAAAATAAAAAGTAAGGTCTGTGGTAAGTTGAGCTAACATACAGATATATTCACGTGAGAGAATGTATTCAACATAACCATGAAACATTACAACAAATACAACATAAAATCAAACTTAGCATAATAAACAATATACGATCTAAAAACCACCTCATTATACATAATAATCCAACACAAATGGAAACAAATCATCGAGTCCACATTATCTCGGACCATTCATGCGACTAGCCAAACAAGAAAACAATGTTCATTAAACGAATACCATAGGAAGGCTCTCAAATAATTGCCGGCCACATTTAGTAGCGTATGCAATTCAATAGGAACAATTTGTCGGGCCGGTCTTTAGTAGTCTGCTTTAGAAGTGCGGACGTTTCCAAGGGCCGTCTCGGAAAGTTCTGATACCTCGTTACTTATCTCGCGTTGCCACTAAATAATTGTAGCAAAAGCACAAAACGTTAGTTAACAAATTAATTTAAACTCAATATTAATGTGGACACAGTTGAGATTTGAATGTTGAATTGAACATACGAAGACCGTGTTGTTAATAAGATTTCTAACTTATCAGCTGGAAATAGAATTGAATATGAAACGCGAGACTTGTTTTTTTATAAAACGAATGCTTTTAACAATATTGAATCGTATGCAAATATTAATAAAGTATGAAAAGGGAATGGAAGGATTGTTTCTGATACTATACGCGGTACGGAAGCGACTACAATTTAACTGTCTACGGACTTTATTTACTGTATTGAGTGATATATTAACAGGCAAATGTGATGTTTCGTACCGCCCTTCTGTTGTGTTTTTGTGTTCAATGCACTAGAAATGTATGAGATAAGAGATATTCCGTTCAGTAAAACGGTTTGCCTTGGAGTTATTCTCAAATATTGTCCCCTGAATTAGAAATTTGGTTCAATTGGCACGAACGTTTGCTCCAATGTCCGATCACGTTTTAATAAGTCAATGAGACATGGAAATCTAATACCATAGTTGTTTGCGCATCCAATATTAATATCTTAATTAAGGTGGGATGATGGTTTAATATTAAAAAAAAAGAAATTAGATAAACAAAATTTTGCAGGTGACGGAAAATCATAGACAAGAAATATTTCCGTAATTATTAATAGCGTACGTCTATATATTGAGCTTGTTTTTTCTGTATGGTGTGCATAGGATTACTGTTTGTTTGTACCCTAGCAGTCTCATTTATATAATATACATAATATAATTCCAGCCCTTTTGTTAATGTCCCACTGCTGGGCACGGGCCTCCCCTCAATGCGAGGGGGGATTAGGCCATAGTCCACCACGCTGGCCCAATGCGGGTTGGCGGACTTCACACGTCTTTCGAGGGGTTCTCTCAGATATGCAGGTTTCCTCACGGTGTTTTCCTTCACTGTTTCAGCTTCAGCAGTCTCATTTAATTATTTTTTTAAAAATCTCAATACTTATAACTTTAACGAAACTGAGAAAGAACTTTAACTAACTCGAGCACAAACATCTACTAAGCCTTTAAATCATATTCCAAAAGACAAGGTTATTAATTGTAATCAATACCATAGACATTAATGTTACCAATTAAATAATCCTAAAAAAACGATGGTTATCTGCTTTATACGTCATGTTATTTATTACTGTATTGCGTGCTTTGGTTATAAGTTATGTTTATTTTGTTAGACCCTTATTGGCTTTGCAGTGGGCTCTGAGATTGATATATTTTTAATCATTATTTTGATATAATCCGTCCGCTTTTAAATAATTATTGAAATGTCTTGAAAAGTCTTGAAATATGCTTGTTATGAAGACATATTTTGGTTCATTTACATTATCAACAGAAGTTCTAAAACTAATAAAAACTTATTTAACAAATATTTTGTCTTGTAATTAGAATAAGAATTTAACTATTTTTCTATTATGATCATTACATATAGCTAAGACTTTCTTCGCTTTGATTCTAAGCTACTCGGCTATCTCGTGAAAACCAGATTCGGGAATATAATGTCTCCTCATTGACCCGAGTTTATAAACTATCACTATACTCGTATCACCAATTTTCGTGAATAAACTTTAATGTAGCCGACCATTTCAAGCATTAAAAAACAAATCATAATTATCAACAGTATTAGCATATTAATAAATCACTAATTACTAATAACACAACACAACAAACGAAACATAAGTAAAACAATAAAAATAACGACAAATAACATTACAAATAAAAACACTAATTAACAGTGCATTCTTACCGCACCAAACATTCAAGTCGAAAGATCCCGGTTAAAAATTTACTGAGCAGCGTACGTGAGATATGAATTAAATGATCAGTCGATGTACCACTGATCGTGTAATGGGACAGTATATCTTTTTAATTGAGGCTTTTTGCTCCGAGGACATAACTCGTGGAGAAGCATAGTGAGAAAAACGCATTCCTTTATGTATACCATTCATCTCTGGAAGTTCGGTTGTGGTCTAAGTTAAAAGCTTTTGTTCGAGAACTAGAATTGTAGTTGTGAACGTACTTATTAACCCTCTAGTGACTAGATTAATTATATTGCCATCCTTTACTTGGTCATTGTGTAAGATCATCATATCATTATTTTTTCGTATCTTAGCAGCATGGTGACAACTAGCACAATTCTATTGTCTACAAATTACGACTTTACAAAATTGTACATGATCGAAACATTTTTATCTTGCTCACTCTTTCTCATCATAACATAAGAACTTTTATTTATCTGAACGCGCATCACGGGAAAACCTACCGGACGAATTTTTAATAAAACTTGGCATGGTTGATAGCTTATAGCCAAGTCAACAATTAGACTACGTGGCTCAAGTACTTGAAAGTTTCCCCTGGGACAGTTTTAAAAGTAAGGAATACGCGTACTAAATCGAAGGCATGGCCAATTTTTTTAACAATGAAAACATTAGAAACAAGCTGTCATTATAATTAATACTCAATTTTAAATGAAGTTAACCACAATATATTAGTCAAAACCGCACCCAAATCGGGTAAGCCGTTTCTAAGATTAACGCGCACAAACGCACAGATAAACAGATAAATATCTATCAATAATTTTTGGGTTCTATTGCGTTGATAAAGGCCCCCCAATAATAGTTTTTATCATATGTCTTCCATGTACAGACAGCGATCAGCTACATTTTTATTTTATGGGTAGAGCTTATGACTGACAGACACCGCTTTTAATCCATAACTTGCACCAGCTCCATACTAATGCAATTTAACAGATTAGTACGTCACAAGTGTCGACATTACCGTTTTGAGTACATAGTGCGGTGCATTCCGTCGCGCAATAATAACCTATCACCATTTGTACTGCCATTTGTAAGCCTCACAAGTGCTATATGAACGATGGTGATACAATGGCCCGACAGTTTATGGGGGCTTTATGCGGATCTATGGATTGCGCTTTCCGTTTTGATATTTTTTTTTTGTTGGGAATTATCGGGTGATTACATTTTATGCTTCGATGCGGTAGGCCACTGCTAAACGTTAGCATCCGTTCTGTTTACTTGACACGTTTTGATTTATTTTAAAATTGAAATGTAGAAATAAAACTTATTTTATGAATTTTATCGCGTTTGTTTTATGTTTTTACGTTCCCGACGTTTCGGCTGCTTTACGGCGACAGCCCTCCCGTGACTATGGTAGCTGTAATGCAGCCGAAACGTCGGGAACGTAAAAAAATAGTATAAACGCGATAAAATCTGTAAAATAAGTTTTATTTCAATGTGTAGTATTCGCGTAAATATAAGTTGCTAGTATTTTTTCCATTTTTTTCACCAAAATGAAGGTCGAAACAAAAATCTCTTAAAAAGTCTTATAATTTAATTCACTCTCCTGTTTGTCAGATTATGTAACAGCCCACTATTTATGCCCAAGCAATTGTTGCAGTGCGGTAGCTAGCATTCGTGCCAATTAAACGCAAATAAATTGGCACCACCCATGTTGATATCAATACGCGGTCCGTGAGAGATCAATTTGTATTTTACTCGCAGCACCGCCATTTTAACATAGATTAATTTGTAGAGGGGACAAACAGCTACGTACTCACATGCGATTTAATTATTTAGTTGTGGAATTTATCAATTGCTTTTTTGTGTTTTTTTTCTGTCTGCATCGATAGCAAACTTACGTCCATATGGTAAGCAGGAACTCCCAATATAATGGTTACGTCATCGAGAAGCATGATGCTCCCGTCTTTTAAAATTTTGAAATTAGAATCTTGAGCGGAACAGAAGACTCTTATGCTGCCGTAGCGCTCCATAAAAAGATTGTCAATTGTCATTCGTCAGGTTGTCGATTGCCTAGGCTGCGCTGGGCGTGGGAACCTACTGAAGTAGGTTCGAATGTTATCACTCAGGGAGGCTCCTTTGGCCATTTGATTTCGTGCGTGTTTTCTTATGATGCAAACACATTATTTGTGTTTATAACGTATAAAGTGAGTGTTATTTAATCGGACGCCTTTTCAGTCTTCAGCATTACAAAACGGATGACCTGGTTTTATAGCATTTATGTTTTAAAATCCGTTATATTCGATAAAACTTGCGTTTAACCTTATAAAATTGTTGATTTTCTTGTCATTTTCGTCACAAAGTTTGTCTTTTCTTCAACTAGAACATTAAAGAGAATTAAAATCTAAATACGTATTTTACGGTTAATAAAAACTTTACATGAATTATATGTCTGTCTATTGTCCTATCTTTATATTCTTGTTGTATTTATTGGCTAATACAATAGCTCCTGGGGACCAAATATCGAGCCCAGTCAATAATCTATTAATTTTATACAGGAACCAATTGCTTCTAGTGTTACCAATGGCTTTGTAAAATATGAGCTCTTTGCGAATTACACGGCTCTTAAGGGGTGATCAATTGAGAAATGAATGAATGACTTGAATTGAGGACAATGTTGCTTTTACATAGTTTAACAATTTGTTCAGCTGCAATATGATTAAAAACTGATTTGTACTAACAATATACTTACTTATTATATTGAGATAGTAATTATCGGTAAATAAAAACACTATATCGTTTGAACCCAAACTAAGTAACAATTGTATTTTGAGCACTATACCATGAAGTGGAAATTCGCCATTGTTTGAAACAGCTCTTATATTTGAGGTGCGTTTGAGTATTCGGGCGGTAAGAACCGAGACTATGACCATACGATCAATTGAGCAGAGTGGCCCACGCGCAGACCAATAAACTAAGCGATCATCGTGAAAATTTATACACGGTAAGTGCATTTCAACAGCTACCATTAAAAATTCCCCCTTAACATCTATCACTAGACATATTCACATTGTAAGGTGAGCATAAATTCCTGACGATGGCACGCGTGTACTGCGCATACGCAGTTATAAATTGAAATCCGATATTGACATAAATAAGCGGGATCCATACGTGACGACATGCGACGTCGTACGTGTGATTTTATCGTACCGTCGCAGGTTCTATCCGGGCCTTATTTATCGGGACAGTTTGTGATTGCGTGTTCGTAATCGGATGTTAGGCTAGTTTGTATGATGCATTTAGATGTGGTTTGATACCAGATTCAAGTTGGTGCACAGAAAAACTTTAAACTTACGTAACTGGCAACTTATGCGCGTTCCTATACATGACATGGTTCCCCTTAATGCCTTGAATAAAATTATAGAAATTATTTATGCTAAAGGTGCTGAGTTGTAAATGTTGTAATCTTAGAGCGCGCAATGTATCGTAAGCTACGCGATCACAACACATCGCTCCGTGCGATACCCGAATTATGCGAGTGACGAGCGCGCTCAAGCGTATTGAGCTTTAATTTATATTGCTGTTTTAGGCCTAAATTTATAAGTATATATTTATTATGATTTGTGTATGTAATGATACTGAAAAAATTGCGTATATTTCATGAAAAGATTAACGAAAAAATTCCAACTGCGGGGGACCAGAATTATGAGTTGAATAAATTTTCGTTAATTTAATTCGAATCCACGTACACCCTGTATATATTAATTAAATGACTTTAAAATAAGCTCGCCTAATTCTGTACATTGTAAGTCTTGTACTCCGTTAGGAGTTTCCGTGCTAACCGAACATTAACATTTGTCAAGCGCAGTTAACAATGGCTTTAACTTGAACCGGACGGTGTTAGGCTCATCTTCGGATAAAATAATTCGTATACATTTTACAGTGCTGGTTTAAATTGTGCAAGAAATGGTTTAGAATTATGTTGATCAGTTGCAGCATGTTTTATTGCTTTGTATTCAATGTATTTAGTTTTTAGTCCCTTTGAGTCTACAGTCATCCCATAAAAAAAAAACTTTTAACTTTGGATCAAGAATAAGAAACATTTATAAAAAAGATTCTTTGATCTACAGAATATAATCTAATACAGAAACCTCGACTTTATTATTTAGTGTTATAACATCGTTTCTCTTTTATTCAACCAAAACGTTCTGATCACACCATTTTGAGTTTGTCCATACCAGGATTCGAACCTGGGACTCTCGGCACAGAAAGCAGGGTCACTACTAACTGCGCTAATCAGGTCATCATCAGTAATAGATCATAATTATCAACGGTAAATACATTAATAAATCACTCGAATACTAATAACACAACTTAACAAACGAAGTATAAGTAAAACAATAAAAATAACATTAATCGGGCCGTCCAACACACACAACAGGCAGAAACAACAGAATAACTATTAAAACATGTGTTTTTTTAGATTTTCTCATACATCTGATGCGGTACGAAGTTCGCCGGGGCAGCTAGTTCACAATAACTTAGTGCAAGTCGTATAGGTGCGGCTTCTTCCTTGCCTTCATGCGTAATACATTGTTGGCATACAATATTTAAACAACTCCCTTCCCACCAAGGAAACTGTCACTGAAATAGGTAACCCAATAAATATCCGTCAAAACTGCAATTATTTATAGCATAAAAAGCGAAATTCGCTTTTAGCTTTAAAAGTTCGCTTTAATCAAAATATTCTCCGGCGGCCCCTTATGAGGATAATTGTAGGCAAATTGGGTGGAGATGCCTTAACAAGGTGTTCGTAAGAGGACGTTTTTTATAGGAGATTTTGTTTGGGAAGTTGTGTCACCGTTGCTGTGGGCTGAGCAATGATTATACAGCGACCAACGTAGTAATCCTTTGGAAAATTGAAAGGATTTAGGAGGCAGAATGCTTGTTGGCCTGAGTCATATTTTAGGCCCAGGGGCTTATGACTATCCATGACGATTTCCCCACACAAAAAATGAAGTGAAATCGTTCCCGTGGCCCCACCCCCACACGACGGTCGAAGGACCACTGTGGGGTTTGAGTCCGTAGAAGTCCGACATAACTCCGATGCCCCCTACTGGGTTGGAGTGGGTATCAATTGGGATTTCTCCACGTAAAAAGATCATATTTCAGGAGAATTAGTAAAAAGGGAGACTCCAAAAAATGTAATTGCTGGCTCTACTGATATAAAAATAGACGTATGTTCTAACTCTAAAGAAGTTTTTATACGTTAATAATGAAAATTATAATTATTTATTTGTCTACTTATAAATATTTGGCACGTCGCGACGTATTTCAACTGTTTATCATGAAAAACAAAAAGATATAGATTTTTGATCAGCAAATGACCCATATTTTCCATAGTGCGTCGTCATGTCTAGAATATAATTATTTATCTATTCTTTAATTATTATTGGCGATCAGTAGTCTTCTATAGTTTTCCATTACGTTACGCTCCGGTGTGAATGGACACCGTTTTTAATTTGAGCCTTCACATTTTTACAGGTGTTAAAGTATGTAAAGTACGTTCGATAGTCATTACGGTATCATAAGATGCGCTTATTATATTGTTTAAAGATAATTACGACCTATTAATTTTACTCACGTACGGACGGTTTCTACAAACATTATGGAACGTGGAATGATGTTTTGGGTTACTTAAGATGCTTCAAATTTATTTCGACTGCGTGACATTCGTACCATGGTATGATATAAACACTAGATATATCTTTACCGAAAAGGGAAGATCTTTCAGCCAGGCGGTTGGTATGCCTTGACGGTTATTGTCGGGATCTTGTATATATGTTACGTGCTCCGAAAACTCTCATAGCGCGTTTCAGGATTGTGTGGAGAATTGTCCATTGATCTGAATGCGTCTGCAGCGCCATCTGTGTAGCTTGTGGCGAGGTTGAAGAGGTAGCTACATATCCAAATAACTCGTCAAATTATACTAATGACGATAAGTGTATTGGTACATCCTGACTTCGTTATCTTGAACAAACAATAGTTATAGCAGGCATAGACAAATCACGTGAAACTGTAGGATATGCAGGCATAGCTATTATAAAAATAGTGTCATTGAGAAAGCATGCCGTCACTGTCATACTTATTTAAGAAACTTATAGTGTGAGTGGGATGGTAGACGTTTAAGAAAAGAGATGTGCTTGAGCGTCAGATGTAAAATCTGTAGACTAAACTCAGTGTATATCCCCGTTAGAAACTGACTTTATCAATCTACGTAATTGGTAAAAGGTGCCTTATGGAGTTAACATCAAGGGCGATCTAATAAGAAGTGGGATTCGGCGGTGGGAGGCTTATCAACTGTCACGCATGCGCGATGTAATTTTAGTGAAAAGTGAATGATTAATATTTGATCAGCTAGTTTTAATGTCTCTGCAGACGATGGAAATAGAGATTACGTGTGTAATCAAGCCCTATTTTAGTTACAGTTACCCGCCATTCACGGGTAAATATATAATTATAACAAAATGTATGACCGGTGCACTGCACCCGCAAAAATCAATTTCTACCAAACTTTAATCCAGCTTACATTAAAAGAAAATTATACATGTATTATTTCTCGGTACGAATTTATAATACTCGATTTCGGTAATTGAGTTCCCGTGTTCCTGAATGTGCGTAATGAAAGATTGCACGTCCAAAATGGTGGGTACGTTAAAATAATAAATTTCAAGTGAACTCCGGTCGGTGGTACGATTATGACACTTAATTGAAAAATAAAATCGGGTTATCAGGATCTGTTTTAAGTGCTTTCGTAGAAAAGCGAACGAATTCGCAGGGTTGAGGTTGACTTGTTTAAGTTTTTTTTTAAATGTCAAAGAAATATTATGCGGATAACTTATAGTCTTGGCCTAGTGTTTTCTTTGTTGACTATATTTAATTCCTTGGCCTATTTACTGTTTATTTTTAAAGACTTAATCTCGACACTGGCACAATACACAAACAAGTGAATCCAAAACAATAAAAAATATAGATTTTTTTTTGTTATCTTCGTAGACTCTATATTTTGTTAGCTGAGCCTATTTTCTTCACGAATGTACTCATATAATTTCTTTACAAACGTGTATTTCACACAAATGTTTTAATTTGATTCTATAGGTTGGCTCACAAAATCAAGTCTACATATTTATTCACATTAAACTTCATGGTGTTTGTCCTCTTGATCATCTCCTTGATCTTCATTCATCATTATCATTCGTTCATTTTTTATCTGCTTATTTTTGTTTGCATAGCAACCCTGCGGAGTAATGTATGCTGCTGTCTACCTAAGTAATGGTTTTCCAATACCCGCTTTTAGCGGTCAGTGTAAACAAGAAAATTGATTTTAAAGAACTTACGCGACTTATTATCCATGCCTCACAAGTTCAAGGAAACATTTATTCCAGTTAAGACCGTAGGCTGTATAAGTTGATTCCTTGAGACAGGTCCGAGCAATTAAAAATCTTGATGATTTTTTTTCAAAGATATTTTCATGGCTTTTAAAATTCGGGGAATTCAATAACTTTCGATTTTGTTTCTTAAAGTTAAACGATACGTATAAATCACAGGCGAGTAATAAACTAAAGAATATTAGGTTACTAATGATAAATCGACTAAATGCAAATGTGGGCCGTCCGTTCCGCTCCATATTCAAAAATGGAAACGCGACCAACCACCACTTGTAATTATAAAATAAGAAACGACGCAGCCAATAATTGCTTGGCGATTATTCATTCGAAATTCGATTTTTTATTTTTCTACAGCGGTGGTCTTGGCGCGAATGTGAGGCGTCACCTGCGATTTGTAAGGTGTAAATAATTCTAGATTATTCTTTCATGTATTTGGTATGCTCAAATTGTGAGATCCTTTTGCTGCGTAGAATACCATTTTTATTTTCGAACATAATGTTATACTTATCAGTGTTGTTTGTGATGTTTTACGTTGACCGAAAGAGATTATGTTTTCGCATTTATTTATCATTGTTATTTCACTCAGGTGCCTGGTATGAAAGAAGCTTATCCCCTATTACATTGGGACCAAATACTAGCTGTGAACTTTGGGAGCACTATAGTGCACCTCTGCTTACCCCTTATTTACAGACGTGATGGTGTTTATTAAACCGAGTATCCTAATCTGATCATCCGAATCGTGTAGCCCTTTAGTGTACTCGAAATTACCTGTCGAGATGAATTCGAATTAAATATCGATACCATTTGTAATATTGATAGGTATCGATATATTATGTTACTGTGTAAGTGTTTGTTATTACACTATGTTTTTGTGAATATGTTTTTGGTTATTGGAGTTCTTTATTTTTTTATCGATACACAAGTGAGCAAAGTCTAAGCGATTATAATATACGGATGTTTTACATTTTACCGTCTCATTTGCTTGCGTTTTCATATTAGCCTTCGCTATGTTATTTTTCTCTCTTCAGCCTGTATCGATCTACTGTTTGTTATATACATCTCTTTCAGTCTCTCTCTTTTAAAAAGTCCAGTATGTACTGGCCATCCTTTTTAATGTCACCGGACTATCTGGATTTTGGTCATATAAAAAAACAATTGTGATCCTCGATGGATTTAAGAAAAAGATAAATGTAGAATTATACGCCATAAAATGAAAACAGAGCAAACCGGTTTTTTTAAAGATAACTTATAATAAGCGATAAAACATTATAACTGGTACTGTTATCTGTTAAATTTGATTAAGATATCTATAGTACCTTATAGTACCTATATGTACATATAGTACCTATAGTACCATATAGTACCTATATGTACATATAGTACCTATATGTACATATAGTACCTATAGTACCATATAGTACCTATATGTACATATCAAGAGGGCGAACCAACACAAACGATGTACCCAAACATTGGCCGCACGTCTTCGCTTGCCAACATGCTTATATATATTTGCCGAGTTGGCAAGTCCTTAAGTTCAACTGCTCTATCTTACTCCACTATATTCCCCCTCTCAGTAATCAGTCAAAGCCCACAATGGCCACCCCATTACGCAGCCAAACACGGTCGCACTCATTAAAAATCCGTCGCAAATCAACCGCCTCCAATGCGTCCTATAACTCCATGTAACGTATGACTTCGCCCACCAATTATAATAAGAACAATCAAATCATTAAGGGACCGGGGTGCACCATAAAATTGCTGCCGCAACAATTGGACGAATATTGGTTTGAGGTTATATGATTTGGATGTGGCATTTGCTTATTTTTTTTTTGTTATTTGGCATCACCAGTTATTTTGCCAGTGTCAAGTAATATAAATTATTTCAGTGTTCGAGCATATGCACAGGCCCAAAGGCTAGACCCATGTAAAATACCCCCCATCCCACAATCAGTAAAGTGATGGATACTTTATCGAAATATTTTTTATGGTATTTTTTTGAGAAACTGAAAAGCCAAGTTTTGTCATTCTGTTGCAATTACCTACACGCGTGCATTTTACCGAACCCATAATGGTTAATATTCCACTTATATCACTCACGATAACTCGCAGGAACACTAGTTTTAGAAATTAAATCATAGCTGACGCCATGACTTTTCCGTTTCCCGCCAAAAAGTCCCATTTGGTTATTATATAATGATAGAATACTTTTTTAGATTCGCTTCGTTTCGCGGAGAATTGCATTTTATTTGGGGTCCCGTCACTCGTGATAGATAGTTTCTCAACTAACACCTTAGAGGAGTTCGGTGTTGTTGGCTTCTTTAATTATCGATCAAACTTGTTTGGTTTATAATTGGAAAAGTTGACAAGCCAAGGGTCAGTGGTGGGTTTTTCTTCCCCCATTTGTTTAATGATACGTATTTAAATACATTTTATTAAAGTGCGGCATTAATACGGCAGAGGTTGAAGGGAATTTAGGACGAAAACTGTGATAATAGAAGTGGCTTTGATTTTTGTACCGAGCGTCGCAGGTTTGAGCACCGTAAGGCCTAACATTTTGTCATGAGTACAAATATTTGTATAATTATATATTGGGATCGCCCCAGTCCATTATACCCATAATACAATCCTTGCTTATATACAAGGATTGTCTAATCTAATCTATTATATTAGATAGATTAGACAATCCCTGCTTAGTTTGAAACCGTAGTTTGAGACCGTACAGTCGCTGTGTTCGTTTGACGTAGTGTCAGTGCGAAAGGCTAAGTTATAGGTAATCCCAAAATGTTAATCTCAACATAATAATGCTGATACTTGGATGAATGCCAATATCGTAAAGAAACCAGCATAATATCTGTGTACAGTTATAAAAAGGTCTGTAAACCGGCCCTTAAATTATCAAAAGTATTGCGCAGTAACAAAACATTACGCAACATTTTTGATTGTATACGCATCTTTTAATATTGATATCACCTTCCCCCACCCCACCCCACCCCACACCCTGTGCGCACCCATCTTCGTACCTCCACTACACCTTAATGGACAATTATGCATTGTGTGTTTAGTAGCGGTCCACAGGAGATTTAGACTGATAGCCGACCGTCGCTACGTTACAGAGTTATTAACGGCCATACAGACACACCGGAACACATCAAAACATGACCCTCACCGAACACTGAAAAACATGTTTGGTTATCATTAAATAAAATTTTGACAACTAGTTACACAAATATTGTGACATGATATATTTGTTTATACAACACATACAGCTTTAAATTTTATCAAATTGCAGTTATGTTTTACGATTATTTTTTTTTGGAATTAACCAAAAAATTGTTGGCGGCTTATTCGTTTTTTCAGTGTATTTATGTTTTGGTGTGATTGACATAAAATTAATACTTCTACTTTCAGATTTTATCGTGTTTCTTATATTTACGTGTAGTATTCGCACAAATATAAGAAACCAATTTTGATGTCATGATAGATTAGTTTGATTTGTTAGTCTACATTTGTTTTGGTTACCCTATAAACATCCATGTTTAAAAAAAACTTAATTACGCAACAAGCTTTATAAATTCTTATTTAGTATTGATATATGCCTAACCAATACTATACAAAAAAAGTATATTTTTAAAGCAACCAAAAAAAGTACAAGTTGTTTACATACCGATTTCCATCTAAGATTCAATTAAACAAATAAAAAAACATTATTACTATATCATAATTTCGTGTAACCCTTCGCCAGTTTTCATATACTGCCATTAAGTACCAGGTTTTAACCATAGACATATATTTTGTTTCGCTAAACGTTGTAACCAAGATGATTTGAAACCCTATTTTATAAAATTTCTTGGGTAAAACCGTCATAACTTCATCTTCGAATCGAAATAACAAAGTCAAAGTAAACATTCAATTTTAAGGATCGTTTTAACAATCGATCGTGACCACTCGAGATCTCGATTTCTCGCCGTATTTATGAATAAATCCGCCACAAAGCGGATCGTAGTTCATAAACGGCATTCGTCAGTACGAGTATCGTACGATTATATCAAAGAATTCGTTGGGTTCACGACTGTCACGTTTCTCACGGTTGCAAATATGATATGGAAATTATTTTTGTGTTGATTATGATAATCAGGTCATGCTACTGTGTGCAGCACAGAGTACCGTGCCACAAAGATTCGTCTTCAGATAGGGCATAATAAAAATTAAAAATATATATTCATGTAGCCCAAGAAGTTTTTCTTTGGAATCTACTACCCATTTATAACGACGTTTCTATTAAGCTACTAGTTGTCCCGGCGAACTTCGTACCGCCTCAAAATCAAATGTATGTAAAAATTTATTACTAATTATATTTTTTTAGTCTTATTTCCTATGTTTTAAATAACTATTCCGCCATTTGGGGCGGAGACCGATTAAAAAAATCAAAAATCATAAAAATCGGCCCACCCGTTCTTGAGTATAAATATGACAACTAACACGACTTTGGTTATAGATTTGATTTTATTTTCAGTAATTTTGAATGGCATTCGGTTATTAATTTATATGTTTATATTATAATAGTTTACTTCTATTTAATATATGAGTACGCACGTATTTTATTATTCTAAAATATCTTATAACATAGGTTTGAAGTTTTTTTTTCAAGTGTATACAATATCGTCCAATAAAATAAGCAAATGACTTCCCAGAAACCTTGGTAAAATATAATCTAGGTATAAGTAATATATCGCAAGATCTTAAGGAACCATAAACCATTTTAATAGGCCGTTTACCTACCACCGAAATCGTTTGGTAGCTCATTATCGGTACAGTAACGGTCATATTATGCCGAACTGACCTCTAGTGACAATCTTGCCCAGCAATCGCGAGTACCTTCGTGAAACACATAAATTCTCGTTAAATCTTACTGAAAGATGGGGCTGTGAAAAAACCAGGGTTACCTATTTGTATTAATGATACCAATTTTATTGAATTGCTTTTCTTTATTGCGCAATAAACTTTCAAGTGTGTGCGCATTATGTGGTGTTTTTATTTTATTTTTTAAAACTACAAGCTGCAGGCTATATTAGCTACCTGGATTGATTAATGGTTAGAAGTGCAACCGGCCGATCATTTTATTTTCGTAATATTTTGACTTTTTAATTAAGCCCCTAAAAAACATTGATTCTGTGAACCAACGAAAGTTTTTTTTTATTTTAAAAACAATCTGGTCACTATAACAAACAAAATATTGTTCATTTACCTTACTTTATCAAAGCACCTGTGTAAAGTGAATGTAATACTTATACTGCCAATACTTAAATACGGCATGCATGAAGTTTTCACCCATAAAACCTCATCAACGCCAACAATTCGTAAATCTATATTTTTTGCCACCACAAAATGTAGCGAGGTGGCGCGCATGGCGTCCAATACTCGAGCCCTACCAACTAAGGAAGTACGTTCACTCTTGGGAGCGCTAATGGGCCCATTAGTACTGCAAAAGGGAATTATTACCCTGAGAACAATTAGCCTACCTCAGGCTTAGGAGCACGTCGGCCGATGACACTGTACGGTTGACAGTTAAGGCAATAATTAGCGCAAAAAATGTGCGCAGTAACAAATTGATTCATATGTTATTCTATGAATAGTGAAGGGAGATTTAAATGGGCAGGCTTAGGAGATGAAGCTGAGGAATTTATGAGCTAGAAGCGATACGATTGCAAAAACGTGCACTTTCTTAAGCATGAATCGCTCTATTCGTCATTCAGAAGACGTTTGCTCATGACGGTTCATTGCCACTTAACATCTATCTTCCCGCGACGCATGCGATGTCATCGGTCCACTTTGGGGGGGCTGCCCAATACTAGTTAACGCTACATCTTTTGGCTTATGGTCGCCTTTCTGCTTCAACGGCCGTCGGTTCCGCGAGCTGTGTGCTGTGCCGTAGGCAGAACCGTGTATGCATTTGTCACCCACATTTTGTATGATATTAGTTCCTAATGCAAGAGATAGCGAGCTTATTGATATAATTACAGACTTTGGGCATTAAGGACCTTCGATCTATCCATTAGTCGAACGACGTCACTTCATACATTATCAAACGTTCGTTCTGCAACTCAATTTTTCAAGACAATAACACAATTATTTTGGATCACAGTAGGTAAGTGTTGATCTTGCGAATCCAATCGTATCTACAGTAATTATATTTCTCTTCGAATGTTTTGTTCTCAATGCAAGTTGGTCTAGTTTCGCTTGCTTAGCAATCACAGATCGTAAATTCACATTGGATTATCGATTGGGCTCATGATTTGGTATCGCTTTTACCTTTTCCCTGGCTGCCTTATTATCTAGTGCTCCTATGCTTGGGTCAAATTCCAAGGCCGAAAAAATAACTATATTCAGATTTTCACTCATGAAATTTTCAGTAACATCCCAGTTGACATTCCGAAATTGCGTTCCGGGTTCATTCCCTACCCTGACCTGGTTATCCGGAAACATCTTCTGAAAGGCAGCTCCTCTAACCAACAGGCTATTAACGCATCGATGTTTTATCTGTAGCAATGATATCTAGTAGTGAAATCCGTCTCCCCCTTAAATTCAAGAAGCATGCAGACCTCACGGAATTGTATGAACCTGCGATAGCATCTTAGATTGGCCTACCGAACCTCAAGATACAGTAGCGTGAAGATTGACATGAAATAGGGCGAGACGGGCACATGGCTCGGTGATTGACATTAGGTGTTAATGGTGTTTCGAGATTGTTCTAAAAGGTTTGTTTAACCCCTTTTAGGATGGCGTGAAGATGTAGGCAGGGAGGCGTTGGGTACGGGAGCTTTGAATACGACGCTGACAATAGGAAAGTACTCACAACTTGTTTTATTCGCGTTGTATGTACATTTGTTTGTTTGGGCGTCGATAAATGGTGAAATGTTTGTGGATTTTTGATATGAGCTCTAATTCTTATCACAAATTATAATTAATTTGATTACAATAGGTGTATTGCCGTATTTATCACGGTCCTAATCTATTATTAAGACTTCAATATTTTCAATGATATCAAAAATAATTCCGCTGCAGAATAAACATTATTATCTTAAAAAATCTGACTTATAAGACTTATTATATGAACACCCAGCTCTTGAGCTACAATATTGTTGCAAGCCTATTAACGTCTAGTACGTGTAGAGAGGGTCATAGTTTAGTTGCTTTAGATTTATGGGTAAAACGCTCAGTGTGAAATTGCTAACATTATGCCTTTAGATTAACCATGAAATAAACACACAGGGCATACTTAGCGGGATATAAAAATGGTCTTAAAATGTTATTATCTTCTTATACCTACTTATATTATTATTATTATTTTTAATTAATAGGACATATTGTTTGATACAGATAATATAGATGTTATGTTGAAAAAAAAACGTAATGCAAAAATTTAAATACTAGAATTCCAAGGTAACTCAAATTTAATGTATTTTTTTAAGTTCTGCTGAAGATCCAGTGTGTGTACGACCTATATACACCTACTTGAAACCATTTTATATAGTATGGTAAGTATATCTTAGTAATCTACCCTTGACATATTATTGAGTCTAGGGCAAAGGCGATCCTTAAACACTTATAATCTATTAAACACTTATAATCTATTAAACACTTATAATCTATTCAACGGGTATTGCCAAACTTTATTATAATTTATGTATGTTACTGTATTATATTGATTTCTTATATTTACGCGAATACTCTCATTGAAATATAACTAGTTTGGCGGATTTTATCACGTTTATTTTATGTTTTTTTTACGTTCCCGATGTTTCGGCTACTTTACAGCAACCAAGGTCACGGGAGGACTGAGGTGTTTGAAGTCCTAGTTATATAGTTTGAACTGGGGAAGCCTCATATTTAGTTGTTGTTCGCAGTCTGATCTACGCAGAAAGTGCTCACAGTGTCTTTAGGTCTTGCGAAATGGCGGGAACGTAAAAAACGGCTTATTAATTGATTTGACCATTGGTAACCCATCTACGGTGATCTGGCACGTTCATTTACTTCAAAAAAATAAATTCCCAATCGTAACAGGGTGTCCTTTAAAAGCGAAATCGCCAAATAAATTCGGATATAACGTAACGGACTGAAAACTCAACAGTAATTTAGTTCGATCAAGACGAGTAATGTCGGCTACTTATTGTTGAATACCAACTTAAAAGTACATTTACACACGGCATTATTCACATAGTCTTAAGATTTAAAATTGTATCTTTTGTCGTGTAGAAATCACTTGTTATTTCCGTATTTATAGTCCCTTGTGACTATAAAAGCGCCTGACAATGCTCATTGGGTGTAAGTTATTTTGTTTTGGTCGTGAAAAAAACGGAATAATATGAATAATGTGTTTGTCTCATTAAGCTTAAAAGGGTGATCGTGTGATTTAATAACCCATGAATGTTCTTACAAGACCTTTACAATGAGATGTATGTTTAAATATGTCCGACTGATGTGAACAGACTCCGTATTACGAAGAAAATTCAGATTATCTATAGTTTACAAAAGTAATAGATCGTCTAGAACTTAGGCCACTAGTTAGATATCAATTGCGTCTAGATCCTAGGATCTAGGGTCTAGTGGATATGTGTGACTATTTTGATCAGTCAAATATGAAGTATACTATGTTTTATTTAACGACGAAATATTCAACCATGCTAGAAGGCAATGTAGAAGTTTATACAAACTTTACATAACATAACACTTAGTCTGTGCCTACAAAGTAACGGTCTACTTAGCAAAGAAACCTTTTGTTAGCTCGTTAGTTAAGTATCACCTACTTGTATAGTTAAGAACTTTTACTTATAGCTTTCTAACGAAGTGATTAATTAGTTCACAATACAATTTACTTTTGATGTACACTTTGGAAAAACTTTGTGACTGAGTGAGTGTTACTTGTTCTTGAGTTGTTACTTAACTTAATATATCGTTTCAGTATCATTTATCAATGTAGGTACCGTATTTTCGGTTAACATCAAAAGGGTATTTTTTTCGATAACGTCAGTTTAATATCTCCACAGACAACGAACAACGTGATTACGTTTGACACGAAATAAAAATAACTGATATTACAAAAAAAATAATTGCTGTCATCATTGATGACCAATCAGATGCATTTATTTTGCATAATACAAACATACAGATGCTGTCAAAAGTGAATATTTTAGAGCATAAATTAAACAGTTTGGAGTTTCATAACGGCAAATGATTATTTTGTCAATTACATGTTCAAACGAAACTCCATCATTTCTTTTGTTCCAATTTTAAAATTTCACGTCGGTCTTCATCAATAATATGTGAGCTGGAATATCACTGTATGTAAGAACAAAATTAATTGATATTTCTTCTTTACCTGCGATGACTTGTATTACGTTAGTTTATTTTAATCGTGTCCTTAAATCAATGTTATTACCAATTAGAACTTAATCTTGGTTTTAACTTATGCACTGTTCTGAACCTCGTATTAATTACAATAATAGCTTAGTAAAGTCATAAGAATAACCAAGATCTAGGCATAGTTAATATGTCATTTAAATTGAGATTATTTTTATATTGAATCGAAAGAACTTAAGTAAGCAGTTTCACCACATGACATGAGAATATCAATGTACCACTTATCTCAAAATATAGAGTAGATAATTTCGTTCGAAACTTTATCACCTAACTGTAAATTATATCGTCTGCATCGCTATTAGACTCTTACAATGTTACTCACCTCGTAAATTCGGTCCATCGTTGACAGGTGTCATTATTTTGATACCATATTACGTGTGATCGAAACAACGAAAAGTTTCACTTAAGTATACACCTCCTTTATAATTTTAATGCGACTTCAAAACGTGACTTCGACACCTTAAGAATACGTGGTTTTTGAACGGTCGCTCCCAACACAGGGTGCTTCGATAGAGTCATTACTTTAAATGTTGTTTTTTTATGTACACAAACGGAATTAATAGAGCTGTTTTTAATATGTCATAAAGTTTTGACGATTTAGTTTTTTATTTTATTTAGTACGATTTGTAATATGATAAATACGTTATAAAATTTTGATTTCTTCATTTATTGCGTAATGTGTTTATGGGATGTTAAAATATATGAAATATTTATGAATGTTCGAATATATTTTCTTTTTATTGGCATACGTATTTCATTAGTGGACAAAAACACCTATACGTAATCCAGACCGTTTATTTACTATCGTGAACGAACTTCAGTGATCGTTGAAATAAATGTATCACTAATATTTACGTGGGAGCGAGTGTTAGCGAGAAGGTAGTTTACATCGGTTGAAAATCAGCCTGGAAAACAATGGAGTTAAAAATTAAAAAGAATATCACATAGATACAGTCGCAGAATGAAAAGATTCGTCACCTTAAATTAGACTTTAGCTTGCTAGAGTTCAAGAATCGTAATGCCAACATTCCAGTGCAAGAAACAGTACTGCCAACATTTAATGAAACTTTTACTATAGAATCTATGCAATAAAGGTTATGCTTACATTAAGAAAAGAAGAAGAACGCAATGGGGACATTGACAGATACTGGAATGTTTTAATCAACAAAAACAACGAGGGTATAATCACCACGTTTATATTAAAATATTAATGGCAGCTCAGACCATTAGGCAAGAAAAAAATAATATGCTCACAAACGATAAATTAATCAATTTGAAAACTGACGAACCCTTTTCATTCTACTACTGTACTTAGATACGAAGTTTTATTTTTATTTTGTCAATATCGTGCAAAGATATAAAATTAAAAGCAATATTATATATTAATTATTTTTAAATTTATATCGCGTTCCATTTATAAACATTCCACATTGTATCCAAAGTCACCCTATACACAGAACATCGGATCGAATACCTAATTGAAACTAAAGGGGCGTCTCGCAACCACCAATATTGTAATGAGCGTCGGCGATCAGTCAGCGCCGCTGATAAAATAGCACGTCATAATTTTAGTCGAATTATACCATCGCTACAGATTTTTGGGTGTATCGAATATCGAATCAAAAACAGGGTTGGGAATTGGTACGTTCATTATGGGCCTCCTTACATATCGTGTGATTTAAGTAAATTATTTTGAGAAAATATTATTACTAACTAGCGATCAAAATCAGTAACAATAGTGAGAGCCGGGTATCTTTAAAACAATCTGGAATTGTTTATACTAATTGGTTATACATTCGAACCTATAACAACGAGCCGGTGAAATTTGGGTGTGCAATAGTACTCCTTTGGGAAACACAGGTTTGATGATATTACGTTATTTAAATGCATTATTCCATTTTTTTAAATGCACTAAATATTCCATTAGCGAGATGTCGGGACCCAAGTGAACCCTGCCGATGCAATTGCCTCGCGTAGGACGGTCATCAAGGCTCATTAAGGTTAATATCAAATTTTGAGCGAATATCGATTTAAATGTATCGATGAAAGTTTGATTCGAATCGATTAAAGATATCCTTAATGCCACGGTTACGTAAGCAATTTACTTAATGACGCGTTTAAAATGTAATAAATTATATTCATTTCTTATTTTTCACGAAATAATATGAATCATGTAGTAGGTTAACTGCGGATTTGTTACAATCGTACCACGATAGGTTGGTAGATATGTCCATATATTTATATGACACTGGAAAGCACATTAGTAATGTAGATAATATGTACAAATAATATCCATACAGAGGCTTCCAAACAATACATTGCCGACTTTACCAATAAGGCATTTCTTTTTTTAAATAACTCATCAAAAACCAAACGACATCCAAAAAATAATCTTCAAACATTTTGCCTTGCAAGTTCCAACAAGTGGGTTGCAGTCAACCTAAACATGGCCGATTTGTTCGGACTAGATTTCTAAATAATATTTATTGAGGGGAATAAAAAGTGGGTATTATGAACCATGGTGTGTAGGAGAGGGTTATCTTATCGCGACAGTACGGTTTACGACGCCTCGTGTTGGAAGCCGTTTGATCATGTAGAGTGATAGATTAAGGGGAAGATTGGAGGTCGGATCTTGTATGATGTTTATTCATAAGAGCTAATATTTACAAGAAATCGTAACAATGAAAATAACATTATTATACAAAACAAATATAAATTAAAAAGAGAATAGAAAAGGTTAGAGTAGGTAACCTTTAATATTCTCTTTTTAATTTATAATATTTAAAAAAGTGTAAAAAATTAATCTTGTATTAGTTAGTAAATGGATTTTCGCTACAATCCTTATAAAATGTATAAGATCCTTTTAAAAAGAGCAACCATGGAGTTATTTCCCGTTCTTCTTCATATTAATGGGTTTCCGAACGGTGGTAAAGTAATAGTTTTGCATTTTGTGACATTTTTATCGATTCATCACTACTGGCTTACATGAATAAACATTCTGATTCTATTCGGTCTATAACTTTATTTTAAAAAATGCCAAATCGGTTCGTTCGTTTTCAGGTTACAGCAACCATGGTCACGGGAGGGCAGGTGTTTGATTACCTAGTGTCATAGTTTGAATTGGGGTACCCTCATATTTAATTGTGGTATGCGGTTCAATAAACACAGAAAGTGCTCACAGTGTCTTGAGGTCTTGTAATCATGTGATTGGTTTTGGATTAACATCGGGAACATAAAAAAAACATAAAATAAACGCGTTAAAATCCGTAAAATTATTATCTTTCAAACCGAACAGCACTCCATTTTTATTTATATAGATTTTTGCGACTAATCCAAAGCATAATGATAATTATTTTTTAGCATACGCCTTCCCCTTAACATAGTCTCGTATTTTAATTGGCCTAATTTACATAATATAACAAATTTCACTCGGCAATTAATATTTAATTACTAACATCGTCGGATGTTTGTTAAGAGTTTTGAACGCGATACACAAAGATCATATTTAATGAAATAAAATATAAGATCAATTTTTATGGTGCAATTGACGGGCCGAATATATTTTATGGATTATAGTTTTTTTTCGGGTACCAATAACGGCATTTAATTTGTGGAACAGTTTAAAGAATTTCAAAATAAACCAATGCAATTATGTCGTACGTAATCATAACAAATAAGCAACTGCAGACCGAATACTCAAACGATATTCAAATATGCTTTATGTGGGGTGTTCTTTAAATTTGAGTCGCATCTGAGTATTTTACGGTGAGGACAATCCCAGAAACACTCATATAGGGGAAATAATAAAAATACCGCAATTCTTTCTGAGCGGGAGTTGAACCCGGTGATTTAGCAGCTACCCGGTAGGCGTCAAATAATTCGAATTATCCGTTACCTACAATGTCTACATACACATACCTTAAATAATATAATAACGCACTATAATCTAGTAACAACTTATTATAAATTTAATTATGCAGGTTTTTTATCGCAGTTAAAATAAATCAGAAACATAAAAAAAAACGAACCGTTTAAAAATCACAAAATGCTCGGCAATCTAACTCCCAACTTATCAGAATATATGCTTGCCTTCGATCTTAGCAACATAAATTAAGTCTACTTTACCATACTCATAAATAAATCGTACGTCCGAGTGAACCGGTGAAATCCGGCAAAAAACTAGCAGTAAGCGCTTCAAAGCGGTTTAGTTTTTACCATAGCACGCGACTAAACGCCACAATTATAACGATTTAGCCAAGCTTTTATTACTAATTATGACACTGGATGTAATTGCTCACAATTCTAATGTTTATCGTTGATTACAGCTGTAATAATTAGAGTTAAACGAACCACCGCTTCACCGCTTTTTGTTAGGAAACTTTGATAAATTATGACAAATTGTTTTGCATTTAATATGCAATTGCTTGGAAAATTAATATATGTGTGTTAGATAGCAAGCACACAGACGAGCATTCTGGGTTCCGCGTTCTTAGTAATGTATGGGTCATAGAGCCTACGCAAACAGCAGGCGGTCGACACCCTATATTTAAAGAACGCGGAACGCAGAACGTGTATCGCGAACGTCTTTAGTATATGTTTGATACGAAGCATTTATGTAGGTATATATTATAATGTTTGCAGCAACTAAATCCGAATAACCAAATGTAATAATATGAAATATTTTAGCATAAAGTTTAATATAATAATTCTAAAATGTCCCTTCTAACTTTTTGACAACAGTTCTTCATATAAAGAAAAATACAACCGAATTGAGAACCTGCTCTTTTTTGACGTCGGTTAATAAGCAATATTTGGTTGCAATAACAATAACCCAATACCAGTAGAGTACTTAGTGTAGGTGTTCACTTTCCATCAATGCTATAATATTTGATCTTGTCTGCGACCTATTTCTATAGCGCTTAATATCAAAAGTGAATTAAAACAATAATTTTAGATTCAATAATGAATATCTCTTATGATGGATTACCAGCCAGTTGCCTCGTAAGCTTCTGTAATGCTCTATTTAATGATAAATGATAGGGGAGCAAGAATTGATGATTAATGATTACGGAATGATGATAGTAGGTGTGGTGTTCAAATTCGGATATCGAACATTATTTATTTGTAATTTTTTTAATTTCAGTCATACGTGAATTTCTTTTGTATATTCTGTGCAAAAGTGTAGATGCCATATTGAGAAATCTCTAAAATACTACGCATTACACTATTGCATAAATACGACGTCCTAGATCTGTGTCATAGGACTAATAGAAACAGCCCAACCCTCCAATCGTGAGATCAATTCCCCAATCCATCTGAAATTATTCTTAGTAAAAGGCACTTACTAAGAATAATTTAAATAATAATACTTTACCCAGCAGAGGGACGACACGGGTTAGCAAAAAAAATAAGTAGTTATCATAGCTTCTATATTAGCTAGAGAGGATAACAGGGCGACAAGTAGTAATTGCTCTCTCTAGGAATGTACGATTACATAACAACTAGTTCTGTTAGCCCCTCCAGCTAAACCTAGAAGGTTGTACTAACACAAACATTAGCTTAGCTTAGGAGAGGCTAACACGGGACGTGAGCCTATGGCTAAAAGTCAGCTCACGTCTATATTTTATTGGCCAGGGTGGGAATTGAACCCGCTACCTCTCGGCTATGAGAGCGGTGTCCTTATACTAGAATGTGCCTTTATGTCTCATTGTGAACATGCTCTTGTTAGATGTTCATAATTATTTTTTCATTACCAACGAATAACGTCAATTAAAATCAAATAAAACCACACGGATGCTACATTTATTTGTATTTTTATTTCCTGATCTTGAAATAATTAAGACATGTTTAGTTGGTACTAGTTCGATTGCACTAGACAGTAAAGTAAGCGCTGCGTTTGCGCACTTGTACTTATTATATAATACATACAGCAATAATAAATAATTAATTACATACCTAAAAAATATATCCGTTATCATAGTAGGCTCAATAATTTAATATCTTACAAATAAGTCTTAAGTATCTCAAGCATTTCAGGTACTCAAGTACATCTATAAAGAGGGAATTGTATAAAATATTACCTACACAGTTGTGAATAAAAACTGAACTTATTCTGCGATCGTTGCGTGTGCGCGGGCGCATGGCGAGCGCGTGCGGCGTCGCGTGGACACCATACAGACGCTGAAAACTTGATGATAAGGCTGGCTTTAATAACACTGGCAAAAAACTTTTTTTTTCTATTTTTAAATTAGGGTCTATCTCTAACAAGGTATGTAAATTCTCGTTTTTCTATCGTTGATGTTGTGTCAATTTGCCTAAAAGGAAAATCTCCCTAAACAAAAAAAGTTAATTGATAAATATCTGCCAGCCGACTCACCAATCGTATCCAACCTAAGAAACGAATATTGGTTGGTAACATAAATGGAAGCGGGCGGTCTTGGTATTACTTAGCTAGACTATGCATTATCGTGTCCTAGTAGAAGTTCTTCTTCTTTCTTTGCGATGAAATAAAATAGAATAATTTGAAATGTGGCCTCACACACAAATTCAACCATAAGCCAGGTGATTCAACCATAAATAATCATCTGATACCATAAACAAATATAGAAAACATATCAATCAACAACAAAAACAACTGTGTCCATCCGCAAACTCCGGCCAGCCCAATTGATTTATTGCTCCCTGTTATGAAGTGAATCTGTTCAATATTTAACTCGGCCGCACTCCAACATTACGCTAGCCGTTTAGGGGATCGGCAGGTTTTTGCACAACTAATTGCTTATGCGCCTCATATAGTCCAAGTTGCTATATATGGCGCCGATATTACATAAGAACACATTAATTAATTCGTGCAAATAGTTTCAAGCTTATGTTATGTACAAATAAATGAACGCTTTAAATGGTTTGATGATAATTTTGAAGTTAAAAGAAAAGCGTGGAAGAGGAAGTCCAAGAATGATTTATAGGAGGAAGATAAAATAAAGGTCGATGTATGTCGCATAAAGAGAGGAAAGAGGAGGCTGCTCTATCTAGAGCAGCCTCTTTCCTAGCTTCTTTCTAAAGACTTTTTGCAAACTTTTGGTAACCAGCCATTTTCTAGTTTTGTAGTTCCATTTGAACGGTAAGCTTTTTTATTAAACGACGAAATATAACTGATATATTCCGTCATTAAATAAAAAAATATAATTGCTACAAAAAAATATTTATGAAGTTATAGAATTAATTTTTTTTATTCGCAAATTAAACTTTGTCTACAAACCCGCCTACCCGATTCACGAGATTTCGTCTCAACAGCAAAAAATTGCAAAGCATTATCGATAATACTTATCTGCTATAGCTTTTGTTAACTTATCCGTAGAAGATATAATCTCCCATCGCTTTATATGGGATGGTAATGCTTTGATTACAAATATGATATGGGTCAAAGTTACTAAAGTAAACAACAAAAGTGTTTTGATCTAGACTTTAACCTTTGAACGATACAATAGGCTGTAGCGGTCGGTACGTTCAGCTATGAAGTAAAATTGATGTGGCATAATAAAAACAAATATTTTTACATACCTAATTCGTACACTTTGAATTCTGTAGAGCCCCTTTCCACGACCATTAGCGATACCAGTGTATACTCTTAAATAGAACCGCGATGAAATTGTTTTATAGGTTTTTAATCTATAATGTTACCAGACAACGGCTTCAAACTAATAACACCCATTTTTTGTTGCACCGAGAAGGGTCCAAAAGGTTGATTATGAAATACAGATATATGCTGTAAAAGAGCCGTTAATAATAATTAATAATATAGAATAAAGTGCTCAAATTATAATTTATTTTTTATAGAAACTGAGGCACAATGTCTAAGTTTCTATAAAATACTGAGGCACAATGCCTAAGTTTCTATAAACAATTATTTTTTCTATAAATAAAAATCATATCCACTATTTTCGTAGCTCGTCGCACTACCCGTGAGAAATAATCCGTTCGTGCTGTGACCTCTCCAGTTTAGGCAATATCGGCCGGCTATGATAGCCGCGCCATCGATCACTGATTAATTCGCGATCGCACCGAACGCCTCACGAACGCTCGTGGTTTTATTGCACGACATTGTTTTACTCGAATTGGCCATTTTTACAACACTGCTTTGTTTATCTGTTTTCGTCACTTGGCAATGACAGTAGATAACGGTATTTATTCTTAACGTTCATTTTTCTAACTAAATAATTATTCTCTAGAAATAAGTGATTAGATATCTCATCTATAAAACTATACAGAACCTATCTATATTACTATAGTTCTGAATACAGATATTTAAAAGTGCTCTGATCAGTATGTAGGTATCATATCTTTCATGCATGAATTAACCAGTAACAGTCAACAGTGAATTGCTACACTTCAAAGAATTAAAAGCCCTATAACACCCGAAAATAACGACAGATATACCATATATATAACACCCGAAAATAACGACAGATAACCTCAGACGGTGACAGTACAAACCAATACCACAATTGTGATTAAGTCATAACACAAAGCACCTACTTACAAAAATCATAACCAATTTTGTTTAATGCAAATGGCCTTTGATAAGTCCGTGGGACAATTATTAGTTGCCATCAGACTTCCCGCTTGCCAAAACCTATACTGTATACAAGTGGTTATTTGAGCGCGTAGTAATGCCCAGTTTAACGATATTACCTGAGTTAACATTTATGACAGTTAATTTTGTACGGATAACGCGAGGTACATCGGTAGCGTAATATAAAATCGTGTAACGATCCGCACTTTAGGGATTGTGGCTTAGTGCAAGATACAGACGGCAGCGAATTGTGTGATTGGAATTGGGGTTTGACGACTTAACTTCATTGTAACTTGTAATTATATACTTAAAGTTAGTATTTTTTACCAGCTGCTAAGGTCTGCCTAGCCGTTCCTACATTGTTCTCTCATACCCATAACAATGTACTGCTCAAAAATGTAAAAGATTTTTTTAAAAAGGGCTGCCATGGAGTTTTTTGCCAGTTCTTCTCCATAGCACGGCATTCCGAACGGGCGGTAAAGTTGTAGCTTAGCATTTGGTAACCTTTTTGACGATTCATATGGTTTACATTAATATTAAATATTCTGATTCTGTAATTTGTCATATTTTGTATTCTATTATCACTATCATTAATCCGTCTGTATTACAGAATACATCGCAATTTAGAATTTTTTTTTAACACTTCATTGAATTTGAAAACAGACCAACGAGAGTAGCTCAATCATAGATATGTTTATAGATACCTCAAGCTTAGTATGATGATATGAGTGATGTATACCTATTGAAAATATAATAGTCCCAATAATAGCCGATATAAATCGCACCGCTGCAAAAACCGCTTGACTGTTATAACTTGACCCATCACCTGCTAAAATATAAAATTTTATGCGATATATCGAGATCGTATTGAGTGTTCCAGTGCAGAGTAAGTGTTATTGCTTAATTTCAACATTATCGTATCAATCTTGCGGGTATTCGAGCCAAGCCACTTTTATGTAGAGCGAATGGGGTACAGTTTAATGAAAATATTCATATTTATCGTTCATATTCTTGTAAGGATTTATAGTCTGTAATTTTGTAGTCTGTGGTATTTCGTTGAGATATTTTCTTTTATTTTTAGCAGCTTTACTTACGATAACGATACTCATTTGTACATATACTTACAACGTTGTAGGTAACTAGTGGTGATAGGAAATGTGAAACAAAATAATGAATATCGCAAATTTCACTTACAAACATTAAATTAAAATTCAGTTACGCACGAATATTTATTGTTCGGTTTTATATCGTAAATCGTGCCGAATCGAATCGATACTAAAAACGAATCGATTAAATCGAATCGTAATTTTAATACGTTATTGTTCCACATACACATAATTTTTCGTGTCACTTTCATTGTGACGGGTTTTTATTTATTGTAGAGTCTAGAAGGAGACTTAACAGTCTCTTTAGTCCCTACTACCTAAAAATTAAACAAAAAAGGAGCCCAGTGGCCTGTAAAATAATGTTTTGTTATGTGAATTGTTGCATACGACTTTACTTTTCATGGTACGAAATCAAAGACGAAATAAATAGGATAATTAATTAATATTACTACCTATAATCTATCCACCGAGATAAGGTACACATGAATCACCTCTATCAAATACCATAATGACAGCTTAGTTTTTAACCGACTTCAAAAATAGGAGGAGGTTCTCAAATCGGTTGTTTTCTTGTAACGATACACCTTCAATATAAAAAAGTGTTATCCGATAAACTTTCTGAGGCGCGTCAAAAAGTCATAGAGAGTCCTTTGACTTAGTAAACCGCATCACCACCGTCTCATTAACGCCTCAAGATTTATAAATCTCGACTGAATAAGCTACGATCTTTTGTTACATATATGGTGTGTAACAAAAAATAAACACGGCGACCTCTGCCGGAGCGTTCCTTCACATTTTATTGACACCACCCCGCTGATAATGGGCCATTGAATGATACTTTTTAATTTGTGTGAAGTACATAGTAGGAGAGTCTTGGTTATTACGGTTGAAGTGTTTGGATGTGGCGTGTTATCGTTAGAGCTTCACTCAATATAGTGGAACAGTCCGAGATTTTTTTTTATGGAAAAATGATCTCAATAGTTTTTTTTTCTAATTTGTTTGCTATGAGTACAATATTATTAACAGTAAATTCTATATATATGTACTAGTACGTGAGATAAACACATTACAAGTAGCTTGCCCAACTTAGCTTAAACATGTTATAAAATCGGAGCCTGGAATATTCAGGATGCTGACCGAACCGAAGACATATCCAATATTAGTTGCAGACATATCTCAGTTGCCTATTCAAAGAGAGGATTACACAAAACTATGTTTATGGTCACTATAAACATATTCTAATATCTATCTATAAATCTAACTATCTATAAAGTTGACAGGATCTGAATGTCTTACACCACTCTCCCGATATCGCTAGCAACCAGTCAAGCACCCAGTCAAGCAACCTTATTTTAGTAAATAACGTAAGTTCTAAGTTATTCGCATCCATTAAACCTTCTTACCTCAGTCACAGTTCTAACGTGGTTCTAAGGAACATTTTTTATAATGAAATTCTTGTATAAAAATGTCGGTTTGTGTGAGCGCAAGGTGAGAAATGGCTTTTAAACTAATAAGTGTGGAGTATTTCCCAGTAATTACTGCCTTATATCCTTAGATAGAGCACCGCGCGTTACATATAGAGCGGACAGTTTATGTGGCGTTAAGTCGCATTGCGGTGACACCGCACACCGTATGCCGCATCCGTTGTCAGTTATCCACTTAGTACTCTTACATATATATACAAGTTTTTATATTAGACAAGAAGGTAATTAGTTACATTACAAGGGTAGCTCTAGAAGTAGAGTAACGAACAAACATTACCACATAAAGAACAACAGTAGCCATGTACTGACTTAGAGCCGGCAACCTCGCAAGACGCGTTTTCTCTCGCCTCGGTCAGTCAGTGCGTATCTAACCAAAGGCGTATGTTTACGCGGCATCGCCTAAGCGCTGCGATCTGTTTTTAGTCTAAGTATTGGCTGTTTATGTCAACTTCGCGTGAACCTTGAGGGATTGAATAAAAACTGTGAAAAATGAGATTCTTTCTTTGTAAAACAAAGAAGACGATATCATGTGGCTTATCCCTGAGCCAGAGGCTGCGGCCAGTTATTTAATATACGACTTATCGTAATTCGAAGCAAACTTAGTAACGTTTTCATCATGGGTACCATTAATAGAGCAAGTCAGACCAAGGGCGATCATAGATATATTTAGATCATGACCACCCGATCTAGGGAACTGAGAGTCCTACGCTTAGACCATTAGACCACTCGGTTGTCCCAATCATTACAGTTCTGCAATACCAAACAGATCAATCATGATCTCCAACCTTTTCATCTCCATACAGACATCACGTTATAACAATCATCTAATTAAATCAGTTAGGAACCATGACTCGCGGTTTCAAGCCGCTCCTTAAATGTGGAACACTTTTTGCCTCTTAACACCATGTACAGATCAGATGAACGAACGCTAAGGGAATGTTTTTTCGACCTATATAGTAATAGAATCAGAATATTTTTCATTCATTCATTCGTTCAAATTAAACCAATACGTATTCTGAGAATCTACGACTATTGCCGCGTCGTATGACAAATAATTATTCTCATAATAATATTTGTCCATATTCTTGAGTTAAGTCAGTAGTTTTGCGTGCTGGCCACTTGCACTGCTTATGCGACAAATACAAAATAAAAAATATACTTTTTGAATAGAGAACCATCTGCTTTTTTCGTCAGTTGAAAAGAGAATTTATTTCTACCTCTGTAAATAGACCAAGTAAAATACATTTATACCTAAATCATTTTAACAGATAGGTACTAAGGTAAGGTTATAGTTAGTCTGTACAAGGTGTTAAAATTCGGAGTGGAAACTTTTTAATTATCATTAAAGCAAGCAAAGGCTCGATTGACATGTTCAATGCGAACTGTATCTGACAAGCGGATTTTTTTAAGTATTATTAAGTGTATGATAGGCGTATTTCTAATACAGTACTCTCACCTAATCATACTTAGTAATATCGATGCGGTCAAAAATGTGGTAGTAAAATTGTCCGTTATTTAGAAATCATACATTACCTTAGAAGGATTCTTATTCACTTATTAATGTTTTTCTCAATCCTTATAAGTCTAATTGGAAGAGATTACGTCCAAGTTGTTCTGGTGAAACCTACTTCGGTGAATTTTCATGTTCCTCTAGTTTTTCTCACCAGCGCAGATTGCATCCAAATATTTTTGTGGACCATTAATATCTGTTGATATATCGGTCACGGTCGGACCTTAGATGGGTAACCAGGTTATAATATTAAACCTGCTTTATACTTTCAGTGCCGTTTAGCGCTCCCGCTTATAACTTTAACATCTTTGACGGCAGTAACGGGCATTCAAAATCGTTAAAAAATTTGACATGGTCTTACCCTTATGAAGACCCTGCTTTCCGTACCGAGGATCTCCGTTTCAAATCCCGGTAGAGGCTAATTTTTGTAATAGGTAAATATATACTCGGATCGCCCCCAATTCGTTGTGCGGTACCCATAATACTAGCGTTGCTTAGTTTGGGACCATATAGTTGGTGCCTTCATCTGGCGATATTATTATAATAAAAGTGAAGGCACTAAATTATATTGGGTACCAGTAGTTGGTCACAATCTCGTTCAAAAAAATTGTAAACACGGTCTGTTAATTCAAACTACCAAAAGAAACTAACTTAACTGTCTATTTATTCTGCAGACCACGTCAGTTATCAGATTATGTATCTATAACTCTCACCCGCTAGCCGACACCTCCGCGAATCGCCTTAAACGTAAGATTGATAGTGACCACACCTAGACCCATATGGATGCGGCAATTTGTGGACAGATAGCTACGTACAGGTGTTGTTGAAGCACTGATAAATGATACACAGTCTCAGAAAGAACAGGATATTGCCTGAGTGGTGTTTAGAAGGCTTGAGAAATGAACTACCAGCGATATAACTGTAGAGAAGGATCTTTCAGTCCAGTGTGGTAATACAACCATTATTAGTTTCTTAGTGGAGGTTATATGAGGTTACGAATAGGTTATTGTTAGCAACTTTTGACGACCCAATTTGTAAAGTTAGTAGTTCGCACCCGAGTTATGGATGTGTCATATCTATATAAGTTATATAACAAGATCACCCCAGTCCATTGTGAAGTTACCATAATACAATCGTTGCTTTGTTTGGGACCGTACAGTTGGTGTGTGTGTCGGGCAGTAAAAAAAATATAAAAAAATAATTCCAACGGCTTGCGTCAAGCTCTAGTCTTTTTATATCAATCAATCAATACAAAAAGTTGCTTCTCTCATGTAAGGTTATTATCCAACAGGTGTATTACCCCCTCATCTCGTCTCCTTTGTAATGACAATTAGATGTACAAAGTGCAGAATAATATGGCCGGTAATGACCTCATCGTTATTTTAATCGCTTACTCTTTTGCTCCAGAAAATAATTTATGTTGGACCGTACTACAAGTTATACGCTGCAGCGTTTTGAATGACGCAAGCTTTTCAACGTCATTGTAAACAAAAAATTCACTTATGAGTGGAACACTTATGGAGTCTACTAAGTCGGTGTTTACTAAGAACTAAACCCAATAGGTAATATGAGTTTTAGAAAAACGTAAGGAAGGATAAGATAAGAAAGATAACTCTAATACCTATGTTTTAATCATTATTTAACTAAATAACCTTTTTACGCAATAATATACCTACGTGTAAATCGAAGTTTATGAAATCGCTATCGTACAAGTTTTTAACTTAAATAACTCGAGTAATGAGACTAGATCATGTTGACAGTTAAATTACTAAATTGTAACCGTCAGCGTTTCTACGTTGATTTATATACTGTGAGCCCTTACCATCCCATTTTAAATCTTATTTCCGATAGCATAGAGTCGTGAATTTTTAAATTCTCTTTCCAACATCCAAGGGTAATTTAAAAATGTAGCATTGATGTTGATATATTTTCTTATTTTCACCTCGATATTCGTGGTATTTGAAAATGACCGCAATTAATTGGCTGATAGGGCTGTAAATAAATCATTAATAGTTTTTTTAAATTTAAAGTAGAATCTTGGCGTAATATATTTATTTACAGGTACCTCAAGAACAATCCTTTTTACGTGACGTTTCGGTTGTATAAGCGTCTTCCATCCCTCTCACTCCACAGATATCATACATGAGTGTGACAGTGACAGCAAGTTTTCTCGATGACGTTACGATTACATAAGAAGTTTCTGCTCACAGGACGCTAGCTTGTGCGCACTGCTTCGCTTCCATGAAGCTATGACTCTGTTCTTACTGAGGTACAATATAGTGAATGCAGTATGCATGTACTATATTGTACCTCAGTACCTCACTGACTGTGTAGGCCAAGGTCCTGGGTTTGAATCCTGGTTAGAACGAGCTTTGAGTGATGAGCATGAATGTTTGTACCCGAGTCATGGATGTTTAATATCTATATAAGTATTATATACTGTGTTCGCTTTCAGTCCATTGTGCGGTACATATAATAAAAGCGTTGCTTGGTGTGGTGGTACCGTATAGTTGACGTGCTCGTCTGGCGATATTATTATTATTAAATAATAAGTGAAACAGTGGAAGTTAAAATGGTATTTTCACTTGACATCCTTCCAAGACATATTATTAATTTGCATAAAAAATACCCTCAAGCCACATTATGCACCCTAATAAGAAGCCGAGATAGTTTTCATACTAATTGAACTTCCCAAAAAGTGCATCAACCAGATTTCTATATTCACCAAAAACACCTTTAACTCAGCCGAGTAAAGCTGAAATTTGAATCGAGATAGTATTGCACATAACTGATTATTTAATTACCAACATTTTACGCGGCTACCACATACCGTATTTCTTTAGCGGTAGAGTATAAAATACTATTTTTCGAATGTTGTTAGAATCGTGGTCAGCGGAATGGCTCGGTAGGTGAAAGTGGGCGCATCTTCGACCGCCGATAACCTTTGCCCGTAACCTGTCGTTGTTATTGTAAGGCACGGCTATTAGTATTTATGAAGATTGTCTTGGATAGGAACTTAAGAGTTTCATTTCCATGGAGCCATCTATGTATATCATTACAATAGGATCCTGGGTAGGTCTCACTTTAGTTATTAGACTTTCTTATACATAGATAGGTACATAATAGTATTAATAATAATACCAGCCCTTTTTAATGTCCCACTCATAATGTCTTTAGCGTGTACTTATTCTTAAAATATAATAAACAAGTTTCTAAGTGATCAACATGATTTTTTTTTAACTTTTTTCTAGTTTTATTTTATAAGTAGTTATATTAAGTCTCTATATTTTATATCTACATTAATATATAGGTAGTATACATTTATAATATTTATTATATATTATCTATACTTATGCTGGCTCAATTTCTCCATTTCTCATCAATAATGTTATTCTCGTAACTTATGTGTTTACCTAGTTATCTCATAATTAACTGAAAAAAAGCAAGGAAACCTGTCATTAGCCATACTATTTAAAGTTGTTACACCGTCGTTTTTTTTAAAATAAATAATTTTCAAATCCTCTGATTTATTCAAGATTGACAGTCCTACGTTACACAAATGGACTGTTCCGAGATTATTCTTACAATGGATAAATCATTTTAATTTAACCAAATAATTGACATTTAATACAAGTAATTGGAATTCGAGAATCGAAAACACACTTTTTAATTATCCACCTTTTATCTTACGCTCGTTATTGATGGGAAGTAGCAGTTAAACGATTCGGGGCGATAAATATGTTATTTATGATCGCACGTGACCAATTGTGGATCATACGTACATTGTTTAAATCTTCTTAATAAATTGTTTAATAGCTGTCGGATGCGAGAAATTATTCTTTTCTTACATTTGTCTGTGCCGTGCTGGTTCCACAGTTAATTAATTATAAATATCTTCTCTATAAGGTGAAACAAAAATAGTGTAAAATATTTTAACAGATGAATCAGTAAGTTATATAGATCACGTTGATGTATAAAATAATTGTGTAAATTATGTTTCTTTTCATATTAATTTCTTATATTTACGCCAATACTACACATTGAAATAAAACTTATTTTAAGGATTTTATCACGTTTATTTTTTCATATCAGAAAATAAAAACGATAAAATCCTTAAAATAAGTTTTATTTCAATATGTTTTTTTTTTAAACAAGGCGAACTAGTATCGTTTGGCAATGCGCTCAGTACAGGATGTCATTTTATAAATGTCTAATAATTTGATTTAATTATTTGGGGATATTTTCTTTATAGCCTACAGTTGGCCTTGTTATTTTTTTGTACGGTCCATTCTATTCACTGATTACCAATGTTTACATAAAACGACTGGCTTATAATCACCAAAGCTCTAAGGGATGAAGGATCTAAGGGAGAATTTTTCAGGCGCCTGACTACCTGTAACAAATTACAATGAAGCCATGTTATCTTACCATCTCTATTACCTAACCCCTTACAACGAATAACTTGATCCTTCAACTGCTTTCCGCTTAATTAATGTCCAAGCATGTACCATTTGTACGATTGCACCACAACAATAAACAATAGCGCAACTCGTAAACCGCATACAACAAATTATCGCACAGTGCCTCAAAATTCACCGAAAACTTCGTTGGCACACAATATTTCGCAACGACGAAAAAAGTAATGTGTAACATTTTAGCATGTGCACTGCACAGTGGTTGTTAAGATTCGTGTGGCTGATTATAAAAGGCAACATTATCTATCACAAGTCCGGTAAGTGCACCCCGAAGCTTGCGGTTCGGTTAATTAACAAAATTCTCTTTGTCTGTCGGGACACATAAAATTTTATGAGGATCGAGATCGCTGCACAGTGGTCCGAACCGCCTGTGCCGGACAAGGATATTGAATGGTGGAAACGACAAGCTGCTTGGGTGGTGAATTGTGAAATCCGGAGGAGTAAGCCGTGATTACTAAATAATCTATACGCCGATGGTGTGAACGCAATTATTAATTTTAGAATTTGGAATCTTTTCGTTTTCAATATGCATTCGAAAGTCATTTATGAACACACGACAATAAAAAAAAAACCATTTGTTGCTGGTTGGTTGTGAAGATTGTCGGTTTTTATAATGTTTTCTTATGTAATCAGGCATAAGACAGGTAAGCGAATAAGATTATGTGTATCCACTACAGGGGGCTTAGAACGAGTTTTAGTTAATTACCTATCCACATACAGTGTACAGTACAGTAGCGCCCCTAGTTGAAACGTTTACCTTTACTATTACGTGCGCACGTACTTACACACACAGTCAGTTTTTTTTAAATTTAGTAATATGCTTTCTGGATCGGTATTTTAATACCTCCTATTACAACTCATACTAAGGACTCTGATAGCGACAAGAAAGCAAATCTATACGTATTTAGTCATGAACATTGTTTATCATATAGCGCATCTAGCTTCTATATGTCCGAAGCGGACGGACACACAAAAAAATTGGAGCAAGGCAAGTATGGAAAAGACTCATAAAATTTAATAGGTTTTCCTTCAAAAAGCACTTACGTGATTCGCGTTCATATAGGGGCATCTCGGTTTTTGCCAGTGAGCGCGCATGTTAATGAGTGTGCGGTGTAAAATGGCGGGCTTTGGAAAGACGTGTGCTAATAAACGAGCAGCCTCATCACGCTGCCTCTGCTCGCTCACCCGAGGCAAACGCTCACGCTGCCTTGTCCGAGCATTGTAATAATAAAATAATACCGCCAGACGAATATACCAACTATACTGTCTCGCACTGAGTGAGGCTTGTATTATGGTTACCGGGGCGAATCCAATATATATCAAACTCCATGAATCGAGTACAAACAATCGTGCTCATCACAGAAATCCCTACCAGAATTCGAACCTAGGACCTTCATTACAGAAAACAAGATCACTAACCGCTGAGCTAATCAGGTCGTCACAGCCTCCATGTATTTCAAACTGCTTCTGTCTACTTCGCGTAATTGTTTGTTTGGGTCACATGTCGAAAGATTGAGACAGATTGAGGTGGCACGGTCATTTAGTTCAGACAATCATTATTACCTACAGTTACAGTTTAATTTTTGTTTTCACTTACTTTTACTTTCATAGGCGACATACCAGCGATACCTATCTAAGTCCAGCTAACTAAATAAAATTAGCAAAGTAAGAATTTTAATGAAAAATTATTTATATAATAAATAAATAAATAAATATCGCCATACGAAAACACCAACTATACGGTCCCACTTTAAGCTTAACGCTTGTGTTATGGGTACCGTACAATGGACTGAAGGCGAACTCAGTATATAATACTTATATACATATTAAACATCCATGACTCGGTTACAAACATTCGTGCTCATCACACAAAGCTTGTGTCCCTACCTGGATTCGAACCCGGGACTCTCGGCGCAGAAGGCAGAGTCACTACCACTGCGCTAATCAGGCCGTCAAACTACAATCACAAAGGCGTTAAAAGGCTCCATTAAAAAAACAGCTAGTTAGCAAGAACGTGGTCATGTCTCTCTTCTCTATAGGCATATGCTATATGGCATTCGGAACGGGCAGTAGTATCTTAAAGTAAATTTATGACATTTCTGACTATTCATAAGAAGTAAGAACTGTGATGGTTTACAGGAATAATATTATTATGATTGTTGATCCCTTTTAATTAAGTCCTGTCGCTTTTTCGAAGAATGACAGGAACACTGAGGGTAACTTATTTATTTTATTTCTTTTTTAAAACATAAATTCTGCATGCTATTTATTGTGGCTATTTGTTTGTGTGTGCAATGCCTCTACCTTACGTCTTAGGTGGTAACAGATATGACGGTAGTTTTATTAAATAAAAAAAGTCACCATGTGATTACAAGACTGACAAAAAAGACTTAATTTTTTGCGGCACCTTTATCCATCGCTCTCCACTGATTTACATTCAGCCGTATCGTCCCTAGTTGTATACGATACAAAATTATCGAGACAATCGGGAACATTGGTCCATATAAATCTATATTACTGAGACAAAAAAGCACCGGTTCGGAACGTACGGTCCGCGCGCGTACCTCAATTAGTACTTTCGAACGCACACCAACCAACGCATCTTCAGTTCGCCTTATAAGGGACACGCGATATACAAGACATTGCCACGGCGAGATTATCTCGGGACGAATGATTTGATTCGTTGTATTTATTGATATTGTCATTATTATATATGTGGCAATTAGCGGAGTTTAATTGGCAACTTTTAATGAAAGGGGAGGTCATTTTTGGTTTTGAATTTGGGTGGGAACACCTAACTGTCAAACTACCTGGCCGGTGGTAGATAACCATTAAAATACCTAGGAATAGCTCAAATATATACTGTGTGACACAATGTAACAATATGGAAACAACAGTTGGGCCTGTCTAACTAAGAGTTATGGTTTAAATTTTCACAAATGTCACAATACAACAATATAACGAACATATTTGTATTGATTTCTTGTATTTACGCGAATACTACACATTGAAATAAAACTAATTTTGCGGATTTTATCGCGTTTATTTTATGTTTTTTTATGCTCCCGACGTTTACTCGATAAATGCGATAAAATCCGCAAAATTAGTTTTCTTTCAATGAACATATTTATCTCAATACAGTATATACATATTAAAAATTACAAGGAAACCATTTACAAGTTGTAATTTTTGAAGTATACTCGTATCGACGCCGGTTATGATAAAGGGCATCCTTATTGTGTCTTGTTTGGAGGAATACGGTACACGCGAGATTGGCTTGGCAAGATACGTGACCTCCAAGCGAATGAATGAATGAACATTGAACATTTTCTCATCTAGATTACGTAAAGTTCAGCCGAGAATGTATAAATGCCTCTTGCTACTGAGTTATTAAATATCACAACATAAATAAGTGTTATCTTTGAACAACATTCTTTATCAGACATGTTGTCGACAAATGTGACTAATCAACTTAATCGTTTTTGACGACGGCCTGATTAGCGCAGTTGGTAGTGACTCTGCTTTCTGCGCCGAGGGTCCCGGGTTTGAATCCTGGTAGGGAGCAATCGTTGTGTGATGAGCACGAATGTTTGTTCCCGAGTCATGGATGTTTAACATCTATATAAGTACCATATACTGAGTTCGCTCTCAGTCCATTGCACGGTACCCATAATACAAGCGTTGCTTAGTGTGGGACCGTATAGTTCGTGTGTTCGTTTGGCGATATTTATTTATTTCTTATTCATAAACTGTATTTACTACCCAATGTTTTTCTAATTTAACCATTAACCATTTTTTTATTTGGTAAGTATTGCTGAAGAACGAATTTTGTAATAGCAGGTTACAGATAATTTCCCAATAGTACAATGAATCATATAGTTTTCTGTATTATCGTCGGACGTGTCCCAAGATCTTATATCCCTACAGCCGCAGTATCAGGAGCGCTTATAAATCAATTGTGGGTGCGGTTCCTTTGAGCGTATTCAATGATGGTGTAACGCCCGAAGAAAGTTGACACTGGGCTCGGACATGCCCAGTTTTTTATTATGGCTGTTAGCTCCATCTAGTGTCCCGAGACTCTTACCTAAACGAACACTAGATGGCGGTAGCAAAACTTGTCAATGTCACTTTGATGCATAAGTCAAATAAATATACTACTTGTTCTGTGGAATACCATAAAACCTGTATTGTTCTGTGATTCAATATATAGACTAAAAAACTCAGCAGATAGACGGTCGAAGGCGAGTCATACTGACCAAAATTTTAAATGCGGTTTTGATGCCTTTTTTCACTGAATTTTTGGAAAGCAATATGTTACGCGTGGCTGTACTGTGTCTATAATCGAACGACGAGTTTTTAATCAGTGTTTTGGGAACGCTCTGTGCTTCAATGTTTTTAATTATACTTTTTTATAGCTAGTCGATACCATTTATTACAAAATCAGTAAATTTACGAGTATATATTGGCAATGTGAGGGGTATAGCAATAATCATATATGACGACGTGATTAGCACAGTTGGTAAATGACTCTGATTTCTATACCGAGGATTCCGGGTTTGAATCCTATTAGGTGCAAAGCTTTATATGACAAACAATAATGTTTCTAACCAAGTCATGGATCTTTACAATAAGAATAATATCGCCAGACGAACACACCAACTATGCGGTCCCACAATAAGCAACGCTTGTTATATAAGTATTATATACTGGGTTCACTATCAGTCCATTGTACGGTACCCATAATACACGCGTTGAATAGTTTGGGACCGTATAATTGATGTTTGCCTGGCGATACATAAAATATTGATTCGTGACCCGATATTTTTTAATTTCGCTTTAATAGAGAAAGCTTTGGTTTATCGTAATTCTATTGAGTACTTTATCTATGACTAATCACTAGGTAGAAGTGTTCAGTTGACATCCAAATATCCGTTCATATATTTCACATAAATTACATAATCATCAATCATCAAAAGTTGTAAAAACATACATAAAATTAATTAATACGATTTAAACGAGGCATTATTTTGTCCGTCGTGTCTCCTTTTAAACGACATTTAAGCTCGCTATCTCAATGTTAACACTGTTTCAGAACTCGTAAACTTTGAGCAGTAAACAGTGAGCAAGATATAATTTGCATCGGTTTAAGGGCAAGACTAATGTTCGATTTTTAAAAGTAGCTGGGGAGCAACTGTACTAATAAAAAAAACTTTTTAACAAAATAAAAACCGTCTTCAGAAAACTAAAAAGCAAAAAATTATGTAATCTTGAAATCTATCTTGTCACTTTACCAGACGAAATCAAATCACGATTCCTCTCCAGACACTATTAATATTAATAATATTGCTTCCAATCGAAAATTGAATCATTTGCCTCAAAACGTGTTTTTAGGATCCCTTTACCAGCAGCCAACTCACTCTTAGCCCGACGCTCTTAGCCCACTCTTAGCCTACTCACTCATCAACACGTACAATATAGTTAACAAAATATCTGGTATTCATAACTGGTCCTTATTTGTCTGCAAATCTATCATCAAAAAAATGCTTATTAATACTAATTACGACGAGACAGAAAAATTTATCTAAAAGTGAAGAAAACCATATAACTCTCACAACGCTCTCACGCACACACAAACACACACACACACAGACACACACGCACACACACACACACGCACACACACACACACACACACACACACACACACACTCAAACATACACGTCTATACACACATACGACCCAGCCTTTATAAATAGTGAACACTATTATTTCATAGTGTTTCATTTTCACATTTCATTTTATTTTATGTTCTAGTTTTAATAAATTGAAATTATATACCATTTAACATTTTAATTGTACGTTAAATAGTGTACCGAGCTCCAAGATACAGACTTTGTCTAGTTTGGAGCTCACCAATACTTTGTTCTTGTTAATATTAATTGAAATAAACTATTCTTATTCTTATTCTAAGTAACTTACTTAAGCATATACAAAGAACATGTAATCCGAAGAGACGCGTCCCCCTTAACTAAAGCCATCTTAAAATAATCCCAAAATGATACAAAAAAAAAAACGTAATGGCCCATAAAACTCTCAGTTGCGTCGCTGACTTTGATAATTAAGTGAAAATATGCTCGTAATTCTGTTAAATGACCGCTTATTAATAATTAATACCGAGTGTGGCTCCAAAATCACGTGTTGTATACATGTTTGTCAAAACTGTTATAATGTTTATACATTAATTTGTTTGTTATTACATACTAGCTATCCCAGCGAACTTTGTACCGCCTCCGAATTGAATGTAATTTTTTCCCATGTTTTAATTAGTTATTCTGCTATTCGGGGCGGAGATAACTTCAAAAATCATAAAAATCGGCCCACCCGTTCTTGAGTTATAAATTGTGTATATAATAAGACTTTGTTTTATATAAATAGATAATATAATTTTCGTCTCGTCGTCTCGTCGATACTAGTTACCAAAAAAGGTTTATCAGTTTAGACAGATAGAAAGCCAGAAAAAGGTGTGCATGTATCGTACTTCTCTTTGTTGCTAAGTAAATAGATAAATTACTGACTGCTTGCACTTCATGGAAATGGTTAAGGACCTGTATCCTAAATTAATTTGTAACTGAGATATTATCAATACTAACAACAAACAAAGCCAGTCGGCATTTCAATGTGGTCCATATAAAGAGGGTCCAATTTAATTGTAACCGTTCGGGGCGAGTTAGTAGCGCACGCGATGCTTAGCCCTGTCTCACACGTGCACTCTATTTCAATTAACATATTCACTGGTACAGTTTGCGTCAAGTAACTGTACCGCTCTGAAGTTTGTTACGGGCGCCGACATAGATAATTTTATACTAAAATATTTGTTGCGTCGCCTTTGGAACTAACTTCAGAGCGGTGCCGATACAAGACGCGAATTGTACAACGGCAATAACTCCCAAGCAGATGGTCAGAGATATTCAAAACAGTTGTATAGATTAACTTGTCACGAAAATATTCTACATCCAGGAGAACCACTTATGAGCCGGTTCAGTTAGTTGGTGCATCGTTGCATACACGCAGCTAAATCTTTTGTCGGCCAAAACGCAACTAAAATCTTAGTGCTGACAAATTTTAACACATGTAAATGTAAGTAATTCTTAACTGTTTAAAACGCCATTGTTTTAATTAAGTTTTAAACAGTTTAGTATAAAAAATATGTTTGATTATTAAGTATTTACGTAAGTATTACAATGGTATTGTTTTTATGTATCTACGTAATACCATTGTAAAAGAATAAAAGTTTTCTATAAATTTGCGAGTGATGTGTGTGTTATACTGCAATTATGATATCTATTTACAATATATATATATTAAAATAAATAAATATAAAAAAATAACCAACGGAAATGGTCAATAATTTTAAATTGTATGTTAATATTATAAAACTGAACGTATTTACTTATAATTCGAATTGTAACGATTAAATTGATTTGTAGCGTATGTGAGTCGACTTCGCTACCTCCTATAACTAAGCAGGGACTAAGCTAACTAGGCTATCAGAGTGGATCGCACCGCGGCGGCAGTCACCGCACCTCATTAATTACTATGTTCATTATTAACGTAAAATAAATTGATTCTATTCTACTGAAATCCCACAAATAAGTAGACGCGTATTAGTTTAATTAGGGAAAAGCGAGATGGCACCGTTGATACTATCATTATTGTCATACGAAAATTCATAATATCACGGCATTATTGACGGCCTCGTAAGCATCCAAGAAACTGTGAATCGTGATTTTGGGATTCGAATTGATGGTGTAAGCGGCACCGAGGAGTTAAGTCCTATAAATTATTGATTAAATGCCTTATGCCGTGAGTCTAATGCCGTGGTTGGTAATGACGCAAATTTCAATCACGTTTTACAAACTTGCCTGCCTCATTGTTTTTCATGGCAAAATGTTTTCATCAATAATAATCATCTGATCCCAATGACATTGAATATCATAATCTTATTACATCTATACATATAAATAAAATTGGAGTGTCTGTTTGTAATATTAAAATAACCGCTTTTTACTAAGTGCATTTAGATGTATACACGTTACCTATACCGAAATATTTTTTTTTACAATTTTTGTCTGTCTGTCAGTCTGTCCGTCTGTCTGTTTGTCTGTCTGTCTGTCTGTCTGTTTGTTCCGGCTAATCTCTGAAATGGCTAGACCGATTTTGACGGGACTTTCACTGGCAGATAGCTGATGTAACAAGGAGTAACTTAGGCTACTTTTATTTTAGAAAAAAAAATAGGATCTCACGAAAAAAAATTAAAACCAATGTTGCAGCGCAGCGCCTGATTAAGTTTGATAGCAACAACCTGCAATGCGTCCCGCGGGCTCAGAATGGGCGAGCAGGCTGTTGTCAACGGTTGTCTTTGTTAAATACCACGCGGACGAAGTCGCGGGCAACAGCTAGTAAATAATAAAATTGTATTTGGGCTGTGCACATTGAAGGTATTGAAAAAAGAATTGTTAATTAGGCCTTGGACGTCCAAGTCTCTAGTATAATCAAACAACCTATATTGAAGACATTTTTAATTTGTGAATATGAATCACATACACACAGGTGAATTTAAATTTATAATTCTTAAAAAACACCCACGTTGTGGTCGCGTTTGTCCGCGTGGCTGGACAAATATTTGTCTTGAAAGTAAAAGAGCAAATGTCGAGTGTTGTTTATTTAGCCCAAATATAACATTTCTGCGAAAGGCACGATGTTCAATATTGTTTTATATGGTTTATTTAAGGTATATAAATAATATAAGCGTGCATAGAGGTATTGCTACTGGTTAGAAGAGGCGTTCAAACTTAAATAAGTTCAGTATCAATTTTGACAGCCCGTCTAAAACGACTAAGAAATTTATTATTATCAGCAAATATATTTGAGTTTTTTTGTTTGGTTTTTAAAAATCTCGTCTCCCTTCTGCTTTTCGCTGATCGAGGGTATGTCTAATGTCGGAGCAACGTTCAGCATGTATTTACCTTGGGTTAACTTGAAGCCAAAAAAATAATCGATGCAGAAAACAATGCACTGATACGTTTCCACAAATACGCTTCATGGAATTGGTTTGGCTATAATTTTGATAATTTTACAATAAAAATTCTTGCGGTAGCAAAACTTTTTTACGGCATGAGGAAGCGTAAAACCGTTCATCGTGAAAAAACCAACATTTTACTTTAATTTGGAGCGTCTTGAACTATCGTTGACACTAAACGTTTACGGTACATTTACAATTTAAATACAATGCGACATGGGCTGGACGCGAAAAAATTCCAAATTTAAACTGAAGAGAAAGTCCAGGTTAAATAAATATGTTTGCGCGTTCCCGGTTTTCGATATACAGAGTGAGGTATGACCGAAATTTTATCATTGCACACTGGGCCTTCACATTTACAATGCGGACCAAGAAAAAAAAGTTCTCGTTAATTTCACCGTCCGAATTGGCAATACGACTTTTCGGATAAAATACGGCAGAAAACATTCAATGCAAACAAATACACATTAATTTATTTTAGTATAGTATTATAGTTTACGGTAAATGAACTCGGGAAATCGTTGTAACATTTGATTTCATATATTTAGGCGAATACTACACATTGAATTAAAACTAATTTAACGGATTTTATCGCGTTTATTTTTATGTTTCTACGATCTCGACGTTTCGGCTGCTTTACAGCAACCATGCACAAAAATCGCACCATTGCAAGACCTCGAGGCATTGTGAGCACGTTCTGCATAGGTCGGACCGCAAACATTAACTAAATATGACGGTACCCGGTTTCAAACTATTAAATTAGGACTTCAAACACCTCAGTCCTCCCATGACCATGGTTGCTGTAAAGCAGCCGAAAAGTCGGGAACTTGTAAAATCAATAATAAACGCGTTAAAATCCGTAAGATTAGTTTTATTTCAATTAAATAATTGTATTTGAGTAAATAAAAAATCCAAAAATTCATACCCGCTATCTTGACTGCAAACCCTGATTACAAGCGCGTGACGTCATATTCATTTCTATTATGACGTTAATCAGAGCCCTAAAATTTATCAAAAAAAATTGCAATTAACAGTTATCTTAAAAAAAGGTTTGGTTCCATGTTTCCAATAATTTGTGGACTACCCTATTAACTTACACTGTGACATTTTATGTGTATAGTCTCGTGTGTTTTGCCTTAAAATATACTCTACTCTGTTAGCCTTTTCAATGTTCTGTCGATGTTTTTTACGAGATTACAATTTGAATTTTATACGTTTTTTGTTCAAGATAAGATTGTTTAAAGGTTTTATGTTATGAAACTGTCTGTTAATGTATTTTATACTTTTTGATCGTAACATTGAAATGTATATGTTATTATAATATATTTAACTCCAATATTAAAACAACTTTTTTATTTCTTGTTTGTTTACACACTAATATGTATATTAAAAGGTTACAGCGTCAACAAAACAAGTATAAAGTACTTGAAGTAATGATGATCAAAATATTGTTCAGTTGTATGACGTAAGTATGTACTCATAGAGTTTATGACTACGAAGAAGCTACCTAGTTGGCAGCATATAAACTCTATGAATGTTGTATACAATATTAAGTTTATACCTCTGAACAAGAGGTTTAAAATCTACATTTATCTAAAAAGCTTTGATGATAAACAATCCTCTGACCGAAATATGCATTCAAGTTACATCTCTCTTTATCAAAATAGTGGCAGAAATGACACAATCAATTACGCCCCATGACTGATGAATATGTTGAAAAGAATTAATCATGTTTATGCTCCAACTGATCGCGAGGATGATCGCAGTAAAAAACAAAGGGCGCCCGATCTTTATCAGTCTATCTTGTCTGTGGTAAATGCCAGTTACTTTATGAAATCTCCATAAATTTATCGTAAACAGTCACTAGGCGGTATTGAGTTTTGTTTTATTAATTTATGAATTGTTTTACGGCGGCGAAAAAAGGTTTTGAGGTATTCAAGGAAAATCCTTCAAGGAAATATGAGTATTTTAATTAAATAAATGTACAACCTATATATTTATTATTGGTTATATTTAACTAAAGCTATCTACTATGCGTTGCTAAAATGGGGCAATGTATACGGTTCTACAATAAACTTTCCAAAGAAATCCGAGATTTGCCCATTAGTAAGTCAAAACAATTGTCAAAACTAAACTACGCCATAAGGGTTATTACAGAATCTTGGATTATTTAGATGATAAAGCAGCCTGGGACTGATCCCTCCAATATTTAGATGTGACGGTGTGACGGTTGTTGTACGATATACAACCTTATATGGGTCATAAATTAAAGCTCGCGACTGTCTAACAATAACCTGCTTGTAATAAAATTTACATTAGACTTAAGCACAAACAAACTAATCCATAGACTACGAACAATCGTATCGCGCGCCGTTTTCGACAACTGGCTGCCAACATAATAGTAACTCATCCAAAAAAAAAAACTTTTACCACTAACCAAAGAGGTGAAAAGAGGTCGTATATTGACACTATATTCTTATTACACCGCCTTTATATTGATCCAAAAAATATCAATTAATACGCAGAAAACTTTCGCCGCTACGAGATCATTCGTCTTCGCTCCTTATACGTCAAACTTTGCGAAAAAACGCCCATTCCATTGACATGTTAACGATAGCAATACATGTTCTGATTAAAATTAATCACTTTGCGATCCTTTTTTTTCATATTGGATGATGTTAAATAACCATACGGCCTATAGCCATAAGTGGTAGAGTTTATAGATTGGCATTTCAGAAAAGTTATGAATCGCTTTCTACAAAAAGATTTTGATAAAAAAAATACGAGCCCTTTTTTTAATGTCCCACTGTTGGGCACGGGCCTCCCCTCAATGCGAGGGGGATTAAGCCATAGTCTATCACGCTGGCCCAGTGCGGGTTGGCGGACTTCACACGTCTTTCGAGGGGTTCTCTCAGACATGTAGGTTTCTTCGCGATGTTTTCCTTCACCGATTAGCAAGTGATAATCAAGGTTGAAAATGAGATTCGCACATAAACCAAGAAATCCCAGAGGAGCAAGCCGGGGTTTGAACCTGCGATCCTCATTCCCGAGGCAAAACGTTCTACCAACTTGGCTATCACATTTTGATAATGATATCGATATTGCTCTGCTAACCCCAAGTGGTTATGACCAATGTTTATAAAAGGTCCAGCATTATTTTACGTGATACTCGAACGAAAAAATACACAGTCTTGACTTCTAAATGAAGCCAGACCTGAAATCAGTGATCCACATAACATTTTCTATTAACAGGATTTTAATTTTAACTTACACAACGATCTCTTAACACTGACAAAACCTATACGGTACCATTAGTGGTTCAATAAACCAAACACCGCATTATTTACCGCGGGAACTTCTATTCAGTGCCAAAGAATTACCTCCTTAAAAATAAACCATATACCCATCCCAGTATTTTTAAACGGGTCTATAAAACGGCCGACGCTAATTTACCCGGATAATTAAATCCTAAGACACAGCGTATGAACTTTCGCACGAGAAAGCCACTTAGGGCGTAAATAAATCGTTTACGTGTGGCTGGTAGAATTGCGAATTGGATAAGTAACATTTAATCCCTCCTGACGACGAGAAAAGTGATAGCTATGCTCTGTACGTAGGTGAGCTTGTTATTTACTGTAATGGAATTATACAACACTGACAGCATAACAGCTTCGTAATTGTCAAAACTGACAGTTCTTGTATGAGAAATTGTCAAAAGTGTCAATTGCGATGCTATTGCCATTCAATTAAGATTCAGTTTTGTTGTGACCCTGATGTGTAATTTATCATACATATTACTCCTATTACTACGCTCTAGATACTCCTTATTTAAAAGGGGTTAGGAATTGGGTAGGTTAATAAAAATAGACACATCCATTGAAAGCTCCTTTTATCGTGATGGCAAAAATAATTATGCCATGATCAGAAGGTCACTGCGTTTAGAAACAGAAAATAACATAGTTGAAGTGCTCATCGTTTATACAGCGCTTGTAATTATTACTAACGTGTTCAAAATAATAATTAATAATTATATTTCAAAATATTTTTCAAATGAATAACGTTTTTTGTCCATAGATGTCGCTGCTAACTTCGAGGGAGGCTACGGGATAGTGGTACTTCCTGTAAAATGAACTTCAATCGTCTACATACCAATAATAATTCCCAAGTACATTCCGGCACAGTCGTTAGTATACAATGTTAAATGATAGTAATATGCCGACAAAGACCAATTAATGCAGAAAGCTTAAATGTCAAACGTGTGACATTATACTCGCGTACTGTCAGATGATTTTTCAAATGGAACTCACGTAGACAAATAAACGTGCTGACCGATGAAGCAGCTTGTTTGTTTTCGATGCGATAAAGCTTTGAATTTATTTTATAAATAACTAGCTGTCTCGCCGTACTTTCTACCACCACGAAATCAAATGTATGAGAAAATGAAAAATGTCTTTATTCCTATTTTTGGTGTTTTTTTTTCATATTTCTATAGTTATTCCGCTGTTCGGGGCGGAGACAAATTAAAAAAAAAACAATAATCATAACAATCGGCCTTCTCGTTCTTGAATTCTAAATAGTGTGACTAACACGACTTTATTGTATATATATCAAGCGATTCAATACATTCAACTTCGTAGCCCAACATAAAATCTCATTACACTAAAACAGTGCCTAATTAAGATCGGACCAGTGTCCCTCTCTATATGGCGTGATGCACATAACCCGCGCCCCGACCCATACGGTACATAGTCAAGTTAGATTTACGTTAATTACACACAACAGTGGGGGGTTGTATCATTGACTTGGGAAACCGTGTGATTAGAACTGAGAATACTTTTAATAGTTTGATAATTTCCGAGATAAAGTTCAAATGTCTTGTTATTGGATGTTTATTGGTTAGATTCTTATCTGCTTGGAATCATTTAAAGTCTATCAAGATGATGTTACAATTAAGCGATAATATGTAAAGAATGAACACTAAAACTTATATGATTTAAGTTGTGATTATGATGAAACTAGAACAAGATTCAATAACTTTAAAAAAAATATTTGTTATATTTACGCGAATACTACATATTGAAATAAAATTAATTTAATATATTTTATCGCAGTTCAAATTATGACATTAGGACGTCAAACACCTCAGTCCTCCCGTGACCATGGTTGCCGTAAAGCAGCCGAAATGTCGGAAACATAAAATCATCAAATAAACGCGATAAAAACTGTAAAATAAGTTTCATTTCAATTGTTATGGGTATGTCAGAACAATGTAGGAACGGCTAGGTAGGCTTATAGGTATACTAAAAAATTTCCTCGACACCCAATTTTACCTAAAATTATCTTAATACCAAGGATGGTATATAATTGTTAAGCACGTAGCACCATAAAAAGTCACCCACTGTCCCCAAAATATGCGCATTTTGATGAGCAAAATGTTAAAATGGGTGACAAAATTTAAAATTAAAATGTTTGCGGTATTTCAGAGCGCCAGCAAAAAGTTATTGAAAAATGTTGATATTTAATAAAATAGTGAAAGGCAGATGAACGGGAAGTGTACAGCTTCACGTCAGGAAAAACATTGAAAATGATCTTTTTTTTTTATTATCATAATATTTTTGTGCTCTACTGTTGGAGAGGGTTGGATAAAAAAAATACTACATTTCGGAGGATTTAGCTGAAAATCCGTTCTGTAGGAGAATCCGTCCCCATCTTGTTGCACAGGACATGACTTTAACATTACTAATAATATTCATTTGATGATTTTTTTTGTACTTGTATTCTATACTAATTTAATTGAAGACCTGAATAGCCCAGTTGGTAGAGCCCCTGCCTTCTGTGTGGTGGGTCCCGAGCGCGAATCCTGGTAGGGATAAACTTTGTGTGATGAGCACGTATGTTTGTACTCGCCCCCTGTCCATTACACGGTAGCCATCATGTAAGCGTTGCTGACTTTGGAACCATACAGTTGGTGTATCCGTTTGGCGATATTAGTATTATTAGCGTACGGAATCATTGGTACATAAACAGATAATTAGGGGCTGCTGTCTACCCCGAACTAACTAGAACCACGTAAAAGTTCTCGTGCAATAAAAAAAAATACAACCGAATTGAGAACCTCCTCCTTTTTGAAGTCGGACCAACTCCCTTACATCCGTCACTGTGACATATTAGTATGTAGTGAACATAGTCGCCGTTTTTCTGAAATACCGACATTTTAACACTTCTTTTTTTCACTCTCGTCACGACATAAAGTTCGCGCCGTGAGCTGAATGCGCTAGCGGTCCGGTGCTTTTTACAAAGGATACATTTAATTTGTCTCCTATTTGCCGCGACAGTCGGCTTCTTGTGATAGAGCAGGCCGGAGCATCAGGATAGGCCTGCATCCATGAACAGTTTCACTGACTCCATTAAAATAACACTGACAGTCACTAATTTCAATTCATTTAGTATCACAAAACTGTACTAAATTGATACGACAGGATAGTATTCGTTAAAACATATATTTAATAAAGTTCTTAACGCTAACTGACTGACTGACAGACAACGCATAACCTAAACCAGTAAACCTACAGATAATTTGGAAGATATCTTGCTTGAAGACCGTAGAAATGCACTATGGAGGGAAATTTGATTTTAAAAACACTAAAGCTCGGTAACAACATATTAATAGAAATCCCACTAATATTATCAATGTGAAAGAAATCCCACTAATCCCGCTAATATTATAAATGTGAAAGTTTAGATGGATGGATGGGTAGATGTTTGTTACTCAATCTCACCAGAACGACTGAACGGACCTGGATGAAATTCGGCACAGAGATAGATTACAGTCTGGAATAGCACATAGGCTACTTTTTATCCCGGTAAGATGTATGGTCCCCGTGGGACGAAGGACATACTTTTTAATCACGGGTAACACCGCGGGGCGCAGCTAGGAACTTATAAAGTGGAACCATCTCAATGGATGCTGCCCTATCGCAGTTGTATCTATACAACTTTTTGCTGAGGTTTTATTCGATCAGTGTGCGCAGGCGCGGCGTCGTTTGCTAGATCATTAATTAAGGGTCTGTCCCGATGTCTGACTGTCTGTCTGTTTACAGATACACACCGACGGATTATTTCAAAGTTGACGTTAAAAAAGTCCATTCAGTTAGTATACATTCAATTTAATCTTTTATCTTTTAAATGGTAGGTCGTCCGCATTAATAATCTATACTAATATTATAAATGTGAAAGTTTGGATGGATGGATGGATAGATGGATGGATGTTTGTTACTCTTTCACGCCCAAACGGCTGAACGGATCTGGATGAAATTTGGCACAGAGATAGATTATAGTCTGGAATAACACATAGGCTACTTTTTATCCCGGTAAAATGTATGGTTCCCATGGGATAGATGTTTTAATTTTTCATACTTTTTATCGCGGGTAACACCGCCGGGCGCATCTAGTAATTGATAAATGCATGTTTAATTTCTGTTTTAAAAATAAAATTAATTTACAATTCCGATGGTCAAATCACGATTTATGCACATACCCATCTTGAGAAATTGTGTTTTTGTAGTTTTCTGGTCTGTGTCGTCTTATTTCCAGGCCATTCACGTGCTGGTCTAAAACGTACATAAATTTACGTTATTGTACTTTGTGTCAGTCTGTAATTTTAATGATGACCCACACCTTTTGGAAGTAAATTTCGTGTAGAATTTTTTTTCGTAGTGCTCCCTCTGGTCATACATTGATACCTATTGAACAAATTTAAAATTTGACGACAGCTCGGTCTAGTGGTTTGAGCGTAGGCCGGTCGGATCACTACACCGGGTACTTGCGGGTTCGATTCCCATCTGGGCAATTTCGGAAACGATCTTTTCGTAATTTGCCCTGGTCTGGGTGTTACTGAGTTCACCCCCAGTCTATACGGTACGGTACGGTACCTATATTACAAGCGTTGTTTAGTTTGGGGCCATACAGGTGGTGTGTTCGTCTGGCGATATTAGTTTATTTAAATGATTTACTAAAATAGGTAGGTATATTTTTAACATGATTATCATTACAACTTACCGATTATGCTCATAGACAATATTTTTTATTATTGCTTGACTTTATATGCAGTAACCTGGGCTTTGTAAATAACAATATTACAATGTATCGTCGGCATCAATAAGCGATACGTTACATATTCATCGAGCCGACTACCGTTCTTCACACAACACTCAACAATTGGTAAGCAATGTCAACTATAACAGCTCCCAATAGTCAGAAGTCAGTAATTGTCATTGTCAACAACTAGAAATCAACACCGACATTAAACACTACGGTATACACCAAGATTTGTAGCTGCTACTACTACTCCATAGATTTTTACATAGGGTGATTCATCAGGGATAAGCCTTGAAGATCTTTAGTGGTTTTGTAATCATTTTGTGAAGTCATAATTGCAATATGTCGATTTAAAATAAATATAATTTCCCAAAGAAATGACAATGTGATATTTTGTTAGCAAAATATTTTTGTAAATTAGTATTTTCCTTGTGATTTTAATTTGTAATAATCATCTAAATATTTAAAACAGGAAAATAAAAAAAATGATATGAAAACAAACTAGGTATCAAAAAGACCTTGTCCGCGTGGAATGGTGGCAAGAATGCTGGCTGCATTTCCTCGCTGTATAATCAAACTAATTTTCTGAGCGAGGAAAGAGCCAGCCCTCCTGTCACCTGTGGAGGCAATTACAAATAGATAGTAAATTGATATATAGACATTCTGACGTCACGTAATGATTACAAATAAGCTAAAGAAACACAGGTTCAAGGCTTAGGTAATCCGTTCTGAATATTTGATAGAATCGCTGCGTTTCCCAAACTCTGTCCGAAACATAGTGCAAGCAAGAGCGCGATATCGGTGAACGTTTCACGCCCGCGGCTGCCACGAATGTTGCCGAGTGTAATACGATCACTAATTAGTTAACCAAACAGCTACCTTATCAATATTAAACGGTGGCTACTTAAGAAGTTCTCTATGTGTCCACTAAAAAATTAACCAAACATGTGGATGGAATTTAATTTGTGTTTGCACAAGATCGTGGTGTGTTTACGGGAGTTTTTGCCCCATGGGACGGACCACACACGATGGGTGTCGATTAGTGGTATGTAGCACTAGTGGGGTGGTAGACGGTAAAACATGGATGATGTGTTAGATTTATGGTATAAATGGAATGGAACGCAACCTCGTTTGAACGCGTTTTAACTAATTACTGACACTTATGTTTTGCTTGTTTTTGTCTTACTGTTTTCCCGAATACAATGTCGAGCTCTTGAATTAACTATCTCCGTATAATTTAAGTACAGATATGTACCTAATTACCCTTCAGTTATGATGGGGTTTAAGTTGGGAATATTTCTAGAGATCTTTTGGCTTCCTCATACAACAGTTAGTATGAATAAAGGCTTGAGCGCCCATGTTTAAAAAAAAAGATTTCTCGTGTTTCGAAGTATTCTTACTATCATCTAACGGGTGTATCAGCCATTTAATATTAAGGATACTTTTTGAAGTCGAGCGTAGAGTTAGTCGAGTATACTGAGTCAATGCGAGCAAAGAGATTCGACTAGCCCACTCTCCAGCTAAACATCAAAATATTCTCTAACAAAATCAAATATGACCACCTACGTACATATAAATAAAAAACAGAAAAAATACTACTTACACAACAACTAAAACGTTTGAAAAAATCGCCCAAGTCTGATTTTATGTTGGCCCTGTCTCTTCTAACTCTGCACTAACAGAAGCATTATAATGATGTCGAGCGCCTCAAATCGGGACTTAACATTTTGTCCAGCCTATTCCTGGACGCGGCAAGCAAATAGAGGCCCGGCGGATTACACGTTGGATGTGATTAGTTTCCTTAATCGAGTAATACTAATAGAATTTTACTTTTTAATGTTAATTGTATCGACTTAATAAAATTGTATTACTGACTGACTCACAGACAACGCACAGCCCGAACCGGTGGACGGTTTGTGAAAATAAATGTACTTTTTCGTCAAAAGTACTTACTAACAAAAGCGGGGTATTTTAATTCCACTTACTAACAAGATTTACATCTAATCTTTCGTGTCAAAATAAACAGCACATAAAATTCTCGAAATGACCGCATTATCCCTAAAACTTATACACCGCAAGACATAAAAACGTCTCGCTTATGACTTCATTCACTGACTCATATCACTTACAACACATTCACAAAACAGTAAAATATACGTAAAGATATCGCCGAACAAACAATAATATTATTTTCCTTTCGCGTAAACCGATCTCGCTTAAATCTTAAGGTTTATTTATGCGCATGCGCGGCCGTGTTTCACAATGCAGCCCCGAAAACGTGAGCATACGACGATCTCGGTTGAAATAAGTAACGGACCCGGATCGATAATTTATGATTATTATTGTGGTTCAGTTGCTATTATAATTTCGTGAATCAATTGGTTTCAGTTTGTGTAAAACAAGCTTTAATAACCTAGATTTGGTGATGGTGGATTTTTATTCGTTGCTAACCTAACGTTATATTAAATATAAGATACATTTTGACTAAATCGCTACTTATACCGTTTTTTAACTTGATGCGGTACATTTTTGGGATACTTAAAAAACAAATTTTAAAAAGATTCAACCAAATACAGAATGACACATATCCAAAGACAAAAAAGGAGTACATTGCTCTCAAGGTTGGAAAAGTTTGTGTGGAGGTAAGGTTCATTAGAGGACATTTGGAAGTTGTGCTGCCACTCAGGTAAAAAGTCATGGTCAACCCTGGTATTCCATCCATGCATGTGATGCAGGAGGATAGAGTTATATTACAAAAAAATTAAAAAAAACGATTTAAATAAACTAAAAACCAAAAAATAATGTCTAACTGAATCAAATATTTCACGAATATGAAGTCAGTGCCAGAAAACAACTGAGTTGAGTATTGCCGGTCCGCGCCAAAGACTATAAGTACCTACAGATTGGTCCCGCCAACTTGATACTGAGTATACTTTTATTATTATTCTTCGGTTGTTTATTTGGCACCGACTTCACATTCGTGATCGATATAGTTATAAATAAAAATAGACTGAGATACGACTGAAGGAAAGTCGAACTCTGAAAGTTCATACAATTTTTTTTTCACCAACGTAACTATAACTTTATTATGATATACCTATAGTATATAATATATCGCAAGTAGTTCATCACGTAAGGCGCGCTCTGCACGCCCTCAGTGGGCGCTGCGCGGGCGCACGTACGAGACCCGCAGCAGACATCTGTGCGGAGTCTGCGGCTGTTGACATGTTGATAGAAGAAGCGATTAGCAAGCAGGAACGTAGCGTGGGTGCGGTGTGGATCACGTACTTATTAGACTGTGTGGGGACATTTCAGACTGCGCATTTGTTGATGAGCGAAGCGGATTATCAGATTAAGAAGTTTTTAATGTGTGAAAGTTCAATTGTTTGATGATATTTTTGTCACTCAACAAAAAAAATATAAAATCCTAATTTAGGAGCTGTATGTATAGTCAATAAGAGCTTTTTAAATGGTAGTCACATGCCTGAAATTTCACGCTCATAGATAAATTTGTAGGGTCATTTTGTGTCATATCATTATGCAATTAGAGTTTCAGTAGTAAAAAATGTACTCAATTCAGAGCTATTGAATAATATAATTACCTATTTTCATTATTGTCAAACCGATTCTTCTATTTATATGAATAAAAATATTCAATTTTTATAATTTTAAATAACGTTTTAACGTTTTCTTATATTTACGCGAATACTACACATTGAAATAAAACGAATCTTACGGATTTTATCGCGTCCTGCCGTCAGTCCGTCGGGACCGTAAAAAACGAATACTAAACGCGATGAAATCCTTAAGATTAGTTTTATTTTAATTTTTTCGTAATACCTACAGAAGACACTTCAAAGACGTGCGTCTCTGGCTTCCCAATAATCGCTATCTCTTATACACTCACCATCAGCTTGCGCGCATGATCACGTCGCGCGCAGGGAGCGTTACAAATCATACATAAGACAGGCCACTGAAGCACCGCCTGCATGCAGGCATTCGCACTGGCCCACTGTGCGAACGGAAATGTTACCTCGCTGTACGTATCGCGATAAACTGTAAGATACTCGGGAAGTGATTGTCGAATTCAACTGCGCAGAGATTTTGCGCATTTTTTTTTATTTAATAAACCAATTCGTTCGTTAATTAATAAACTTCAAAAGGAAATTTAAGTTTATTACTTCTGTTACATTATTGGCTACTTACAAAGCGCTAGGGAGTATTGCCCTGTAAAAATAATCTTAGGATGTCGAGGCAGAGAGTCTCCTTTGAAGTCAAAGTCAAGGTTAAATCATTTATTTCGTATAGGCCTACGGGGGCACATACAAATTGTCATTTACACATTTTTTTTCTTAGCTCTACATCGGAATCGGAACGCGACCTCAACTGAGAAGATCCGGCGAAAAACTCAGCAGGCTTGTCTTTTTTTTAATTTTTTTTTCAACAACCATGTTTTGTGCGACCTGCCCAAATGAATGCTGGCATTAAGATCATACTTAGCGTAGAGATATCGGAAGATACACTGTGGTAAATAACGTGTACACATCCCACACAACGTTACATTACACCCTCACTTTAATCATTTAATATGAATTGAAAAAAAAAAAAACAATTTCTCCTCTCTTGCCCCGAATAAATATTAAAGTTGTTGAATAAATAAACTGGAATCGCGCTCGCAGCAATTAATCGTCGGTTTTAAACACACATGATTGATTACACCTCGGACTCGCGATTAAAACTCAATCGAGGCTCGCTTGGCCAAATATTAAACTAATTTTCGTAATGTTTTTTTTTAACTTTTACGTGGTGTATCTCTGTTTATAACAGATTCGTGGATTGAATCATTAATACAAGTTTGATGTAACTTTAAAACTACAAACTTATTTCAATATACTTACATATATGTACAGACAATACTGATGGACAAGTAGGCTGAATTATATACTTTGGTAATATATAAGCCATCATGTTTGTATTCCCCAAAGAGGTAGGCAGAGGTGCATTGCAGTGCATCTACATTTTTCCTATTGTATTTAATAGCTGGCGAGCCTATTAGCATTATACTGGGCACCCTGATTCATGCCACCACGTCTTTTGCAGGTTGGTAAACTTTACATGTCATGAAATATGTGCAGATAGATGCCTACTGTGATCTACTAACTAGGTTTTCATGAATCACATATTATTATTTTTTGGATGAAAAGCATGCGGATTAGTAATGCGCTAAAAAGCGACGGTTTGAGGCTTAGTATGCCTTTTCTGAATCACTATGTATAGAAAACTCATCATGCTCACCACACAAAGTATTCAAAACAGTAGGTAAATACATGCAACATGGACCATTCTAGCTCGAGAAAGGCAGAGAATAGACGCTTTTGAGATGTGGTGCTGGAGAAGAATGCTGCGAATACCGTGGACAGCCAAACGCACTAACGTCTCAATTCTGTCACAGCTGAAAAGTAAAGACCGATTGTCTACCATATGTCATCGTCGTATACTGAGCTATTTTGGTCACATCGCCAGACGTGGCGAGAGCAGCTTAGAAAAGCTCATTGTGGTGGGAAACGTGGAAGGGAAACGTTCACGAGGCCGGTCCCCGACCAGGTGGTCTGACCAACTTAAAGAAACACCAACGTCCCGCTTCTACGCCGCGGTGAGGATGGCCACAGACCGGAGCCGATGGAGACAGTTCGTCCGATCCAAAGAACTGCCGTGATGATCACGATCCTCAGTCATGAGGGAACGACCGAAGAGAGAGAGAGGTAAATAGGTAGTACATACTAGTGTCATAATCGCTGGCCGACTAGGTACATTACATAAAATGTACTCCAACGTAACTTATTGTGTTTTTATTTTATAAAGCACTTTTCCAAAATATTAAAGTAGTTAACTAAGTATTTTTGTTATTTATTTTAACATCACGGTATCATATTACTTACCGTATAGCCGTTAACTTTTAGATACTCAAATGTCGGAGTGCAAGTAATTTCAATAATGCCAGTTAAAGATGAACCTAAACTCTGCTCAACGATATTAAAACCTTCAGAAAAATCATATTTATCATCTTGCCTTTATTAAATATTTATTTAACACTTCATATTTACAATAAACATACATACGGTCGAATTATCAACCTTGTCACGTCTGCATTGTTGCATCCCTGCAATAATAATAGTTGTTAATTCCAATAATTCGATCGTGATTTTGTTAATATAGGATGACTTTTGTCATTTACATGCAATAAACATTATTTTTAATTGGTAAATATTAACGAAAGTATCGGTATTGAATGATAATTTTATTAATTTATTGATGCGGTCAGTTTTACATATTTCCTTTCCTCGTATTACTCACATTCGCAAATCTGAGATTCGTACTTACGTTCTTGTATAGATATAAGAAATAACATGGCTTTTTTAACAACATATTCTATGAGTTAGATAGCATACAGTTCCTGTTACTGAGGTGGCTGAATTATAAATAAACTACCCATAAATACTTGATTCGCGCAGTTGTTGGTGACTCTGCTTTCTGCGCCAAGGGTCCCGGATTCAAATCCTGGACGAGCACAAATATTTTTACCCGAGTCTAGGATGTTTAGTAACTATATAAGTATTATATACTGAATTCACCCTCAGTCCATTATACGGTACCCATAATACTACTGCTTAGTCTAGGACCGTATAGTTGGTGTGTTCGTCTGGCGATATTATATTATACTTTGACATCACTGAATCTACAACAAGTGTCTTTAAAATTCCTTTGTGTGGTTTTATTTATATAAACATTATTTCAAAACTACTATACAAATTCCAATAGTGTATGTACTATAAGATAGCCTATAGCTAGATTCAAAAGATAGGTAGATATCATCAACCAGTAACCAATTGGGATTTGATTAGACGAACAGTAGTCTGGCTCCCACAATGTACCCAGGATCCACTTTAGCGTAAAGGTTGTCCTATACTTGACTTATAGGCTACTTACACACCAATACGGATCAATTTCCTATGAATTTGCCAGTGGACGCTTTTGGCAGTTATTTGCGCGCGCAACATTTGGATCGGCGCGGGCGCCGTACATGGTTGCGCCGTGTCTCGATATGGCACGCGCTGATTTATTGCACCCGAGTGATCTGGATGCGTGAAATTAATTTGATATAAGCATACGCTGATGCATTCCCATTACGACCGTATAGGATCAAATATTTTCGTATTAAAAAAAATATTGTACATTGTGATATAGTTGCTGTGTTTTTTTTTAAACGCCATGTCTATTGAAATTGTAATCCAAATAGGAACCATACATACATATTATAGCTGACATATTTTTTATAGGAAAAATAGTCGAATTGGATGATTTAGTAACTCTGTGGTACTTAGTGAAGCAAACAAATCATTTAAAGGGTTGGTGATGATTAAAAAGTGTCTGTAAATAAGAATGGCGGACGAATTATGAATTTCAATACCAATCAATAAATAATTTAACTAGCCATTGTGCTGCCGTATCATGAGCATATGCATTATCATATCAATAATGTTCGCAATAAATCACACAACATTTATGACAATAAATACTCATCTCTGTGGTCCTGTCAATGGATCAGCATCCAATACAATAATTCGTATCATACGGATGGGCTCCGATCCGACACTTTCCCATCGCGTGCCGACCTTATTTTTAATTAAACTCCGAAATGTCGAACAATAATTCATATCAATAACAACTGGATTGAGAATCAAGCTTCATTGCTATAGTTTTATACTCCGACTTCTCTGGCAAATGGTTATATTTCTATGCACCTATGTAAAGATCTAGAAGTTGCGATTGAATGTAGCCACGTTATTTCCTTTACTAAACAAATAAACAACACTAACCCCCTAAATCTATAGACGTTTATAGATTTATAGACATTTATAGTTTTTTCTTTGCGCAGCACGAGATGTCGTTTGACAAAGTTATAAAATGTTTATAAATTTGGGGGTTATTTTATGTGTATTACATTAGATTCTAAACCTTATTCCTTAGGAGAAAATGATAATATCTTACAATACTGACGAAATACACTTAATAAGGGTGGTGTTATCAAATTAAACTATGGCAGTTAGCATACAAAGAGGCTCTACTAATAATTCGTTGTAACGAGATCGAAATTGACATTATTTTTATTATTTTACCTGAAATAACAAACAAATGAATTCCTTTTTATATAGGCACAGATACCATCGGTCGAAACCTTAGGTATTTTACTTATTAACAGACATCGTAACTTTCCTAAAGAGCCTTCAAGTCTTCCGCGTGGTTGTTTAAGGGCTATGCCAATACAGGGCCGATACCTTCCGGGAAAGAGTTTGTATGGCAGAGGTTACGCGACCAAAGTTGGTCAATGATGGCGTGGAATTATATCATTTAAATGTCGAGGGTAGAGATAATCGAGTCGGTTGAATACCTGCGGTGACAAATCGGTAGCGCATGTTCGATACAAAAAAGTAAATAAGTATCGCCAGACGAACACACCAACTATACGGTCCCACGTCAAGCAACGTTTATATTATAGGTACCGTACGACTGCGCGCAAACTCAGTATATAATTCTTACATAGATAGTACACCTCCATGACTCGGGTAGAAACATTCGTGCTAATCGCACAAAGTTTGTCTCTAGCAGGATTCGAACCCGGGACCCGCAGCACAGAAAGCAGAGTCTCTACCTAATGAGCTAATCAGGTCAGGTCGTGATTTATTGGTTGAAATATTTTACACTATTTTACTTACACCTTATATATAAGCTAGTGTCTCATATTTGTCCCACTGAACATTTTTTTTCTATATAGGGAAAGGGGTGCCGATTTTTTTTTATCTGTCAGCATCGGTACTCTAGACGAAGTTGTTACAACTTACATGACAAGTAGACTAACCCGCTCTGGTACAGTTTAACATTACAAAACGCAACTCACCAATATTCCCCACGTAGTTAAGTCAACTCGGCTAATACACACCCATGTGCGGCGTAATACCTCACATATGCACCATACTCGAGCCATAAGTGTAAGATCTTTGGTCATGACTAGTGTTGCGACGGCGTGATCTATCGACATATAAAGTTTAGTAAATTTGCGTGAATAATACATGTGCTCAAGTAATGTCTTGCTTACAATTTTGATGCTAATTATAAAGGGCAAAATAAGGTCGAGAATTATTTGGCTTGTCTGAAACAGATGTCATATTAGGTGAAGAAAATGACTGTTGATTATGAAGTAGGCACTCCTTTCGGTAAGCACTACTCATTATATTTGAGTGGCCCTATTTATGTAACTATGATTTTATTGTATCAGAACTGTATACTTATTAATTTCATTTGTATGCCACTCTGAAATAAAAATAGCTATTAACCCGTAAAAACAAGTGAAAAGTTGTGACTGAAGTATACCTATTTTCAGGTTCCGTGTCGCAGAGAGAAAGTTATTGAATTCATCGAGCAGTATGCACAGCACATCACTAATGTAGGCGTAATTGAAACACGTATCTTGTAACCCAATATCTAGGCGTGGTGTTATTTGAATAAACAAACAGTTCGGTGGCAATTTACCGGTGATTTGTTGTTATTAACTATAATATGGGAATGTGGATCGGTCGGATACTTCGATATCAACTTACCCTATGCTGGTCTTATAACATTAATAAAACATTATTTAGTCAAGTAATAATCGAAGTCATATGACACATTCGGTCGGAACAACGAACCACTATTTTGTGTAACTACAAGAAAAAAACAAAAACATTTGTCATTTTGCTGGGACCAACTTATTTTTTGACTTATCGAAATTGTTACATCGCATAATGGTTCGGCTACATCTGCGTTAACGTTAGTGTTAATGCTGATAAACGCCTTAATTAAGGCATTAAAAATTACTACGTTAAATCCTTGCCTAGATTAATGTAGATCTGCTCTTATAGGTTGATGTCTAATGTCATTAGAAATAACGTTAGTAAATTGATGTGTTAAACTGTTGACCAAATTTGCTATGTGATATTATTAAGGCACTACTTAGTGCACGAGGCTGCCGATGTGGCCGTAGCATAATAATTACAAAGCGCAGGTTCAAATGGTAGTATACCTTTTCGGGTCACGCTGCATAATCACTGAAAGCACTATATTGTTTATCGCAAGTGACTGCACACCGTTGCTATGGCAACAGTGCGTCTATTTACACCACGATAAGGCGTATCCTGTTTTTTCTCTCGCTTTAAAGGTAAACAAATGATGACTCACCTGATTGAGAAGTGGTTTTTACTTTGTAAGGCGGATTGCTTTTGTACATTTTGTAGAGCACAATACGCACTGGGCGGCGTGAGTTTTGCCGGTAAACGCGAGTTTGATTTTACGAGAACATTCCTCCAGACAGCTATTGAGGTAGAGACTACAAACCCGTCTTATTGTGACGAAGCGCTTCCATAATGAGAGATGACTCAGGTTATTAGAGACTCTCTAATGATGACCTGACTGACCTGTATATGTATGCGAGTTGCGAAGTGACGTGTTGAAGACCTTTAGGGGGGGGGGGGGGGAGAGTTAATAAGCCCTATAAGCCTACAGCCTAATGCTACATAAGACAATTCATTCATAGCTAATTGGTATTTTTATCGTACGTGTAATTAATTAATTATGTTAGCAGTCTAGAGGTAGAGTAGTAGAGCTGATGTTTTCGGGCTAATGATGATGTTGAATAAACTGTTCATTTTTATTGGTACTTGGGTGATGGTGTTTTATTAAACTTGTTATTTCCCCGTGATGTTCTCTGTGTAATGTGCAGTAACGTTGGCGAATAATCGCTTTACAAATAAACCGTATAGTGCGAATCTCTATCGATTGCGCGTTTATAGATTCAATGTCGAACAGCGATCGTTGGCATCTAATTAACAATTATAATTCCAGTAATCGTGAACGCATTTTTTTGTCGTTCACACTACATATAGAAACATGTTAGTTTTTTTTTATAAAACTGTTGGAACATAACAACTGTGTGGACTACAACCTTACGAACTGTGCTATGTGTATTTAATCTTAATTGTCTTTTTCTTCTTTTTTTTTATACATTTATGGGCAAGTATTTGATCTCGATCTCACCTGATGGTAAGTGACGATGAGATCAACGATGGAGCATATTTGCCTAGGTAGGAAGGCGGCAGTAGATCGAGACGCTACATTCACTAGGCACATGCAGCGCAACTGATCTGACCCGCCATCCATGAATGACAACACCGAACATCATGCCGGAACACGGCCGGCCGGCTTTGTTCAGTGGGTGGTGACTAACCACGGCCGAAGCCTACCATCAGTAGACTTGTCACCTAGTTGGCACCACCCAGAGTCACGTGTAGGGTATCTCGAGGGTACTTAATTCTCCTACGGACGAAGGTGACTTGACCCCACTTGACTTGACTTGTCTCTGATGAGTATTATAAATCAAACGCTCCAACGTATTTGTCGATTCTATTTCTGTATTATCGTGACGGCCTGATTAGCGCTGTTGGTAGTAACCCTGCTTTCCGTGCCGAGGGTCCTGGGTTCGAATCCTGGTAGGGCCAAACTTTGTGTTATGAGCACGCATGTTTGTACCCATGACTTGGTGAGTAATAATATATACTGGGTTCACCTCCAGTCCATTGTATGGTACACATAATACAAGCGTTGCGTAACGTGGGACCGTATAGTTGGTGTGTTCGTCTGGCGATATTTATTTTATAATTGTATTCTAAATAGTTAATCTTTCCAATTAAATTTCCTCGGTTATACCTTTATATTTACAAAAACGATACGTCATTGGATATATACCTAGAGTACATAAATAATTAATGAAAGTAAGTACTATTTTTGGTCCACTCTACATCCAAATTATGTCAAGAGCGCGTATAAATAGAGTATGATTTGCTATACTCTTATCCAAATAGCTTGTGAAAGTATAGATAAAGAAGTATTTTTTAAGGACAACCGTTTACTGGATTGTATCTTTGCATGCTTAAGTATAGGTATAGACACTCAGTCTTCAGGCATGCGGATCTCTTCCCACAAGAGTTACAAAAAAAGTTGTCAAAGGTCAGATGGCCACGGAATACAGAACCTTTTGAAGCACGCGTAAAGGGAAGCGAATGATATGATTACCATCGCGGAGTTACTGAAAACCATTTTGTTCAGTCGTAAAAACTCGCCTTTATTTAAGGGTACATGCTATGTGAGAAATTATTTCGATGGTTTGGGTAATACACAGCTTGTTTATAAGTTTTGAATGCAAATAAGATATTTAATTATGTATTAGGTAAGTATATAAAATTACATAATATCACAGTTTTCGTTTGTATTTTAAACACAAAAAGAAGTTAACATAATATATTTCCAAGTACATTTAAATGATTTATTATTTAATAAAACAGTACTTAATCGGTGCCTGACTTATTATTGTATTTTCAATTTCGTCAGTTAGTTCTCGAATAGGAAAACACTCTTATATGTTTATTAGTCATTTCCTGAGTTGTTACAAAATATTGGTTTGAATATTAATCATTCAATGCTAACTTAAGCATGACTGATTTAAACATTACAGATTCCCAGTTTCATATACTCTTTGGTCTTACAATTTTATGTTTTTGCAAACACACCAATGTGCCTTAATTTTATTACGCTTCCATTGCTCGCCATAACTCGGTACTTAAAAGAATATCCTTCATAAACGTTTAGTTTACATTCGCGTTATGAGCCTTATCTTTATTAATACTCAAACGGTCGTAAAACCGACTGAAATTATCCGACGGATGGCTTTTATTTTATGTTTTTCGACATTTATATCACCACTTCAAACCATACCTGTCAATTTTTATTTTTTTATTATAGTTATTGCTGTAGTGACTTTTTTTTGACCAACAATATGCTTCTGCGGTTGTCAATGTGCTTGGGTAATATTGAAATAAAACTAATTTTACAGATTTTATTGCGTGTTGTTTGTTTTTACGTTCTCGACGTTTTGGCGGCTTTACAGCAACCGTTTATTTTATGTTTTTACGTTCCCGACCAAGGATGATACGTTAGGCCATAGAAATTAAAATGAAACATCCTAATTTCAATAGGGAAGATGGCTGGGTGCTACCACCGACTTGGGATCCAGTAATTAATATAATTTAAATCCAAAACCATGCGCACCATTGCAAGACCTCAAGACACTGTGAGCACTTTCTGCGTAGATCGGACCGCGAGCAACAACTAAACATGAGGGTACACAGTTCAGACTAGGACGTCAACCACCTCAGTCCTCCCGTGACCATAGTTGCTGTAATGCAGTCGAAACGTCGGGAACGTAAAAACATAAAGTAAACGCGATAAAATCCGAAAAAATAGTTTTAATTCAATGTGTGGTATTCGCGTGAATATAAGAAATAATATACAATAGTGTTACAAAGCATTTTGTAATTTGAAATGCCATGAACTAGTTTATACTAAGCTATAATACCGTTATAACTAAATCCTGATTGAAACTGACGGAATTTTCACTCGGTCAAGTCGCGCCGAGAGCTGGCTGGGCATTCCCACATATATTCCATTAGCTGCAAGTGATAGTTGCTTGTGGCTGATATTTGAATTGCCTCTAGACACGCTATGCTATGGATATGCTTATATTGTGTTACACTCGCTACTTTGTTAAAGTAAGTGATCCCAGGTCTTAGTAACCATCTACTCGTATTGATTTCTTATATTTACGCGAACACTACAAATCGAAATAAAACGCTTTTTTCGGATTTTAACGCGTTTATTTTAAGTTTTTATGTTCCCGACGTTTCGGCTGTTTTACAGCAACCATGGTCACGGGATTACTGAGGTGTTATACGTCCTAGTGTCATAGTGAACTGGGGTACCCTCATATTTAGTTGTTGTTTGCGGACCGATCTACGCAAAAAGTGCTGACTCTGTCTTGAGGTCTTGCAATGGCGAGATTGGTTTTGGATTTCATTCACGCAAATTATTTTCGGAACATTCATAATAAGAACCCATAGATTGATTAATTTTGATATGAAGTACAGTAAATGAATCTCATTATATATACCTGCTATCTTTACACTAATAGACCAAATTAGTACCGCTTCGTGCAAGATAGAGAAGCTCTATATTTTACTTTCTACTAATAAACTGATAGCAATAGCCAGCTTATCGCCAACTCGTTTCCTAGCCCGGTTCTCACGCGCACTGCACAGTAGTCATGAGGAGCCCCTCAGGCTGCGCCCGCGCGTACGCCCGGTACAATTAGAGCCTTAATTGATACGTAATACTGAAATATTACGCCGCCTAAGGGAGTTTCATTTTATATAATTATTGTACGATAAAGATTTAAAAGACTATAACTTTCTCAGTTGGAATTCGTACTACATAAACATTAAAGAAACTTCAAACATATATTAATAAATATCGCTGAAAGAACTTACTGACCGTCTATTCATGTTTTCTCGATGACGCTACGATTACATTAGAAGTTCATGCTTACCCTACTGTACTTCATACTAAAAGAGTTGTCATTATAAGGTAATGAGTATTTAACAGCATGCCCACTGTCTTGCAATAGTTCAGTAAGTACTCGAAATCATTAACTTTTGATCCATTTTTATGCTCTGTAATCGTATACGCACTCTCCCTGTGGGTCAAGCGGTATCAATAAAACCAATATTTTGGTAATAAGATATTTAGCGATACCCGCACACAATGACCGATCATTTACACCTGACACACATTGGTTATGCTGTCTTCTTCTTCTTAGTCGGGCACTCTTGTCAGAGTGGTCGTGGTAATGGGTTGCACTGTTCGGACATGGACGCTGCTCTAGCTATTTTTCTCCACGTATCTCGATGTAGGGCATTTCGGGAACATTCTACTATGGGACAATTTGTAGCAGATTTTATTGACTCAGTCCATCTTGTTGGAGACCGACCACGTGACCGTTTGCCTTCTATTCGGCCTTGGATCACCAGACGTTCCATGGAGTTATTTTTTCGGGTGATGTGTCCAAAAAATGTGAGGATTCGTAATTGCACAATCGACGAAAGCCTTTGCTTAACTCTAAGCTCTTTCAATATGGAGACGTTGGTGCGATGTGCAGTCCAGCTTATTCTCAGGAGACGTCGCCAGCACCACATTTCCAGGGCGTCAATTTTTCTTCGGTCTTGAAGTCTTAATGTCCACGTTTCAGCTCCGTATAGGAAAATTGGAAAGATCAAGCAGTACATCAGACGGACTTTTGTATTTTTCGTGATCCTACGATCCTTCCAAATTTTCGTGAGCTTCTCAACGGCTGATCTGGTCATAGCGCAGCGTCTTTTGATTTCCTCCTCGCAACCTCCATTGTTAGTGATAGAGGATCCCAGATAAACGTATCTATCCACAACTTGACAGTTAGCAATATTAGTTATCTCCGCCTGGTTGTTATTAGTACGGTCCACTATTACTATTTTGGTCTTGTCGCGGTTTATCGTAAGTCCAAAGTCAAGGCTAGTGGATTCCAGGAGTTCGAGAAGGCATTTTATATCTGCTTCAGATGTTGCAAGGAGAGTAGTGTCGTCAGCGTATCTTAAATTGGAAATCACCTGCCCTCCTATGGATACACCTTTGTCCCATTCGTCAAGAACCATCCGCATGATATACTCCGTATAAATATTAAATATTAACGGTGACAGTATGCATCCTTGTCGCACCCCTGCTTGCGTCTTAAAATCCTCTGAGTCTATTCCATCTATCCTTACACAAGCTGTGCCACTCTCATACAGTGATCGGAGTAGACATACCAGGTGGTGTGGTACACACATTTCCAGGAGAACTTTCCACAGTTTGTCCCAAATAACGGTATCAAAAGCCTTGCGGAAGTCCACAAAGCAGATGTACAGGGGATTGTTAAACTCTCTGGATTTCTCAATGATTTGCCTAAGAATCAGGATCTGTTCACGTGTCCCCCGGCCTTTGACAAAGCCAGCTTGTTCAGGTGCAATCTCATGCCTCAGGAACGCTTGAAGTCTGGTATTCAGAATGTGTAGCAGTACTTTACTGGCTATGCTGTACACACAAACATTAAACGCTTAAAAAGTGTGACACCCCACTGTGCTGATATGCAAATATTCTGACAAAATTTCACAATTGAAAATTACGTGTAGAATATTTATGGCTCAATTTTGTTTGTGAACACAATGCAGCAGATTTCGGTTGCGGTGCGCGCCGAAGTATTTCAAGTATGAAACTCAGTGTTTCGTGGGACCACTATCCAGTTTAATTACTGAGAAGTTTTTTTTCTTCGCTCGCCTCGGACCGGTGCATCTCGAACCGTTTATGCGAATGCATTTGTTATTTACGAGCGAGACTTTTTGGCTTGTCACCATGTACGGCACGCCCGATCGGTTTATAAATCCGATCGGAAATGTGATATTTCTCTGTGTACTACTTTTTATGATATTTGAGGTCGATTTCGTTGCGCTGTTGCAGCTTTGATTAGGTAGGTATTAAGATTTTGTATTCATATTTTTTTATATTCAAACAAATATGAATATCAAACTTTCATCTATACATCTATACAAATAAATAAAATTGGAGTATCTGTTTGTAATATTAAAATAACTGCTTTTTACTAAGTTCATTTGGATGTATACACGGTACATATACCAAAACAACATTTTTTACAATTTTTCTGTCTGTTTGTTCCGGCTAATCTCTGAATTGGCTGGACCGATTTTGATGGGACTTTCACTGGCAGATATCTATATATAGCTATATAGATAGAATGAAACAAGGAGTAACTTAAACTACTTATATTTTAGACTAGCTCTTACCCGCGACTTCGTCCGCTTTTTGTTAAATACCACGCGGACGAAGTCGCGGGTAACAGCTAGTTTACTCATAAAACTAAATATAGCTCCCACTCAAGCTTACCTATATAGTATAAAGCTTTACCAAATGATGAAGTGTCACTAGACGGCAAAAGAAACGTTGATAAATCTTTAGAATTCAACCACCTAAGTATATTTTGAACTCTCTAGGTGCGAATCTAAACTTGGAGTGGCCTTTGTATTTTTAGTCGATAAATACTGGGTTTGTATTATGACGTCATTTAAGGAATTATTGCAACATAGTGAAATGAAACTGAGTCGTATACGACATAAAATCGCGCATAGCAATAATCATCTCAGTTTGTGCATAGACATATTAGATAAGTAGTACTTTATTCGCTGTTTATAACTTAGAATAAATATGGAGGTCAAGAAATGCCTAGACATTATGTAAAACTATTACGAAACCATAATTATTCCAACATTGGGATTGTCAACACGGGAATAATTTATGTAATTCCTCATTACCATACATTATCGTTAACATAAAATATATCATGTTATATTATGGTAATTGAAGTGAAATTTATGAGATATATTACTAAGGGAACAAAGGTTGGTCGAGTTCCACCTGATTCAAAGCGTTATGTTCCAGTTATAAATTCATGGATAATTCATTATTTATGTTAACGTGTAACCACTCGCCATCGGAAATATGATATGTTATAAATATTGAAGCTCAAAGATATGATAGTAACTAATTGACAATCAAGTATGCATATATCAGCCCGTAAAAAGTTGTGTGTAAACGTAAGTATTAGATATATTGAATACATAAAGAATTATGAGTATTTACGTGAATACTACACATTGAAATAAAACTATTTTTTAGGATTTTTCGCGGTTATATTGTGTTGTTGACGTTCCCGACGTTTCAGCTGTTTTACAGCCATAGTCCTCCCGTGACCATGGTGACAGGTGACAGGAGGGCTGGCTCTTTCCTCGCCCAAAATCTTTTCTTAATAATATAGCGAGGAAATGCAGCCAGCATTCTTCCCACCATTCCACGCGGTCAAAGTCTTATTGATACATAGTTTGTTGCCATACAATTTTTTTGTTTTCTCATTTACTTTAACTTTAATTATAAATATAAATAATAATAATATTAATCGGTCCGCATGTTCTTGAGATATAAATGGTGTAACTAACACGACTTTGTTATCTTGACTCTGCGTCCATATAAGCTATATTTTATATACATTATTATGTGTTACATTTGCGAATACGCGTAGGTGTGCGAAAGGAAAAAAATCTGCAAGTGACATCATAAGATTTATTGATGTCACCTTCACACCACGACGCGAATACAAATTATATATACAAAAACTGGAACAATATTAACACTTAGTATGGGTTCAACGTCTGAAGCGCAAACGCTATTAATAATCCAGTTCCATTAACTGATAAAAAGTATATGAGTTACTTATGTACTCTATGTTCTTAAAAAAACATTTTCAAAAATATTATTATTCTACCAAATAACAATTGTTCCGTTAAAATACCGAATGCTCCGCGATCACGTGACCAGAATGCCCTTTAACAACAAAAAAATTAAGCTTTCAAAAGCGATTTAAGACAAAAAGTCACCGACGACATTCTTCCTTACAACTCTCTCTATAAACATAACGTGTAATCGTCGCATCGGCAATCGAATCGTTCATTTAATCGAGTAAACTCAACTCGCCAGCATCGAATGATTTATTGCAGCGACACGTGTTTTTTGCCGTCTCCGTGCGCTTGCGGAAACAATTTCGAATCATTTATGCCGACCGCCCGAACGGCGGCCGAAAATGGCGATGCGTTGACCTGCTCGGTGCCGGCTTTCGGGTGTTTCACCTTAATTTCGGGAAAAATGGATGGGCTTTTTTAAATAATTTTCTGGATGCGAAGATGAGAAATTGAAATCGACGAGGTTTTTTGCAAATAACATGTTCGGTCGCTTGTCCATTCGTAACGGTATGTTATTTTAATTGATAATTTATTTTTCATGCGCCGGACTGTAGAGGTGCTGTCGTAGGTTTATTATTTTTGAATTAACTAAACATTAAAGTGGCCCATTTTTTTATATTTGACATGCTAAAAAAATGACCATGAATCAGATGTAAGGACATTTTAATCTTAATGGATTTGCTTAGAGATTATTTATTGATGCAGAATAATTATCTGTTGAAAATTTAAATCTAAGCATCCACTTGTTGCTTGTAGATTTATGTTCACAATTAACATAAAATGTTTATTTCAAAAATGTCACTGCAAAACTAGGCGTTACAATAAATGTGATACAAAAGCTCCAAATATAACGAGACAAATTGTGGCTACCCAAAAAGTTCCCAAAAACCAAAAAGGAAATACCGATGGGTTCTGGCGAAACGCTTATTAATTTTCATGAGAGGAGTGAGTGTGCTCCAATTTTTTTGTTGAAGAAAACGGGCGTCGTCGGCCCGCTGTGCGCCGAGTTCGACCCTCGTAAAGTTTTATGGCGCCCGTCAGTCAACGCAAAACGTTCATGCTCCGGCGCAGATTGCGATAAATTATGATAGCTATGTCCGTGCACAGTGGTACGAAGTACAGTTTATGAGATCCGCAAAATAGCGATTTTTTTGGTCTCTACATTCGGTCGAATGCGATATTTACTGACAATGATATACTCGTATTATATAATCTGCTAAGTTATAAAAAAAAACACTTTTAAGTATGGATATTTTGCACTTCAAGAACTAATTTACAGTTGATTCTATAAAAGAGCGATCGTTACAAATCTCTACCTTCTACTTTCTACAATTGTAGAGTTAGAAATTTAAAAAAGTAAAATATACCTATTGATAGTCAGCGGTGCTGTACGAAATCACAGTCTACTGATTTTAACTAATTACGCTCTACATTAGTATATTTTATTGCCGTAACTACTAAAAGATAACAGTAATCAAAAATGCCGACGGAACCGAAAAAAACAAGCACCTCGCCCAAACCGGACAATGTCGCACATTGCGAGCAATTAATTAAACAATTAATCGCCAAATTGTCGGACGAGTTGGTTTTTTGTGAACGCGACCGCTTTTATGTCAATTTGTACGAATCTGGATCTCGGAACTGGTCCGACGTTTATGCCTTGAAAGATTAATTCGTTCGTGCCTAAGTGACGCATTTTAGGACGCCGAGGAAATGTCACTCGAGTTTTATTGTAGCGTTTTGTTGAACTTTTATCGTAATAACTAGTTTAATAGTATTTCTGCGAGTTAATTTGCAGTGTTGGTACAAACCAACAAACCAAAAAACAAAAAATTCTAAGAATAATTTCCCCCTTTCATGATACTTTTCGCAATCAATACGAAAGGAAGACACAATAACAATATGAATATATAATAGTACAAAGAAAGTAGAAGCAGCAGTATGAAGATGATTATTTTATTAATAATTTGGTTAGCAAACGGTGATTGATATACAGGAGTGAGTGCCATGGTAAAACTGAATGCCTATAATATAATTATAGAAATCATCTTTGCCGAAATTCTTGGTTTACACATGTTGTAATTTTTAAACGCGCAATGTATCGTAAGCCACTCAAAAACAACGCAACGCTCCACGCGATACGCGACACGCGTGCGAATGACGAGTGCGCTTGAACGTATCAAGTTGTTATTTACGTTGCAGTTTTAGGTCTTAGTTAGTAATTATATATTTTTAATTCAAATCACGCTATGACAGACTTCTATTATGACTTTATGCTAAAATAAATTTCAAAATACTGAAAAACAATGCGTATATTTATTAAAAGATCGTTGGTGAATTTCAACTCCAGAATCCAGAATCACGGGATGAATCCATGATATCAGTTTTCGTTACGAAGCCATTCTTTATAGATTTAAATTTAATTAACCCAAGATTTTTTTTAAATAAGGGCCATATACATCAGTGAAATAAAACATCTTCTATTGTTATCATGCTCCCAAAACGACACACCACAAATCGGTCACCATCAAAACACATCACGTACTCCATTACTCCCAATTTCTAACGTCCCACCCAAAGTAATGACGTCACCGTATCCTCGTCCCGTATCGCACGTTCATATCTGCTACCGCTTGTTAGCCGTATCAGATCACAGTGGGTCATCAATTTCGCTCATGATTTGCAAAGAAAAAAATGACAAGGATACGTACAGTTGAACACGGAGGTGTATCGATGCCCTTAAGGTCACAAGTGTTTAGATCGTCGTTCCACGTAACTGTTATGCTGGGAGAAAGTACACCCACCCACATTTGTGCTAACAAGAATTACTTTGGGCTGACAATTTTGATATTTTTATGCGAATGATATGTGTTGAGCTAAAGTCAATTGAAATGGATTATCGGCTATTGAATTGCTATAGATGCAAAAATATATCCGTGCATAGCTATTATATATTGTATGTAAATAACATACCTAGGTTAAGTAACTATAAAATAGTTATATCAAAAAATAAACTAATTGTTTGTTGTTTAAAAATTAAAAAATCTTTCTAATTTAAAATCATATGTAATATATATGCTAATATTTAGTTCCAACAAACATTAATTTATTCTTCTCTTTGATTTTTCTATGTAATCAGTGATTTATAAGTATAGTTAAATAAAAGAGTTTCAATATTATTACCAAAATATGATTGCATATTAAATATTAATCTAGAATTTAATTATAAAAATCAGATCATGTGCATATAAATGGTCAATTAATTAGCTTAACCTGCATTCGTACATGAGCTATAAATTGCATGACTCTTATGATATTCATATCCTTTGGTCTATTAATAATTATTTTGCATGTCCCTCTACATTTAAAATCTCAAGAACGTCGTCTGTAGCTTATAAATCTTGGTCTCCCTAATCATAGTAATTTCGTGGTAAGTGCCATTATGGATCAGTGACACTGCTACTATTTGTACTCGTAGTTTAACCCCCGAATTTATAGACGTTTTATAACTTTATCAAACGTCACATAGTACTGCGCATAAATCTACATGCACAAAAAAACGACTCTAGAAGGTAATACCACTACAATTGATTAAACTTAGAATTGAGAACTTGATAAATCACTGGCCATTCCGACATAAGTATTTGGAGCAGACGTTTTATTAAAGTAATTAGATATATTTGAAGAGGACATAGCTTAGATGGGCAAAACGCTCCAGATATCAGCGAGTGGGATTGGTCAGACCTTTTCGGTAGAAAGCTAGGAATAGGTAGCTAAATTATAACGTTGGATATAGATTTTTTTTATATTTACACGAATACTACCCATTGAAATTAAAAAAGAAAACATCCTATTTTCAATAGGGATGATGGATAAGTGCTACCACCGACTTGAAACCAGTAATTAATAAAATTTAATCCAAAACCAAGGGCACCATTGCAAATAAAGACACTGTGAGCACTTTTTGCATAGATCGGACCGCAAACAACAACTAAATATGAGGGTACCCCAGTTCTAACTTTGACACAAGGACGTCAAACACCGCAGTCCTCCCTTGGCCATAGTTGGTGTAAAGCAGCCGAAACGTTGGGAACGTAAAAAATATAAAATAAACACGATAATATTCTTAAAATTAGTTTTATTTCATTAGAACGTGGGACTTCACGCTTTAGAGGGTACGTTAAGCTGGCGGTTCCAGGTGCCATTCTAACATCTTTGACAGTCTTTACAGCGATTTTATTGTGACAGTCTTTAGTAAAATTTTGACAAATAGTCCTGTAACATAAAGTAAAAAAAATAGGCTACTGATAATTCCACGTGTTGGTTCTTGCATGGCACATAAATATAAGTAATCAGCCACATCAAGGTACACTTGTACAAGGTACAGTTGATCTAAATATACAAAGAAATTGGAACAAAGGCTGGAGAAGAAGAATATTCTATGATTTAACAGAGGTACAAGTGCTAGAAAAATTAACATTCATTAATATGCAGGTGAATCCAAGCAATACCTAGTGTGTTAATAACTGGTTAGACAATTAGACAAGCTCAACCATCCTTGCCCAGATTTAATTTGAATCATATGCAAACTCGTTTGGGTCATTGCCATAATAATCAATTAATTAATGTCAACAGAAAGTAAATATTTAATATTAATTTAGATAAGATCATAATTTTACGAGATGCGCTTTTAGTTTTAATTTACATAATTTTGACACTAATTAAATTAAATATATCGTGAGAAGTGTTATTTTAGCATTATAAAGGATATTGCAAACACTTTTACTTCGAGATAAATTCACAGTGGAGGTAAATATCGTGAGAAAAGCCTGCACGTCTGTTGAAAGACGTGTGTAGTCTTTGGCCCGAATCTAACCATATATAGCGGGAGTATAAATAAAACTAATGTAATAGGGTGTACATTAAGAACAAATTCCATCAGTAAAATTTAAGGTACATTGCTGTACACCTCTGTGTACTCGTTCTGCAAATACTGGCGTGGTGGCGAGATGCTTCTTGAACAGCTTAGCTTAGCTAGCACGGTACATAGCGTAACTTTTTTAGTTGCTTAACAGATTTTTAAATAGCCATATACCAAGTACTTACGCGCGCTTTTTTTAATTTCCATAAGGTATAACTAGCTGCGCCCCGCGGTGCTACCCGCGATTAAAAAGTATTTCCTTTTTACCGGGATAAAAAGTTTTGGCGTAATTGAGTAACAAACATCCATCCATCCAAACTTTCACATTTATAATATTAGTGTGACATAATATTGGAGCTCTCTGGTCCTTTTTCTCCAGAACTGTACCTCAAATGAGCGATTGCAAACACGATGATACTGTATTTCCAACGATGATTTGGGCACCGGGCAGAGCCGATTGCAGATAAAATATTTGTATGAGTCGGCACGTATGCAAAATTAGTGTATGATTAAAGATTGTCGATTTCCGTTTGGCTTTTGAAATTGTATTTTGATCTTATACCTAAGTGACATAACAAGGTATTTATTATCAACGTAATTCTACCTATATTTTAAATGCGTTGAGATCCACAGAATATAAAATAAAAAAATATATCAAATGTCAATGTTATTATGATATACACATTTCATTTGAAATATTAAGAAGTAATCTAAAGCCTCAGTAAGCATAATAGCTAGGTTCGAAGAACGCTCGCCTCGGTAACAAGAGTCGCAGGTTCAATCTATGGCTCGCACCTCTGAGATTTCTAGTTTCCACGTGCGAATCTCATTTTCAACCCTGATTTTCACTCGCTCGTGTCTCGGAGAGCAAGTAAAGCCGTCGGTCCTGCGCCTGATCTGTCTTCGGTCGTGTCGGAGGTCCTGCGTATGAACTCTCTCCAGTCGTGTTCGATTGCAGTCCCATCGGACTGTGAGAGAGAGAGGGAAGTAAGAGTGCACCTGTTCTTGCGCACACATTTTTGGACTATAATATCTCCTGCGCAGATGGCTAGTCTCCATTGATATTAGCCGCCGTGACCGAAATTCGGTCAGGAGGACTATAATTATATGTCTCATAGCCAAAAAATACATCCCTGTACAATTCAAAATCAAATTTTAAACTGCTTGTTCCATAATTAGTACTGGAGAATTTCAACAGTTACCATAGAACATTATTGATTATTTTATTCAAAAAGGCATTCAAAAAAATCCTTTTATTTCTTATATAGATCACCTATCACGACTATTCAGGGCATTCAAATAAGACGTTTCAAAACAAATAGCGTTAGAAAACTATCAGCTTCTGTTGCGTGCGCGCACCGCTCGCTGCAATATCGATCGAGGCTCGATCCCCGCGAAAATTAAGTCGGCAAGCACGAACGCGGGAGCAGCGTGGGTAGCAAACATTTTGTACTAGGTATATTTATTTAAGCTCTGTTTTTGAAATTAGGACTGTTGTACGTTTCTATTGATTAATGACATTAATGGTTACTTGATAAGTATCTAACATATTATTGATCGCTTATTTATTGAATATAAATATTTTGGGGATGACAAAAAATATTTTTAAATTATTATGCATTTTAGTTTAGTTTTTGTCTATGACCCAGCAAGATGAAGATTACATACAGGGTATAGACTACAATCTGCATCTATATGAGAGAAATGTATTTCTGATTTATTACTTACAACAACACAAACACAAAAAGCTCTAGACGATAATCTTTCAGTGAATTTGTAAAGGAAAGGCACAGCAGTGTGACATAAAATAGGCTATAAAAAAAATAAAAAATAAATATTTTTTGGCAATGGAGTTGCCGTATTTAAAATTACTTTTCGCAAAATGTTGGTAGCCCCTATCTTCGTAGCACGGGAGCGGCGATCAACAAAGGGCACAGCGAGTGTTAGCACGACCAGACCTCTCCAATAACCTGTGTTTTTACTTGTTATTTATTGTTCTACCGCAACGCCGCGCGCGCCGATTTCACTTTAGTGCTAACAATTATTAGAAAATTGGATTATGGTAGAGATGCATTTCTACGAGTCTTCTCGACTGGAGAGTCGGTTGGTGCATTGGAAATTATTTCTGAACTGTTTGATTCGCGGTTTATAATGATTCTAGTTTTTGCCCGCGGTTTCGGCCGCCCTAACATTGATTTTGCTCTTCAGCTTCAGCCCCAATAGTCATAGCGAAATGACATGTACTTATGACTATCTCGTGAGTTTGAAAGTCGGTGAAACCACCATTTAAGTAATTAGTCCAAGCCAAATCATATATTTTGTATAGGCCTACGGGGGCACTTCCGAATTGTCATTTTACTTTTTTCTTTTCTTTAACTCTACAACCAAACCGGAGGCGACCCCAACTGAGAAGATCCGGCACAAAAATTTGTGGGCTTGTCTTTTTACTGCACCGCGCCAGAAGGAGTGCTATGTTTTTTATCGTCATCATGCAGTAAAGTAATATTTCCGTGGTGATCAAATAAACGGATAAGAATTAAAAAAAACAATTGTTTATGATTAAGAGACGTCCAAATAGTTTTTATTTTTAATAAATTTTATTCAATGAACAGACCTAGCCCAGTCACAGTTTTATAATGGAGTATCTTATCTCAATAAGATACAATTATGATGTAAAAACCTTTAGTTATTAATGCTCTATGCATCAATTACGTTGACACAACGGCAATTATTATGTAAATATAAGTAAAAATAAGTCCCTACCTACAGAATTTGGTAATTATTATACAAAATGTATTGTCACAACTCTAATCCGATTTGGTAATATAATTGGCGTACCTATAGAAGATGCAAATGCCTGTGGGAACTTCGATTGCGTGTTGCAGGATGCAAGTCGACCGGTATCTGCGCGCGCGCACCAATAGCAACTCAATGACATCTTTAATACCTTGATATGACTTATTACGCTTAAGTACGATCTTAGAACGATTTATAGAAGCCGTTTTGATACATTGTTTGTCAACGAGGTAATAGTTTGATGAATAGTATGCGTGGCAAACTTCTAAATCTAAGCTAAGTGAGAACGTTATATTGTATAGATTTATCTATTTAAGAAATATACTTCAATTTAATAGAATCAAAGTCGATGGAGAAACATCCCACGACAAATAAAAGCTACGCTTGCAATAAACTTAAACTTTAACAAGATTATTCAGTTAAAACTACATGTTAAAATATTAAAACGACTTTTATTGAATTCCACTCACAAACCGTAACCAAAAGCGCACGCGTTGCATTTACAAGAATCCCATACACTTGGCCAGGAATTGGTTAAATTGTTCTCTTTTATTTAACATTGTCATTTAGTTATTTTAACTAAACATACTAACATGATTAATCAGTTGTTCTCGTAACTAAAGTCCTATCCCGAAGGAACCCGGAATTTACCCCTTTATTTTGATTTCTCATAACAAATGTTATTAATTTCTTGTTACTAAACAGACGTCTAGATGCTATTTTTGTAGCATCTTTTAACGCAGAATAATATACATGGCAATGCGAATGGCAGTATATTACCGCAGGCCAAAACATATATATTTTTATCTCTGCATGAAAATATGTAAAACTAGCTTTTACCCGGGGCTCCGCCTCTCCATTTGGCTCTGGGACTCGACCGCAATGGTCAAAGTGTGATGTAACATAACATTTAGGGATATCGTTGCTTTCTATCAGTTATCAAAAAATAACAGAATTAGAGAAGTTCCAGATATTTCCCCACACATACAAGCTTCATATTTAACCTCTTTATAATATATATAGATATCTTGTATTGATAATAACTCACACATCCCATAATACCTACAAGGCAATCACAGTTTTCATGTATATTCATGATGTGAATATACATGAAATTATATTACATGTATATTTTTGATACATAGTTTGTTTTCATGTCATTTTTAAGTGTTTTTTTTATTTTTCTGTTGTAAATATTTAGTGAAATTATATAATAAAGAATCAATCAATATCCGTAATGAAGACATAATAGCGACGGTGACATTATTATACTTGTATTGAAGCTTTAGAAAGATCTGATTGGTTGTTTAAGTATTGTTATAGCACCTTAAAAATAAAATAAGTTATGGGCAGTAAGCATAAAATATAATCAGTTAATTTTATGCCTAAGGTATCTAAGCAGATTTTGAAAATCGAAAATTGTTACCAGTTTTATTTCTTAAAAAGATGTATTTTCCGTAATAAAAAAATACCTCTATGGATCGACACATGAAAGAAATTTAGTTATTTTTTATATTGGCACAAACTTCTTTAATTGTTACTATTAATCAAGTTCTATATATTCCTAACCACATCATTACAAAATACTGGACATTCCAACGAATATGTCTAACTTAAAAACTTAAACACCATATTAATCACATGGACATTTGCAGTTTTATATAAATACCTTGTCACCATACAAATATTTCATGTAATCTATACAAAAATGCCGCTTTAATGTATGACCTGGTACTAAGATGTATTGACCTTAACAATACTCGACCTAACTAATCCTTGGATGGTATAATTAATCTTTGAAGTACTCTTCCGCGATTAAACGGGTTCTGTGTCAAAGGCTAGGAATGTAGCGAGCTCACAGTACAGAATTAATAGTAGGTATATAAAAAAAAAGATTGAGAACTATTGTTCACAAGAGTGAAGAGAGTGAGAGAGAGTGAGTGAGTGAAGAGAGTGTTATTTAGTAATTGGAAATTTCGAAAAGAAAAAAAATCTCACCTTCTACAGAGTAACGTCGTAGTATTATGTCTTTATTTAATTGAACGAAAAAGTCCAACTCGTTATTATATTTGACACATAGACAACTAAAAATGATAAAAATCGCAGGGACCTGGTATTCGAATATATTATATAGATAATAAAAATGCTGAATGCCGACTTTATTATCTGCAGAGTGCGAATTCAGTATAATACAGCGAATATATATCAGACTAGCTGTTACCCGCGACTTCGTCCGCGTGGTATTTAACAAAGACAACCGTTGACAACAGCCTGTTCGCGTGTTCTGAACCCGCGGGACGCATTGCAGGTTGTTGCCATCAAACTTAATCAGGCGCTGCGCTGCAACATTGGTTTTAATTTTTTTTCGTGAGATCCAATTTTTTTTTTCTAAAATAAAAGTAGCCTAAGTTACTCCTTGTTACATCAGCTATCTGTCAGTGAAAGTCCCGTCAAAATCGGTCCAGCCATTTCAGAGATTACCCGGAACAAACAGACAGACAGACAGACAGATAGACAGACAGACAGACAGACAAAAATTGTAAAAAATGTTGTTTTGGTATAAGTACCGTGTATACATCCAAATGCACTTAGTAAAAAGCAGTTATTTTAATATTACAAACAGACACTCCAATTTTATTTATATGTATAGATGGACTATTTGTGAGTTGTTATTAATAGCACGTACATAATATACAATTTGCTATGATACTTTGTATTATTGTCATAATATTTTCCTATTAATTCAATTAAACTTCATATACTGTTCAAATGTTACTATAACCAAAGTTATTCCAAACTGTAGAGCATTAACCAAACTAGCCGCACACACATAAGCAATCAAGGTTATTGATTACGTACACTTAACGGAATGACAAGAAACAGAGTTACATCTCTATCAAATAGGTTTTTTCTTTGGCAGAGGAACACACCAACTATACGGTCCCACACTAAGCAACGCTTATAGTATGGGAACCGTAGAGACTAAAGGTTGAACTCAGTATATAATAATTATATAGTAGATAGATACTAAACCTCGGGTACAAACATTCGTGCTCACACAAAGTTTGTCCCTACCAGGATTTGAACCAACTGTGCTAATAAGGTCATCGTTTTTGTGAGAATAGTTTATCTAAAGTTTTATATGGGCACGGCCACATTTATTTTATAATGGACGCCAATTGTTGTAATTGTTATAAAACTTTAAATTATATTTTGCATTGAGAAAACTTTTGATTTGGTAATTATTTTAGGGATTTACGTAACTATTTACAAAAATGTATTATTCGATAAACACTATTAGCCTTGCTCGATTCCTCCTAATTTCATCAATTACATAGAGCAATTAAAGTCTATGCTCCAGAAGAACCCTACTCATCTAACTGTTGGTTATTTCAGAGTAACCATGTCAGTTTTTTTTTAATATTATACTACACTAATTAGATAATTGGTAGACTTTAAAATACCGACGTCATCTTAGCGCGATCACGGAATCATTCAGTAGGCTTTACTTCAGACGTGCCAATTTATACTCGCCCTTATTATCAAATACTTAGGTCAATATAACTATACATAGAGCTGATTCTAACACCTGGCTATGACATTAGTGTGAACATGGATTACCACGTCCTGGAACGTAACAATAAGGTACCATTTCAAAAAAGGTTAAACCACATTCTCATTCGAAGCTCAGCGCTAACTTTACTAAACCCACGACAAAAGCATGAATATTCAACACGTAGACAAACGCATTTTATTCTATATAAGGATTTCATTAACCGCCGAAGTTATCGGGCGATCGCGCCGCCCGCGCCGGCCTTAACATTTCGATATCGATCTGAGTTCTGGTGATCTATATAACATCCGGTTGATTTAACTTAAATTTAAAACTACTACGACTATTAAATTAAAGCTAGTATTTACTTCTAATGTTACTTGCGCTATTTGAAGCAAGTTAATATCTACTTCATGATAGATAATGGTCGCAGGTTTTTGTGCTATGTCGTGTGTGGCGCAAAAAGAAGTACGAGTATCTATTGATTTAGTAAAAAAAGAAAACATGCACTATGGCGTGGTCCCTGACACAATAAAAATATTATCAGATACCAAATTTGCGTCAGGATAAGACGAGATACAGTAATTTATTTTAGCTTAATACTCTTAGGTGCGTATAGATTAAATAGCTCAGTCTAGTAGCTTGACGATAGAATATATTTTACCAAAGTAAGCATCATGAAATAAAACTTATTTTACAGATTTTATCGCGTTTATTTTATGTTTTTACGTTCCCTACGTTTCGGCTGCTTTACAGCAACCATGGTCACAGGAGGACTGAGTCCTCCAGTGATAAAATCTGTAAAATAAGTTTTATTTCAATATGTAGTATTCGCGTAAATATAAGAAATCAATAATATAAGCATTGCTTGTGTTATTGATACGCTATAATAAATTAAAGGCTATCCCAGTACTAGACCAGGGAATATTAAGGAAAGAACATTACCAAGTCTTGTCTGACAGGTTATAGACAGCTCTGATCTGATACTGCCAGAATATAGGCACGTTTGTCGTCTTGTTTTCTTACAATGTAATTAGGTCTAATAGCATTCTGATAAGCTACGGATCCCTACGTCTTCGAGAAACACTCGCTCAAGTTCATTTCTTCAAATATTTGTGCAGAACAATACCTCGCCTTTCGTCACCGATGATACAGATATGATTGCGGATATCCGTGACAATGGCTCAAAGGTTACGTTGCCATGCCGCCTTATCGCATTAATCTGTTTGGTGATATTTAGACAATACGCAATAATGTTCTATCCAGATTGACTGAGGATGTTTGATATAAACTTTAATGTTGAAGTATTGAAGTTCAGTTTTAAGTATAGTTTTGTTACACTTGAGACATTCTTAAAAATGTTACCCAACTATTGTTTTTATTTGTTTGTAAATGTGGCGAGGAACTCGTGATAGGCTCGTTGTAATATTTTGTACTGATATTTAGGCCCTGTCAGTACCTTTTCTGAAATAACACGTGGGAATCGAATCCCGGAGCCTTCGTTTTCAGCATGAGCTCGAAGAACTCGACGATCAATGCCTATAAGATTATTATGAGCACAAAATTATTTTATCAAAATTAACAGTACATCTTGCAATACCAAAATTAGCGCCGCCAAGCACCCGGACCCTGCGTGTACGCCGAATAAATCTCAGAGATAACGCGCCGCTAGGTGGCGTTAGGATCGCGATAGGCGTGTTTGGCCGCGCGCGCATCTCTGCTCTATCTGATCACCGTTGCTATTAAGTTTGCCAGTGTAAGTTTTGTTTAAATTAAAGTCAAGTTTGTTAGACTTTTACAAATTGGCGTTTGGCTATTTATTATGTCATTAGATAAGAGTTAGACTATTTATTTTATTTTTGCATTGAAACCGGTCGTGGAAATAGGGTCTAGATTCCCCATTTCATTTATGTCGGAGTGCTCAAAAAGACTGACATGAAATTATAAAAAAACATCCACTTTTTCGTTTTGTGTTTGAATGTAAGCAGTTTAGAAACTAACTAAATCATTATTAGTTTTTTTAAATAAAAGATAAGAGAATGAGAGACTAAGATATTTATTTATATATTTTAAAAGGTTTGTTGATTCAACTGCTAGGTAATAATAAGTTCTCAAATTTGTTAGCTAAGCTGTTTTTTTCTTTGCGATAAAACTAGGCACTCTCTACGTTACTGTTTATTATACACAGAAATAGGTACCTAATTCACGTAAGGCATCTCATATGATGCGCGCGCGCTGCGCTACACAGGCGTTGTCTTAATCATGTTTTTATCTGTCGTAAAAAGAAACAAACGATAGAACTGTGAATATTCAACAATGTAAGATAATTTTAAGCAACAAAATTGCCATGTAGGTAGGTATCTAATTTTCTCGTAGTTCATACAATCATAGTCTTACGTATGAACCCACATTATTATTCGCCAGGTACCGATTTCGTAGTTACAGCCCTAAGGCGATATAGCATTGTTCACAGAAGTTATTGTGAGATAATGTATATTTGTGGTACCTTCGCAGGGATCCCTAAATTCCATACCTTAGAACTGAGATGGTGATGAAGATTGTTTTGTTAGAAAATTCTCGAGTAGTGAGTTGTGTAGTTTTCGTTTAGAACGTGCATCGGGTAACCTCGTTGGTCTGAGTAAATTATTTCATGAATTATTCATAGCTTTGTTCAGACTGTTCATAAGCTCTAAAGAATTGTCTCTTTAGGACTAAAACTAAAACGAAAAAAAAACAAGTCGATAGCTTGAGTAGTTGCTGAGATAATCAGGTGTGACAGAAATATATAGTCACACCATTAGGGTTCCGTTTTTACCATTTTGGTACGGAACCCTAAAAATGTGTCGTTTTTAATTCATAAGCTTAGTGATCAAATAAATAAGAAATTCACCGCGGTATCAATAAAGTCACCGCGACAGATTTAATTAGTAGCGCAGAGGTTAATAGCGCCGGTTTTTTTAAAGTCGAGGCAATATAATACAAAATTTGTTAATCGATTAAAAAACTATCGCCTATTACATCAAATAACCGCGGGACGCCTTGTTAAATTAACCCCCGTTATTTAACTACACCTACACACAAACAAAAAATCAATACAAATAAAATATCATACAATTTATGTAATCTACTCGCGCTTAACGGTCCACGAATTAAAAACAACTTTTTCGAAATTAGAATAACACGTAAAACCGATGTGACTATCGGGCTAACAAACCATGGGTTTAAATTAGTCAATTTACAACACCGTCCGACCGTCGCATGAATTTTAATAATTGTTCAATCGTTTGACCTTTGAAAATAATAGGTGATTAACAACACATTTTGGCGACTATCTCATTCAATATCGTGCCACCAACCTACTTAACTATCTTATTTTATCGTTCAAATGATATTATTGTCATTTCGACCTGATAAATATAAGGCGATTCGATCGCGGATCAACAAGCGCCCCCCGCGGGCAATATTATGACATTTCGTTAAAATATGCAAAAATTATGCATACAATAGTTTATAATTGTCTAATTCGATATTTTATGTATCGATTGAACTTTTGACAATGTTCGATTTGCGTAAAAATCTATACAAATAAATAAAATTGGAGTGTCTGTTTGTAATATTAAAATAACCGCTTTTTACTAAGTGCAGTTGGATGTACTCGTATACACGGTACATATACCAAAACAACATTTTTTGTCTGTCTGTTTGTTTCGGCTAATCTCTGAAATGGCTGGACCGATTTTGACGAGACTTTCACTGGCAGATAGCTGATGTAACAAGGCGTTACTTAGGCTACTTTTATTTTAGAAAAACTATTTGTTAAATATCACGCGGACGAAGTCGCGGGTAACAGCTAGTCTTTAATAAAAATGGTCGTTCTCGAAATTGCCTTTATTCATAGCATATTGAGATGCGATTGACAAAACTTTATTAGAAATGGGCGCGTCTGTACAAGAAATTAACATATATATCTAAAATTAAGTATGTCCTATACATGACGATAATAAGCATTTAATAAAGGAGTCTAATCGCGCTGTTATAAATACCATTGAGACAGAAAACTGTTGATAGATAGTTTGAAGACTAATAGATATGATTTACACTAAAGGTTGGTTACTTTTGACGACATGATTAGATTAGTTAACAGGGTCTCTGCTTACTGTGCTGAGGGTCCCAGGTTCGAAGCCTGGTAGGAACAAACTTTGTGTCACAAGCACGAATGTTAATACCCGAGTCATGGATATTTAATATCTATATAAGTATTATATACTCGGTTCTCCTCCAGTCCATTGTTCGGTACCCATAATACAAGCATCGCTTGGTGTGGGACCGTATAGATGGTGTGTTCGTCTGGCGATATTATTATTATTTAAAACATTATTGAGCTCCATACCATAATAATTAATAACGTGCCAATCCGAATGCACCCACGTTGTGTTTTACACATTTTATTCGACGTTCACAGCACAGAGACAAACAATAATTATTCTGGACAAAATTTTTAATAAAATGATTGCGGTATTGCCGCCCTGGTAGCGCCAAATTGTCATTAAGCTTTATCATTATATTTCAGTATAATAATATCGAGAGATTATTTGTTTTTACTTATTTCGCAAAAGGGAAATTATTGCTATCACAATAACCAACAAGACACCTTTTGATATGAAATAGAACAAATTAATTTACTCCATTCTTGTAGGATTATAAGTAATTTTCAAATGAATATTACGAACACACAATCTCATTAGTTTCTTAAGTTATAGGTATTGATTTTGTTCAGAAAAAGTAGTCAAGCGATATGCATCACTGCCTTTATTATCACGTATTCATCGATATGCAATAAAATAAAAAGTTTAATGATAATCATAAAGCCGGACGCACAGTAGGCGTTACTCCAAAAATGTAGAAAAAAAACTTAATAAGTTCGTAACTTAATGGTTAAGATATTATTTTGAAGTCTTTTTAACTATAAGCTATTATGAAGACGTGTATATTTAAATGAAATTTTGTACTCAGTCAAGTGCGAGATTATTCGTAAGCTAACCAACCGTATACTTTATAGTCTACGTATTTAGATATTATTTATAGGGAATTGAGTTTTAAAAACTATCCGCTGGAGGCGCTGTTTCATTCTCCATACAATATTATACAAAGCTTACGAGTAATCTCGCACTTGACGTGCTGATGAGAGTTCATAGTTTTTTTTTCCGTTCATACACTAACCTTATTGGAGATAATTATTTATCATTATTGTAACGCAATCATGGGTTTCCTGATGTTAATGTGTTGAACTAAATAAATTGCTGGCTATTCTATTAAAAATATAATTATAATTTTTTTGCTGTATCTGTGGTTTACACAAGCATCTAAACATAACATCTTTACATTACTCAAACGATCACATATTATAATTAATTCGATCACATTCAAAAGATCATTACTACAGCATACATCGTACACTCACATGCGAAAGTGTTCGGTCCATTGCTCCCATTTCAACCTGTCTATTCCGGTGACGTTTCAATAAATCAGTTCCATTTTTGGTAGTAATGGCATGATTTTTTGAACGGTCCGTGGTGCAATCTCAATTAGCGCGATGTGTTTCCTCGTTAAAATTGGCAGTGCGAACTGGAACTTTTCGTGTGTACAGTCGGCGACGGTGTAATTGATTTGTGCTGTAATTGGACGCTCGCGCTCCGAGGATTCATGGGATGCATTATTTGTTGGGCCACAGACCGTTGGCTATGTTTATTTATATAAGTATTGAGCATGTTAAAATATAACTACTTATTACTTGCCAATCATTACTTGCCACTGGCAATCAGCTAAAATGTTGCCACTGCTGTTAATTTCAGTAAATATTTTTGCGCGTTGTTTAAAGTTTTTTGGTACCCGGTACAGTTTGTACCGGAATATCAGCAGACACTTAAGGAGATCCAGATACATAGTTTAGTTTTACTAGTTCATTTTCACTTTCATTGACGGCCTGCATTAGCGCAGTTGGCAGTGACCCTGCTTTCTGTGCCGAAGGTCCGGGTTAGAATCCTGGTAGGTAGCGCTCAGTCCATTGTGTGGTACCCATAATACAATCGTTGCTTAGTGTGGGAACGTATAGTTGAAGTGTTTGTCTGGCGATATTATGATTATTATTTTAAATTTATACACGTCATGTATTTTGCCATCTGCTCTTATTTATAATTGCATTTTAAATACCTAATGCAAAGGTTCAAAGTAATACGATCTCACGTCTCTCATAATTGCTGGTCTAAATTTTACCATGCAAGCGTAGAGAGCTAATTATTTATTAAAAAATAGACAACACTTTTCCCATCGGTAGTACATTGTTCAGTAATACAAACCTCCCATTATTCCCGTTTCAAGTAGTATTTATTTCAAGTCGCGTAAACAGCCCACTACCTAAATGGGGAAACGACAGAACGTTGCGGAAAAAAATGATTTGTTACTTGTCCAGCAACTTGACTTCAATTAAATTGAGTGACAAAAATCATGTCAAAATCATGAATATTACCGTCAATAACAATATACGTTCTTCTTACGTGTAACAAAATAAAGGTGATTTTAAATTTTTTCAACCGCAACATGGCGGTGTGACAATCAGAACGGAAAGACTTAATAACATCAATTAAATCTGTTAAGGCTTTATTGTGTTGTAGCCTTTTCAGCACGAATGTACAGTTAAGATAACAAATTAGCGTGTTTGTTGTTTTTTTTATCTTGTTAACGTGGATTACTCTTAATAACTTTAATTGGATTTTGTTCGGAGTCTTTTGTACAAGTATTGCAAATAATTTTAAGTGTGTGTCTGACGGCCTGATTAGCGCAGTTCGTAGCGACCCTGCTTTCGGAGACGATGGTCCCAGGTTCGAATCCTGGCAGGGACAAACTTTGTGTGATGAGCACGAATGTTTGAACCTAAGTCATGCATGTTTAATATCTATATCAGTAATATATACTGGGTTCGCCACCAGTCTATTGTCAGGTACCCATAATACAAGCGTTGCTTGGTGTGGGATCATATAGAAGGTGTGTTCGTCTTGCGACATTATTATTATTAATAATTTTTGATAAGTACATTTTACGGGTTCAGTGTAAGGAAAGTCGAAATCACGATTAAGAAGATGTATAATTATTCTTAGAAGCCACACATTTGCCTAATCAAAAAGGAAACAGTAGTACCCAGTAGTGTTTGTTTTATACGTTTACACTACACATAACTCTTAACATTCAGAACTTAAAGTTCGGTATTGAATATCATTATTTGCCGCTGGTATAATTTATACCAGTGGGTTGACTCATGAATTATTCCGAAAAAAAAAAAATCATGGGAAATGAAATTTCGAGAAATGCTCAATGTAATGGTGTTCATGAATATTTAGACCGGCTGTTTGTCTGTAAACAGCGTTTTTCTATTTGTCGTGTTGTGTTCTGTCATTTAAATATTTTAGTGTATTGTCTGGTGTACCTATTTTCTTTTTACCTGCAACTTATGAGTGTGGGTTCCATGTTAGTGTTTAGTTATTAGTACTTAGGAAATCAGAATACTTATTCATACCATATCCTCCAAAAATATTGCATTTGGCGTACAGAACGTAGTGAGTAGGTACTTAACATTCAAATTCAATGAAGTGACAATCTTTTTTACAAAACTGTTTTTGAAGATTAATACTTTAGAATGTCTATTAAAAGGATTTGTAAGATTTATTAATTCGACGGTTCTTCAATGACTATTGGTTAGGTGAACCTATTTATAATTGGAATAACTAAATAAAACTACAACATGTATAAAGGCACTCGCTTTTTATTTTATTTTTTTCTCTCAAATATATTAAATTTTACTTAAAAAAAAAACGTAAAAATATGTAAACACATAGATTAAAATATTGTATCACAATGATAACAACAACTATGTTTGACAATCAATAACTTAGTCAGTACTGCTGGCTTACAATATTGAACTACGCACTTACGCATTCGGCAATTAAAAAAAATTATTTTCTCAAAACACTTTGCTGAAAAAGCCAGCTACTTGTACTTACTTAAACCGACAAACAATACCACTGAATTTACATCTATTTTGGCCAATAGAATAACGATTAATATTTTTAGCGTCTTTCCACTTGCGTATATAAAAATATATTGTGACGTTCCGTAGGAATATAAAGTGTATTTATTATTATTATTTCCAAAATGTATTGTCTTATTCATGGCACCTTTAAAATACGTTGTACAAACACTTTAATAGGAATCAATTTCTTCTGCTTTTTCTATTATAGAAAAATAAACACACAAAAACAAATCCAGAAAGCTGATGTTACTATCAATTTTATCATCTAACTACATTTCCTAGATGTTTTTATTAAAATTGAGCAAACATAGGTACCAAAGAAATAAAAACATAAAAATGTAACCATCGGAATGAGCATTCTAAAAGGAATGTCTTAATGTCTTAAAAATCTTCAACAAAATAACAAATAATAACACAAGCATATCAAAATTATGAACTAGATTATAAATTACAAAATAAAAATCCTACTAAGTACAAAGAAAAATTACAAATATGACTCAATACAAACTGGCCTATGAACTAAGGAAATAAATACTTAACTATTTATAAAACAAAATTATTTTTTACAAGACTCCTCAATTTGTACAAATTTTGAGCTTCATTTTAACTGGCCTTTAATCCCATAGACACTACAAACTAATAATGGTAATACAATACACTGGCACGATAAACTTGAACATTATAGTTTGGACGTACATTGAGTACAAAAGTTAACAGGTTAAAACAGCTATGAACATTTTCTGAGCTGCAAAGAAATTAAAATCTGGGAAAATACAAAAATGGAATAGTCACACTTTTTAAAGTGACTATAAATAGTATTCATAAATTGAAAGAACCGACGATATGTTTGGCTTACATTCGTTAACTGTTAAACATGTCACCGCATCCTTATTTCAGATATAGAGAGAGGCAGAAGAAAGAGGCAGAAATGATGCAAAGCTACCCCTTAAATTATTTTTAAACATTATCCATAAGTCTGCTTTGCTACCTACAACTAGTAAGTCCATGACTTTTATTAACTCTAAGTAAAAATATTAAAAACACTAATTATGGTAAATAATTCAGGTAATCAAGAAGAAAGGAATGTACTTGGCTAAATACTGTATGGCATGAAAGAGTATTAATAGAATTGCTATCTACATATAAATTTAATATCATGGCTGCATTGGCTCACACAAAAATGAGTTGAAAATCTCATCCAGTCATAGGCACTTCTTCTGTTCTTTTAGGAACAAGCGATAGATCCAAAGGGTTTTTCATAATATCTTTACTATTGTCCTCACTGAGATCGATACTCAATTCGGGTTCAGAATCACTTGGTTCATCGTTTTTAGGACTTCTAAATATAACTGCTGTAGATTTTATAGATAAGTCTATTGGTTGGTCCTGATCAATAGCTACACCTGCAACGGCTGGAGAGTGTAAAAGTAGATCCCCACCGTTCCGGTTCTGCCAAGCCGCAAGTCCGGGCGGTGCCCGTCTCATATTTTGCACTGGTGACGTAATAAATGGCCCACTTCTTGGGGAAAAGCTCGGAGGCGCTGACATGGACCCGAATGGTGATGGTGGCAATGTTGGAGGCTTACGTTTTCTGTCTTTACTTTGATTCCTTATGGCTTGTAACCGCACGTCTTTATCGCTGCAAGGAGATGATACAGGCCTAAAGATGCTGAGACCACTAGTGCTTCTTGAACTGTTATCGTCTTCAGGATCAGCTGATGACGCTCCAGAATCCGAGGGTGACACGCTTTGCCGCGTCACGTCTTCTGTGTAAGGGCTCTTTTCCGAGTTTTTGTAATATTCCGCTAGAGCGGCAGCAGGAAGCAAATTAGTTGGAAGAAATGAAGGGTTCAGGGATGAGTTGAAGGTTGGAGGGGATTTGCTTGTTTGCATTTGATGGATATGTTGTTGTTGTTGCTCTTGTAGGAGACAGTGGATCTTGAACCAGTTTGATCTTCTCCCGTATCTGGAACCTGATTTCGACATGCCCACCAGCAGGCATTTCCTGAGCCTGCACGCCTTGCAAGCCGTCCTATTTTTCTTGTTGATGACGCATTCGCCGTTATTCTTGCACTCCGATATTGAGGATAGGTTGTTGTACGTCCGCCCGAAGAATGACTGAAACAAAAAGAAGACATACTTTACTTATCAAATATTCATTAAGATCTCACTGATAGCGGACACCGAGAGTATGATTTATACGCAAAAAATAATTAAAAAGGGCACTCGATTTTCTTGCGAAAACGACAACGCCAATTTTGGCGCACACGGCCGCATTAATTTAGCTTAACATATCGACAGACTTCCGTCGGCGTCACATAAGAAACGACAATTTATAAGCGATACAGTTAAAAGGAATCATCCGTGGGCCCATTCAATTCGGCGCGTCTCTGGTCGGAATTAAAAATTACATTTTTCAAAAAGTCATCATAAAGTCCCAGTGCGAGGCGTATTAAAATCTGGGTCAACGCGAATAAGGCCGTATCTCACACTTAATATTACAGAAGTGAGCATCGCTACGGGCCCTGTTGCGTCTTTTGACGTAAATAATGGGGGTCTTTCGCGTATTTTTTCGTAAATAAATTTGGAAGTTACCCCGCTGTGCGCGGTCTCAGCTCTCTTCTTACTCAATTAAACTCGTACAAAAGCGTAAAATATGTGATTGTGCTACAGTTTGAGCGGATACCGCCGCGTGGTCGGTACAATTTCGCCCGTAAATAACGACGTGCCTCATTATTTTGGATTATAACAATATTTTGGAATGCAATATGCGCTTATCGGTACACATATTGTGCGCATTCTCCTCGCCTGTACGAATTTGAATTTCAATATAAAAATTAAACTTTCTGATTAGGTTTAACTTAATATACGGGTTTTAATTAAAGCCGCTGAAAAATAATCGACTTATTCTTTAAAATAATTTCATCTGACTTACATGTTCAGACTTAATTAAACTTTCAAATAGTTGAGATACAAAAAAAATAAAAAGAATGAACGCAAGGTTGCAACAAATTACAATAATCAAGATGTCATAGAAACTGTAACGAAACATTTTCGACACCCAAAGATAGACATTTATAGCACCCACGAAACCGGTATTCGTCTCAAAAGTATTCATAGTGAAGCACGTATGCTATCTGTATACTCGTAGTATGTGGGAACGATATTTATGCGAATGGTGGCGCAGTTAGTCACGGACGCAAAACCGTGCCCTTTGTGACTTCGGCCGAGGGTACGAGCAAATTGAGGCAATTTCGCGAACGCATATATGTGAGTCACTAGATTAGAAATTTCAGATAAGTCCGTCTTCCTTATGGGCGCGGATCGCGCGTTACAGATTGTGGTCTCTAATTGAGCGTCGACGCTGCTTGCGTAGATGGGCGTACGTGACTTGATTCGGTTTTGTTATTATGCGAAATAATCGTGCAATAATGGGCATTGTCCATTTTTCATAAAGTAATTGCTCTTATAAAGTAGTTTATTACGTTTAGAGAAATAGAACGCTATTATTACAAGTTTATGTCACAACATAAGAATACCATACGGATTGTAAAATTATTTTGAATATTGCACTAGCTTGGATATGCCAATTATAGTCGCTGTGGTATCGACCATAAATAATAGTAAGTAAGTACAGTAATTTTATTTTTATTTAGACTTAAGTCCAATAGAAATTGTTCCTTCCATTTGACCAGTAGATCGAAATATTGATTAAAAGTCATCTTCTTCATTAAAAAACACTGATCAAGTTATGTAATAGTTTCAATCATATCCTCACAAAGAGGAACAACATAATTTTAATTGTATTGTAATGAAACAAAAGACGAATTTACGACTGGCCACACAAACGGCAACGATCCACAGATTAAACAGTGCACAGTATGTTAATGGCTTGTAAAATTACCAAAATGAGTAATCTCAAGTGATTTATACAGGTTTTAATGTTAAAACACGACATTAAAATTACTCAAATGTACCTGCTGATGGATCGCTGATGAATTCCATGAGGCATTGTTATGATTTTATTGTAAGAGAAATGGAGGATCTCAAAAGCGCGATATTGTAAGGATTTGGATGCGTATACTATACAATATACTGGGTGATTCAGAAAGGGTATATACCGCATTTGTAATCATTTTGTTCAAGTCATAATTTAGATATAACGATTTAAAAAATAAATGATGTTTCCAGAAATTGTGTTTATTATGATTTTTATTTATCGACGCATGGAAATTCTGACTTCACATAATAATTATGTAAAAACATAATATACACGCGATAAAATCTGTAAAATTAGTTTTATTCCAATTTAAGATACAATTTAAACAATGACTACTGATAAATATGAGGCGTAGAATTAAAAGCTTGGTAAATAAATGCGGTATAAGTAAATCTTCTCTATGTCACATGCTTGAAAGCTCTCTGCTCATCCCATTAGTACACCGCCGTGATAAATACATTAAGTGATTTATACGATGCTTATACGCAATTACATCGTTTGTCTTGACGTGAAAATTGCTAAAAGGCTTCAGCTTTTACAGAAGGTGCAATAAATAAATCAAACGGCAGGCAGTTACATGTTGATGGGTTTACTCTAGTAGAGATGTTTTCTCGAATAACCAACAGGCACTTAGGTGTCGTCCTAATTGGCCAACGATCGTACGAGTCGATGCGATTTCGTCGCGCGACTAGATTATACACACAAATCTCTTTAGATTGCCCTAATCGAAGCTCGTTTGACTACCTGATTAACGCAGTTGGTAGTGATCCTGCTCTCTGTGCTGAGAGTCCTGGGTTCGAATCCTGGTAGGGACTAACATTTTATGAGTGTAAATGTTTATGCCCGAGTCTTCGATGTTTAATATCGATATAAGTATAATATACTGAGTTCGCACTCAGTCCATTGTACAGTACCCATAATACAAGCGTTGCTTAGTGTGGGACCGTACAGTTATCGTGTACGTCTGGCGATATTATAATTATATTCTGTGGTTCTAGTATTCGGTCAATAATCCGATAGCAGTATAAAACTGTGCATTTATGAATGAAATATTATCTGGACGCAAATCTCACAAAATGACAAATGTAAGAAGAATATTCTCATAATTTCTGTGTGGGTGGGTCGCTTTTTTCCCACGGCCTATGAATAAAGCTAGCCGTTCACTGGGCGACTAAACGTTTAGTTACAACCAGTAACTTCTCAGTAGAGCCAACATTACGAACCGGTTGTAAATTTTGTCTATACATACGTGCTTTTTAAAAATAAAAAAAACTTGAGAGGTGTCAAGGGACACCCGGATGGAACGAAGTTCCTTTATTATTTTTTATTATTTATTATGTACAGAAAATCAATAATTTTGGGAAACAAAAATATATCGCCCCCGGGTGGGCTCGAACCACCAACATTTCGGTTGACAGCCGAACGCGCTAGCCAATTGCGCCACGGATGCACTTGTGCAATGTCTCGAAAATACTGACCATTATGTAAATGCAAACGACAAAGATAACAATTATTTTTGTCAGCGATAGATGTCGCTAGCATGTTTTTGAACGAGGTATCGTTATGTTCATGGGTTTTATATAGTAAACTATACTTTCGTTGATAAAAATGCTTACAATTGGTCGTTACAACTTTTCTGCTTAATTATTCGTATGAATTTGTTCCGTCTAGCCCCCTTTCGTAACGCGCGATAAGGAACTTCGTTCCAATAAATGTTTTTATTTCCTACAATGGGCATGATTGACATCAGACAACAGAGCAGGATATCACACAGACAAATATTAAAAATAATATCTTATCGCCTCACTTTGCCTATGGTCATACTGCCCTCCCTAGGCAAAATGGAGATATAAATCAATACCGAGCAATCGAAGTAGTTTAATTGAACCACGAACGTAGCGAGTTATTCAAAATTACAACATAGGAAGGGCTTTAAAGGCAAAAGACTCAAATAATTTTGCGGCGGTGCGAAACACAACTTTTCATCTCACTATACGAGGAAAATTCTAGATTAAAAACAATCCAAATATTTTAATTAATCAGCGTTTCATTCTTCAAAGTATGAAGCCTACCCTACAAACTATTATCTATCTGGTTAATATCCCACTAATTACACATTATTGAAACACATTCATGAAATATATTTTTTTGGAAAATGAAATAAAACTGACAACTTCACTCTGAGAAGAGTAAAAATCATGAATCGTTCAGAATCGTGGTTCAGCGGAATGTGGACCGCTGAACCACGATTCTGAACGATTCATGATTTTTACTCTTTTATAGAAAGAAAACCAGTCAGGTATATCCGGTACACCAGTACCACAAATTAACTAATATGTTCTTATGCGTATATTAATTCGTGACGTTCGAAATTCGAAAACCTTTTCCACTCATGGGGATATAATGGACTTGCATGCAGATTTCGGACAATAAAGGCAGCCTTTTCGAGCCAGTGGGATTACAAATGGAACACTATAATAGTGTATATTGGTAATTATAATATTTTGTTGTAATTGTAAATAATATTTTTCTCCATAAATAAAGAAAATAGATCAATAGGTCTTCTATGTGACTGCTAATTAAAAAATAACATTCGACACAGTCGCAGTTGTGTTGATTAGTGTGCGTGCAGCCTAAAAGCTTCTGGTATTCTGGTATACGACAATATATCGCCAAGATGGTGATGTATTTTATTAAGATTAGATAAGATTTATATTATATGAACTTTTTCTCTAAGATTTATTTTTATTTGCGCCGCCAGAGTTATGAACGTTCGTTAATCATGGTACATCGATTCGAATGCATAATATTATGCTTATGAGCGCCGACTTCCAAAGAATGTCGGTTTTAAGAGTTACTGCTTATTATTTATTTATGTTTTATTTAAATATAATTATCCAACAAATACAACCATTTATCGATTAATAACTATACCACATTTTTTTACATCGAATACAATATTTCTCGTTTTTGCATTTCACATAAAAACTATCCCAGCAAATATCAATATTAAAGTCCAAAGTCAAATCATTTATTTCGTATAGGCCTACGAGGGCACTTTGAAATTAGCATTAACATTTTATTTTCTTAACTCTACAATCGGATCGGAACACGACCTCAACTGAGAAGGTCCGGCGAGAAACTCTGCGGGCTTACCTTTTTTATTTTTTTAACGACCATGTTTTTACAACTCTGTAAAATTTTTGTACCCGAGTCACGGATGTTTAATACCTATCAATATAAGTATTATATACTGGAATCGACCCCAGTCCATTGTACGGTGCCCATAATACGAGCCTTGTTTCATTTGGTACTGTACAGTTGGTGGGTTTGTCTGGCGATATCATTATTTGACCCCGAAGTTTCGCAATTGTTTGCGGTCACAAACGCGAGATAGGTAATGTTTCATATGTCAGGAGAGGCATCGTTTTTTAATAACTGTAGGTCATCTAACTTGTAGATATTAAGCAATATACGCCACTTAGATAATTAACTTTAACATTTATAAACAATGCTGTTAGGTTGAATCTACAGTAAATAAATCTATACATATGAAACAAAGTCGTGTTACACCATTTATAACTCAAGAACGGTTGAGTCAATTTTTATGAACTTAGATTTTTTAAATTTGTCTCCGCCCCGAATAGCAGAATAACTATTAAAACATGGGACCAATTCACTGAAAAAAATATATATACTAAAGATAATTCATTCTCTTATACATATGATTTTGTGGCGCGGTACGAAGTTCGCCGGGACAGATAGTAAATAAAAATTAAAAATAACTGCTGTGCTCTACATATGATTCATTTTTTTCAGACATTTTATATATTCGATTTGATTTTAAACAGCAAGCTTTCTCTTGTCTCTTATCTGTTCTGTCTCTTAAGTATTTTTACTAAGGTAATAATAAAAACACTGAAGTACATATTATTACAATTACGTATTCGAGCAGGTATTCCATAAATGGAGGTATGACATATCTTGTTCACACAAATATATATGAACAAACTATGCGCAAAGTATATAGAGTGTAGCCTCGTCATGAAAACTAAAAAAACATAAAACTGCAATATAAATTAAACTCGATGCTCTCGAGCGCGCTCGCCTCTCTCACGAGTCGGGTATCGCGCAGATCGTTGTGTTGTGATCGCACTGTTTAGTATACATTGCGCGCTCAAAAATTACATGTGTAACCCAATGACTTTCTATAAAGCTATTCTAGGCTAGTGTAACCTTTTCCAAAGTATTCGTTACCATGCCCCTTACATCCTGTATATGACTTTTGGATCACATTATTCGCGCATCACAATGCGCGACCTTTGCTATATATATATTTACAGTTATCCTCAGTACATTAGACGAACAATAGTTCACGATCGATAATGACCGACCGGTGGCAAGTGCCATGGTCACTTTGTTTTCTCACGCCGTAATACGACTGTAATAAGGCCTCTGGGTCTGTAAGTAGGTGTCGCGTTGTCGGGTTGAGCGTATAGCGACTTATTTGTAAATAAATAAATACTATTTTTGAATGCACATATGAAAATTACAATCGTTAATGGAAATGGAAGAGGGAAGATGATAGGCCATCGCAAACAACATGATACCTTAATAAAAGCATCATAGAGGTGAAGATAGAAGGAAAGCGTTGGCGAAGAAGACCAAGAATAGACTACAAGAGTCAGATAAAATAAATGGTTGGTGTCATGACATATGAGGAGGTGATAGAAGATTTTCTAGATAGAGATGAGTGGAAAGACCTTCATCAGCTTCACCAGCAAGATTCTTGCTCTTCAATTGGAAGTGAGAAGGGATACCAAAATAATTAGTAAAATAATTTTAATACGTGACAATACTACGTCCGAGCATTTATATAAAACTAGATGCGCCCCGCGGTGTTACCCGCGATTAAAAAGTATGTTCTTTTTACCGGGATAAAAAAATACTATAATCTATCTCTGTGCCAAATTTCATCCAGGTCCGTTCAGCCGTTCTGGCGTGATTGAGTAACAAACATCCATCCATCCAAACTTTCACATTTATAATATTAGTGGGATATCAGGATCGCCAATGTTCTATGCTGTGCTATTAAAACTCGCGATTCTCTCCGCTTATTACCGTGCAATCTTCTTAACAGAACGAGCGATGTTGGCTGCGGGCGATGCGTGCGTTTGGTAGCGACCGGCGCAGGCGCATCACCCGTCTGATCGCTCTGACCCACTTACACTTGTTTATTTGTTTACGTACGCTCATTACTGCCGTCTAGATATTATGTAATTAATAATTATACTGTTCAGTATGCCATTGTGAACAGACATATGTTTAATTTTTCTTAGGTGTTTAGTTTTTCAAGAAGCAGTGATAGCCAAGTTAGTAGAACGCTTGCCTCGATACCGAGGATTGCAGGTTCAAACCCCGGCTCACACCTCTGGGATTTTTCATGTGCGAAACTCATTTTCAACCATGATTATCACTTGCTAAACGGTGAAGGAAAACATCGTGAGGAAACTTGCATGTCTGAGAGAGCCCCTCGGAAGACGTGTGTAGTCCGCCAACCCGCACCGGGCCGGCGTGGTGGACTATGGCCTAATCCCCCCTCGCATTGAGGGGAGGCCCGTGCCCAGCAGTGTGTACGATATTAATTGGATATAAACCTAACTCCCCTCTTATTGAGGAGGAGAGTGCCCATTATAATGGCAATAGGCTAGCACCCATCATTGAAACCAAATACTGTCAACGAAATGCCTTGAAATCAAATAACTTGAAATAAAAAAACAAACTTAAGTATGCTTCCGCTTTTTGTAATGTATATACCTACCTATGAGTAGGTATGTTGCTGCCTAGTTACATTTAAATAATAAGCTTTAAACGCAAATTCATCATTTAAAAAAACACTTTGTAAATAAATGTATAACGTAATCACATTTGGAGTCGGCAGAGTTCTCCGGTGGACTGATCAGCGATCAGCCCCGAAATCTCATTCTTAATAATTCATGGTTGATAACAAAATATCCAATAAATCACGCAAAATAATGGCAAGAGCGACGCGATAAACGGCCTCAGTGTCGGATTGCGCAAGCGCTCGGCAGCCCCCCTGATGTATGCACACCGATGTGCGCACGCGATTACAACTTAAACTTATTACATACACTTACATAATGTCCGAGATCCGCATCGAGATTATGTTTTTTTATGTTATTGGTGAATACAGAAGTATATTTTTATTATGTTTTATTTTGTTGAGATAACTTTAATGAGATAATAAGACAATATATTAATAATATAATATCACCAAACAACACACACCAACTGTATGGTCCCAAAAGTGAAATTTGTATTATGGGTACCGCACAATGGACTGCACGTGACCTCAGTATGAATGTTACTTATAACATAACTAGATGCGCCCGGCGGTGTTACCCGCGAAATAAGTATGAAAAATTAAAACATCTATCCCACGGGAACCATACATTTTACCGGGATAAAAAGTAGCCTATGTGTTATTCCAGACTATAATCTATCTCTGTGCCAAATTTCATCCAGATCCGTTCAGCCGTTCGGGCGTGAAAGAGTAACAAACATCCATCCATCCATCCATCCAAACTTTCACATTTATAATATTATATATAATATAATATATAAGTATAAGTATAGATAATAAACATAACATCCATGACTCGCGTACAAACATTCGTACTCATTATACAAAGTTTGTACCCATCGTAATGCGAACCCGGGACCCTACCTACAGAAAGCAGGGTACTACCAACTGTGCCATCAGGTAGTCGGGCGCTCTTAATCATAATACAAAAATAGTGACGAAATTTTTCAACCTCAGCTTTCCCACGGGCATAGATTGATATCCCCATGGAGAAGCCATTTAAACAACATAATTTAATCACATAAAATCGTTATCGAATAGGCTTATTCACACATATTCCGTAATGTATTGGTCATAAACAATCAGTTGCCCACGCGCAGCTGAGCCGAAATGTGTATCGAAAGAGATTTTTTGTGTGTGACCCACTCCTACGCAAGCGACCTCTTGGGCTATGCAAATTGCCTTCTCGTGTAAGCTACGCTTGCCCCGCGGAATGATTTATCTAGGAAATGTAGGTTATATTTTTATTTTTTTAAGAAATTCTCTTGCTCATCATTCATTTTGCGTATTAAGTTTCTCTTAGCTGTGTCACGTGTCGTTGTAAATTCTGCGGGATTTGCTCAGATTTGCTGTCATTAAAAAAATTGCCAACCCGCACTGGGCCAGCGTGGTGGACTATGGCCTAATCCCCTTCGCATTGAGGGGAGGCCCATGCCCAACAGTGGGACATTAAAAGGGCTGGTATTATTATACAAAAAAACTGGATAAGGCTTCTTACTTTTTTCATTTGAAACTAACTTATGTGAAGTTTAGTATCAACCTAAAAAATTGTCTACAACTTTATCATTTTGATGGAAATAGATTTTTTATCTATAACATATAAAATATAAAATCACAATTAGCCGGCCTCACTAACCACTCTATATTTAACTAGCTTATTCACGTTGAACTCCAATTAAATATTGATCTTATATCGTTTTGTTTACATTTTCAATTCAAGTTTGTTATAAAAATGGATGGCTCATTGACCTGTGATCATCGGTATTTAGTCAAAGAGTGTTTTGAAATTAAGAGACACGTAACATGCATAGATAACTGATAAGATAAAAAAACCTTCGTAATACGTTATTGAGACCTTTTTAACCTTTACTTAAGGAGGTTGTAAATTAACACTGTATAATTAAAGATAGGGTTTATCAATTTGGATTAACTGTTTCTCTTTGAATTTCAATTAGATAAATACATATATTAATAAGAAATGCGTACACATTGAATTTTATTGGACCATAAATAGTGAGTTTACACTTATTTTTTGTTATATGGAAAGGGACTGAATAGGAATTATATTTTTCTTTCATTAAATATAAGGGATCGCAATTAAATGTGATAAAAGATCACACAATTAGCAAAAAAGCAACGATAAAAACACTGGATTTGCTGCTCAACCGATCGCGCAACTAAAAAACTCGTTTTATGAATGGAAAGAAGGCATACTATAAACATGACATCGTAAATCTATGATGTATTCTTTAAACCGCGACGAGATTTTCAATTGCGTGACTTTCCATAACACTCGACTCATAAAACCTATAATTTTATAACATAACTGCGTGCTCTAGTAAAAACCCCGTTCAATATATATTTTTAACATAAGAATTTCCTCATACTTCATCGTGGATGATGTCAGCCGCATATCTTTCCTGGAATCGTGATAGTTTATTTATAACCGTTTTTATTCGTTCTGGCTAATATAATGTAGAACTAGGCTTATGTACGGTGCAAATATTTATATGAGGTCACTTTGAACGTTATTAAATGACCGCTAATTTTGCGGAGTCATCTTAAGATCCTTGTAGATTCTTAACACTCAGGTACACAGCACAGGTAATATATATTGATAGGAATTTAGAAACTCGCAGTACCCAGCAGTACCCGCGACTTTGTATACGTAGCCTTCAGTTGTTTTGAATATCCCGCGCAAAACTTATTATTTTCGGGATATAAAGAATTCTAACCCCCAAATTTATAGACGTTTTATAACGTTATCAAACGTCATATAGTACTGCGCACAAGAATTTTGCTTTGCGCAGTACTTTATGACGTTTGATTTATCTAATATGTAAGCTGTCACGATGCGAAATTAAATTATAAATATGTTCAGTAGTTTTTGCGTTATACGTTAACTGATGGAGAGACTGAAAAAATAAAGAAATAGCGGACTCAGCGTCTGTGTCAGAAATAATGTAGACTACAATTACTATATTATAGATTTGTTGACGTGGTAGGTATAAACTCATTAACTAATATAGCTATATAGTCGTACTAAAGTCATATAAGTATACCCGTACACTAACAGCCATATAAACCTGTCTGCGTTAAAGCACTATTAATCATATAAAATTATACATTCGCGTAACGTTATGGCGCATGATATCGATCACTAATATCGGGCTATTTTGACGGTTAAAATCACCAATTAGTGTTAACTAGTAAATACACTTGGCTTCGTTTGTATCGCAAGAGGAAAGTTACATATTTAGATATTGCTTATTGTTTTTATTTTTAGATGACTGTAGTGTTTTGTGATTTAGAAAATATACAAAAAAATAAATATTTTTCATGTACACGAGACTGTACATAAAGAATATAGTTAGCAGTAAATAAACAAATACGTAACATAATTGAAATAAAACTAATGTTACGGATTTTATCGCGTTTATTTTATGTTTTATGATCCCGTCGTTTCGGCTGCTTTACAGCAACCATGGTCTCGACTTGAGATCCGGTAATTAATATAATTCAATCCAAAACCAAGCGCACCATTGCAAGACACTGTGAGCACTTTCTGCGTAGATCGGGCCTCAAACAACAACTAAATATGAAGATACCCCAGTTCGAAAACTTTAACACTAGGAAGTCAAACACCTCCGTCCTCCCGTGACCATGGTTGCTGTAAAGCAGAGGAAACATCGGGAACGTAAAGGCATAAAATAAACGCGATAAAATCCGTAATATTAGTTTTATTTCAATGTGTAGTATTCGCGTAGTAAATATAAGAAATCAAGACGTAACTTAAAGCAAAAACTTACTCCAACATACACACTTCACAGATAGCTTAATATACATTTAAAGCCATTTTTTTGCAAATAAATCACAAATCATATGACAGACAGAACTATGATGTTCCGGTAGTATTTTTTTTATTACCCGCATATAGATTTGATTAATATAGGGCTATTAATATTAAGTAACTGTAGTTGACCTATACATGTCCTTCAAACAGGCCTATTTAGTCACGTGAAGAATCCAATTAATAAGTATCAAGGTTTTGTATATATTTACAACAACAAAAAAATGATTTAAAGTTTCCCATGGTAATATAATGTAATCAGTTAAAGATTTCCTATGGGATTATTTTTTACTTAACAACTTAGTACGCTTGTTGTTATCAATGAAGTGCGGTACGGGAGGATTTTATTCTTACTACTTAAAATAATTATTTCTTTGAAATCATTTAATGTAAGTAAGCGATGCTTTGCTGTATACAAATGCAAGCCGTTCATTTTAAAGATAAAGATAAATAAGAAACTTATTTCCTATCCAAGTAACTAGGTTCTTTTATTGCTATACAGTAAAACACAGTTCTAGAATAATATTTAATTAACAAATTATTACTAAGTACATAATATATTTTTTCGCGGTTTCCTTGTTTGGTTTTATATGGTCAAAATAGCTTTCGCGTGGAATTTTATTTTGTAGAAGATAACAAGTTAGAATCTAAACAATAAGATCAATAATGTATCTCACTTATATTGTAGTTTGTATATACGTTTTTAAAAAATAGAACGTGATATAGCTCGTTTGTTGCTCAACAAACACATACTCATTATTAAACATATTTTGTTAGTTCGTTATATTTTTGAATGTGTTCTAGTTAACCACAGTTAAAATAGCAAATATAAATATTTATTGTGACAAAATACACAGACGAATTCAATCATAACGGTATACGAATCGTTTGTAAAACATTTTAATTCGTTCTAGATATTTTTTTTTGTGAACTGATTTTTTTCCGGCGGTCTCAATCAAATATGCAATTCTGTCTTTTTGGCAAATTAATTTATATGAATCTAAAATATTACCTGTATAAGCATACACTTTAAAACTATATTATTACCAACATGGATTCGAGAATGCGACTTAGTCAATATAAAACTCCCACAAATATATCAGTTTCCCATGGGAATCATTTACAGTACACCATAATCATATATTACCAATTATTCGCAATAAGTTTATAAATCTTTCCAATAATTTCGGAGGCCCATTTTTGTTGAAACAATTAAAACAAGATTAAAAAAAACTCATATTAATTTATGTCGCTCACCCGCTGAGATATCGAGATCCATCGCGATATTAATCTACCTACATCAAATAATTATGATACTGGTTCTTTTTTAATTTGGCAAAATCATCACGTATGACATGACGTGACGCACAGAGTAAACAACTATAAAATTATATTGAGCTTAGCTTCCGCCTACGGTTTCGCTCGCACCTGTATTGATTTTATTCTAACGTTCGACCTATTTATGCATATCTTTTGCCATTATCAAAAGAGGTCGTAGAGCCTCAACAATTTATTTATTATTAAAATTGTATCTGTAATATTTCAATTGCCGACCCGATTAGCTCAGTTAGTAGTGACCCTGTTTTCTTTACTTTAGGTCCTGGATTCGAATACTAGTTGCAGCAAACTTTGTGTGATGAGCACGAAAGTTTGTATCTGAGTCATGGATGTTGAGTAAAAATAAGTATTGTATACTTGAATCGCCACCAGTCTATTTATAACCCCCATAATATAAAAGTTATGTAATGTGGGACCGTACAGTCGGTGTTATTGTCTGGCGTAACACGAACGCCCATTCAAAGATAAAAAAATGAAATAGTCAATTGCATTTAGTTTGAAAAATATTCTATAAACTAATAAATACACTGCTATAACGGCTTTCTAGATAGGAGTGTTTCTCGTCGTACGGTATGACGACAGTGGCGCGTGGGCGGGAACGCGTTCATGCAATATGTGTTGAGTTGAAAACGTGTCAATCTTAATGAGCCAGGGTTTCGGTTTTCATACACCGTTTGATTAAAAATCTTATGAGCTGTCCTTAATGGTTTATCGGAATGTTTTAAAGTTGGTAGCCATCGCTTTTTTATTATTTTGGTGGTGTAAGCAAAAGCGTATTTATAATTGTAACTTAGATACTTAACAAATTAGACATTTGCCTTTTTTAAGTGAATTCTCCGCCCAAACATATTCAAATGATAGTTTAACAAGCAATTTAGTGTCAATATAAACCTAGCTTTTTATACAGTTTTGCAATGAAAGTGTCTCTAAACAGCACTTACCTAACACATACTTTGAAGTTTCAAGCATATAGTTACCACTTTTTAAAATGGTGCTACAATTACAACCAATTATTACGCAAGAATCGTCATCTCACCGTTACAACCTACACAATAACATTTGAAATAAATAAAATGGTTTTATCTTGCATATACCGGTCCACATCATAAAGAATTTGTCGTATGGCAGTGAACCGCGGCCGACATCAAATTTCTGTTAATTAATTCAGCTCCTTTATGCCACTAGCATTTGTATTTATATGCCTTTTTATCACCGTTGGGCACGAGTCGATAAAATACCAGTTGATTTATCATGCAAGTTATAAGAGAGAGCGAACTTCGTTTTTTTTAGATAACGGTTTTTAGATAACGGTTTTTTTATTGCACAAGAATTAAATTGTTTCGATCATATTGATTGCCTAGTAGTTTTAATTTATTATTCAAATATATATTAATTCCAGCCCTTTTTTTAATGTCCCACTGCTGGGCACGGGCCTCCCCTCAATGCGAGGGGGGTGAGGCCTTTGTCCACCACGCTGGCCCAGTGCGGATTGGCGGACTTCACACATCTTTAGAGGGGTTCTCTCAGACATGCAGGTTTCCTCACGATGTTTTCCTTCACCGTTTTTTAGCAAGTGATAATCATGGTTGAAAATGAGATTCGCACTTGAAAAATCCCAGAGGTGCGAGCCGGGGTTTGAACCTGCAATCCTCGTTACCGAGGCAAGCGTTCTACCGACTTGGCTGTCACTGCTTTGGCTATTCAAATATAACATACGTTTTAAAAGCGTTTTATAAATTAATAAAATGTTTACCCTGTTAATTACTCAACCCAAGCAAACCAGCAATTATCCTATTAAAATGTGTTTATTCGAAGTAATTGTGCATATAAAATAGTATTTATATAGCCCTCGTTAAATGAAATTAACATAATGCAATTTAATTTGCGTATGTAAGTAATTAAGACGGCATTTTCTTAGTTTGAGGTTATAGATGTCGGTCATGATAAGCTCCATAAGTACCAACCTATAATTTTCATTACTGAAATCAATAACACAGACACAAAATTTTGACGGGAATTTGAAATACGAAGCAAAATTCTTTTTTTTTTTAATAGTGTATAAAACTGTTTGTTCAAAAAATTGTAGAAAATATAAATGAAATAATTACATTAATTGAAGTTCTCCTATGTTGATCGATAATTTATCAATTATCTTTCGCTTTACCAATATGATGGGGTATGAAATTTTATTTTATTATTTATAACAATGTGATTATTTTCAAAATCAAGACCACAAAATAAAATTTGCAAACATGACAGGGATTTAGAAACTATTGCCGAGAACATATTTCAATTCTATTATGATCCCTTACCGATTCTTATTGGATATCCACTGGATTTTATGTTTTATTTTAAAGTACGTTACGGTTTAATCTCGGTGATACTAAGTCTCCGAGATTTGTCAATCGACATGAATAATCGTATTTAATAGTACTGACATTTTAACATTTTTTTTAAATCAACCCCTAAGGGTCCTAAGCTCCCGCTTATCGCTTATAACTTAACACCTGTGTTTCGTAAGCCACTTACACTAGTATTTTTTTAACGCAGCTGAACCCGCCGGTGTCGCACAGAGATTTAGTGCCCTTAGCGTGAGTCGTGTTGATATATTTATTATGTCTTATCAGTATATGTTACGTAATGGAATGCGACCATATATTTATTGTACTAAAAGTTTAATAGATTTCTTTTGATATGGTTCGGTCGTTGACACTAGCTTATTTTGTGTGTGGTTAAAAATAATTTGATAGTCATCAAAAAGTAAGTGAAATAGTTTATTCGCGTTAAATCTTTCAATCCTCATATATGCGCTCTTGGTAGCTTTATATTTCTTGATACTAGAATAGTAATTGAAGCCAAGCTGATGTTTGTAGTTAGGTTAGTTTACAAATATACGGTGTAAGTGGCATTGTAACAAAACTCATACTATGGATTCAGCTCATGATTCTGTACCCCCAGAGTTGGAGTTTTCCGTGAATCTTTTCATGTATGTACGCATTTGTTCACAGTATTATACCATTGATTTTAGCATGCAATCATAAGAGAAGTTTATCTCAACGTGATTTTAAATTTAAAAAAACATGATTGTTTATTTAGACATAAAACTGCAATGTAAATTATAGCGCCACTCACACAAGTCGCTTAGCACGCGGAACGTTGTGTTGTGATCGCGTAGCGTACGAGTCAGTGCGTACTCAAAAAATATATATTTGTAACCCATGATTTTTGATGTAAATTTTTTCTATAGTTTGATTATAGGCTTCAGTGTAACCTTTACCCAAAGTTTTCATTACCATGGCCTATAAACCCTGTATATTCTCCGCTAAAATTATAATCATTGCTGTATAATAACATAAAACTGGCTACAGTCTATGTGTAAATAAATATAAACTATCAAGAAAATTCTAATAAACTAAAATAACCACCTACATTTATTACTACTTAAGATCTACTTAAACAGATCGCGAAGATACGGAACATTACTTAACATACAAAAAGCAACATTGCTAAGCTACATTGTACCCGCATAAACATGCGCAACGTTGGCGATGGGTAATCACAGCATAAGCACACCATAAGTAAGTGTTATCTTAATGTTGGCGGGTAAGGTGCGCGGGTGAGACTTGTTCCATTAGCGGAGCGAGTAGCGTTCTATTTACAATTTCCACTGAGCCGATAGCTTTTCATTTACTAACGGTTTAAACTTTTAAAATTCTACTAATCGTTGTCACCTTGAACGAATAACAATAACACACAAATTTGAATTTAGATAACACGATCAAAATGTCACATTCAAATATCCAAATGTCATTTATTTTACATTACTTCCCCGCTTGCGCTTATGGCGTCGCTTATCACACTGCTATCGTTTTACCTTTGACCGTAGCTATGGGATGTCTCGCAGTAAATGGCCGATATTCGAGCTGAGATAGCTGCCATCGCCTGTAGCCCGCCTTAGATGCTTAATTAGATTAGTTAGGCTTTTCCGAGAACCCTTGTTTATTTTGTGTTAGGTTTAGATTGTGTTGAGTTCTTGTGTTGTATGAACGATAACTTCAATCAATCAAAAGTTTTATTTGAGATATTTTTATTGGCAGCCTGAGTTGGTCAGTGGGTAGTGAACCTGCATTTGGTACTGAGTGTCCCAGGCTCAAATCCCGGTAGGGGCAAACTTTGTTCGATGAACACGTATGTTTGTACCAGAGTTATGGATGGTTAACTTGTACAGTTAAGAAAAAAAAAATAATGTCAATTTGTAAGTGCCCCCGTAGGCCTATACGAAATAAATGTTTTGACTTTGACTTGACTTTGACTAACAGCTATTTACTCGTAAGTATTATAAACTGGGATCGCCCCCAGTTCATTGTATGGTACCCACATTTCAAGCGTTGCGTAGCCATATAGTTGGTGTTTTTTCTGACGTTATTATTATTGTATTTCTAAGATGGGGCTTAACCAGTTGGTGCTACACGAGTGCTACTACTGGCATTCCCTGTAGCAATAAATATAATCCGTCAAAAATCATTTCTCGATTCGTTTCGAATTGAATATCAATCATACACAACACCGTACTACAAAAAATGAGCCACTGAGTTTGTAGACGCGTAAGTTATAGGAGGTAGCGGGAATAAGATTATAGAGATAATACATAATAGAGATTGTCCACTTTGATTGTATTTAATTTCGAAATCAGAAAATGGAATGTTTTATTTTTACAATTCCACTTTCTCACTTCACTTTATGACACCAGGACGTCAACCTCAGTCCTCCCGCGACCAGGGTTGCTGTAAAGCAGCCGAAACGTCGGGAACGTAAAAAACATAAATTGAACGCGATAAAATCCGTAAAATTAGTTTCATTTCAATGTGTAGTATTCGCGTAAATATAAGAAATCAATAAATTCCACTTTCTTTGAATTAAAAATTTGTAAAATCACAGCGAGTTGAGTAGGTATTATTAATAATAAATATATATTTGTGGCGCGTTAGCAAGATTATTTGTGAATTTTTAAAGTGGCAAGCTGTCAACGGGCGGCGGGGCCGGAGTGTGTGAATTTAGTACATCTAACGTATACCTTGCACCACACGCCCTACTCCAAGTTATTGTTTCCATCTCACATTAAAATATAAAACATTTATTATAATTTTCGGCTTGTCAGACTGTCTATTGAAATTCGAGCGTGCCTTATCGATAATTGGATAACATTATATCGACTTACCGGCTGCCGTTCGACTCTAAATCAATGAAGAATTTTTTTTTTTTATGTTTCGTAATATTGAATTTGTAACAATAAGATTCGTTCTTTGATACTTACCGTGATATGGGCTCTAGAATAATTTTAGATATATAATAATATCCAATCAAATATACCATCATAATAAACAATTAAATAGTTGTTACATATAAATAAATATTTCCATGAATTGAGGCTTAATTTTTCATCAAGAATTTTAATATTGAGGCGTTTATTTAAATTTGAAGTTATATTATGTTTCCTACTGTTTGTACTATGGCCACTCCTGCATTGGGGGGAGGCCCATGGAGGACATTAAAAAGGGCATTTTTTTATGTAACCAACATATTTCTACTTAAACCATTGCACACATTTTGGGGTCGAGTCACCTTCGTCCGTAGGAGAATAAAGTACCCTCGAGATACCCTACACGTGACCCTGGGTGGTGCCAACCAGGTGACAACTCTACTGGTGGTAGGCTTCGGCCGTGGCTAGTCACCACCCACTGAACAAAGCCATGTCGCCAAGCGGCCTAGCCGTGTTCCGGCATGATGTTCGGTGTTGCCATTCATGGAAGGCGGGTCAGATCAGTTGCGCTGCATGTGCCTCTATCTACTGCCGCCTTCCTACCTAGGCAAGTATGCTCCATCGTAGATCTCATCGTCACTTACCATCAGGTGAGATCGAGATCAAATACTTGCCTATAATGTAATAAAAAAATAAAAAAAAACACATATTTTTAAACATTTCATATTTTACAGATGATTAAAAAAACTAATTGAATAGAAGTTCCTCCGAGCAATATTTCAATACACATTTTTAATTTAAATCTCAGTGCCGGGTCCCACAGCAATCATCAGCGATTAAGCGATATGACGTAATGTTTCAAGTACCAATCAGTAACAATAACGCCGACGGAGAGAGTCTATTCTCATCACGAGTAGAAAAAATCGACCTCATCGCTCAGGGCGCTAACAATTACGGTAGCGGCTTCTTCGAGTTATTAAAATACTAAGATCGTAATCTCCAAGAGATACACGAATGATAAATTATTACATATCGGCAGTTGGGTCGTGGACACACCAGGGGGATTTCTGCGTATGATAGCATCGCCAAATAAGTTTATAGTAAGATGTGGGTAAACTATGATGCTAACGAAAGTTGTAGGTGGTCTGTCGAAGTCAATCATAGTTTAAAAAGTATGTTTTAAATCGATTGAAAGTTAGGAAAAAAGTAATTTTAAATAGGTACTTACAGAACTGCATAGTTACTACTTCATTATTATCTAAGTTTCAGTAACATTAATAACCATTTCTTGTCACTTTTCATACCAACGACCATTCAATTGTGATGTAAACGATTAAGCACAGATAACCTAATACATTATTATTCTCGGGATGAAAATGGAATTAAAATTAATCAATCAAACAACAAACGACTTCGCAAATTATCCGGTTTATCTGCACAATCAACTGTAAATAATCTTGTATCAGCACTTTGTTAAGCTGGTTTATAATTGAATTTATGCGCCTTGAATGACAAGGATTTGTTGATTAGATAGCTAACACGTCTGGTAAACTCAAAGCTGGAGCTATAAATATATAATAATTGGTTTACAGGCGATTAAAAAATATATATTTTTATTTTTATGTTTGATCTGATTTTTAAGTTTTTTAAGAAAAATAATAATTTTATGTGACAATATGAAGCCTCCATGCATTATGTAATTTCTAATAAATATTGAATTCGATCCTATTTTACTCATATTTTGATAAATAAATAATCTTCCGTTATATATGTTTTGCTCATTGTGTCTGGACCCTTGTTTTGCAAACCCGTATCATTTATTCATATTAATGATAGCTACCTCATTTGGACTTGATGATAATTGTCTGCAGTGTTAATCTTTTTTTTTTTCGTCGATGGTCTATTATTAATTTTTTTTCTGAAGTCAACCGGGGAAAGGCTTTTGGATCATTTGATTGAATTGATATGTAATTATGAACTGAAGTGCCGACAGATCATTTTAAACTAAAGAGCAAGGCAAGCCATATATTCTTAGATAACTGGTCTGGATATCTGGTCTATGCCTTCACATCTACAAAATGAGGGAAAATATTTATAGTGTATAGCAGTCTCCAGAGCCTAAACATTATTGTGAAACTCACACAAGGGAAAAATCTATAATCTTATTTTTTCCTAAAAAAAAATTTAAATCACACTCAGATTAGGAGCAATCAATTCGATATACCAAATAAACCTTAATATCTCAGACCCAAGAATGCTTATTCAAATAAAAAGTATTTTATAGACATAATACTACTCATAAAACCTCTTAGTTGCTCTATAGTAATTTCCTAAAAAAAAAACTAAATAAAAAATATTTAAAAAAATGGAACTATGAATTCACTGCTTTTATTTTGCTTTTGCTCCCGTTCTGTCACGAAAAAAATATATTGGTGTCGCGGATTCATTGCCTCTAAGTGTAGTTAACTCCATTATATAAATCCCAAAACACAAACCCGTATTAAAACAAGTATTTAATTAGAACTAAACCGTATCTAATGAAAAGAATCTATCGGTTCTCATGTCTATCACGGGGCATCATCGACCGACGGCTCAATTAGTCTCGTATTAAACTAAATTATAAAGTAACACATTAATGAACGTGTATGTTGTAATTACAGTGTATTAAAGATGTATTACAACCGACAATTATATGTGTCCGATATTATATTACCGTGTGGTTTGGTTTTGTACCGTTATAATTGAAAAAAAAAGAAATGTTCGCCTGTGTGTGTATGCTGGTATTTTTTAAATTATATAGACTGACTTACATCTGGGCATATTTTTTTATTATTGCTTTGAAGAACAAGTCATAATCCAACATTTAAATCATGAATTGTCATGCTAACCTAACCTAATCTACCCTGAAGCCTGTAATGTAAATGCGGTGAAGTGTTCTGCAGTGTACCCAAAATTAAAAATTTTATATGGTTCTAACTGTATTAAGCAAAGCAAGGGGGAATGGGGCCACAGTACACCATGCTAATTCAGTTCACGAACTTCACACGGCTTCGAAAGATGCGCAGGTATTCTTCACGATGTTTGCCTTTATCAAAACAAAGGAAGACCTAATCAAATTAAATTCGAAAAAAAAAATCCAAAAATCCCAGAGATGAAGCTGGAGTTTGAGCCTGAATATCTTGTTGTTAAAGCATACACACAACCAATTTGGCTATCACTGCTGGACTATGCCGTAACGGTTGTTGAGTTAAAAAAAATGTTTGATAACAATTTGTGAGTGCCTCCGGTAGACCTACGCAAAATAAATAATTTGTCTTTGATTTGGCCCAGATCACCCACGTGGGCATGCTGCCCCACTAAACCAATTCACGTTAATGATATAATCTTGGTTCAAACAAAAATTACTATAAAACGTAACGCATATTAATAAATTATGCACACAAAAAGCACCATAATGACCCGCGCCGCGCCGTGAGAACCCGCTCGAAGTGAAAGTGCTATGGAAATATATTTAGTATCTTAACGCGGTTTGTAACAATAAAAACAGACCGAAAGACGGTATCAGATTATCGAATAAGTAGATCAAAATTCAAATCGCAGCAAATGGTTCAAGTGTATGAAACATACCATGGATTCCCAAACTATTTTAGGCAAGAGACCCCTTTTCCAAACTGATACCTCAGACCCCCTAGCCAAATTACTTAAAAAATCCTATCTCTAGTTTTTTTCCTATTGATACAAAATAATAAATTCATCTTGTACGCTCTTGTGCACGCTTATCCACTTGTTGAGCTTTTTTAAAGTACAAAAATTATACTTCCTACTAAAATATCACTCCTTATAACAATTTGGTACACGTAACACAACTCATACAGTATCTTGAAGTTTAAAATAAGAACATGTGTTAATTAATAGAGGTCTATTTTAGACTTCGTCGATCCCCAAAATCAGTTTTGGTTTAGGTTGACCCCTAGGGAAACAAATATCGACCACTTTGGAAATCCCGGGTCTTGAGTATTAACTGTCAAAGTAAAAAAAAAAATTGAATTGTTAGCAAAATTCCGTTTGCCCTTTGACACTGCAATCATAAAGTGAAGCGTAAAACATAATTACGTGTTACGAAATGCTACGTGATTTATACCCATAGTGTTCTCACCTTTATATTGCGACAGGTTAGCGGCTGCTATGATTACCGTCCATGATCTGTGATTGCTAGCGGACATAATCTGTGCACTGCATTTTATTTGCGTTCATCTTTAAAAATATAACGATATATTTGTCCGTTATTATTTCTTTTTTTGTATTTTAAAATAGGAATACTGTTAAGCTGTTAGGTTAGGTTGCCACGGTAGACGAAATTAAGAAAATCACAATCACATACAATCTGTTTGATGCACTCACTAAATCTATTTAGACAAAGACGAACCGACCGATACAGTTGGTATTGACCGTGCTGTCTGTCTGGGAGGACTGAAGTGTTTGACGTCCTAGTGTCATAGATTGAACTGGGGTACCCTCATATTTAGCAAAGCAGCCGAAACGTCGGGACCGTAAAAACATAAAATAAATGCGATAAAAGCCCAAAAATTAGTTTCATTTCAATGTGTAGTATTCGCGGAAATATAAGAAATCACATATTATTTAATACTAAAGTAATTATATATAGTACGAATTCTTATTTTACGCTTGCACAACAACATTTCTTCATAACTATATAGATAATAATCAAGGCAGCAGATTTGGTGTTTATTATAATTTTAATTATTCCTACGTACTCATACTTAATTGGTATCGGTCAGTATCTAGCCTTAGAAGAGATCGTCTTCCCTAATGGCGCACACATGTCAGCGTCAACAGTGTGTAGACGTGGTGACCTCACGCACACATCAGTACGTTCACCTGCAGCCAACCACTCGTGCGCACTGTCACATGTTAGGTTGTGAATACACTAGGCTTGTATTAATATTAAAATATAAAAATACTACATTTTATTTTATTTTTTAAATCTTAGATCACAACTGACAGAATCAAATTTAAACATTGGAATATTAGCGCCTAACGTTCGCAGAAACGATTGAACAGATTTTTTGCCCTTCACTATAAAGTCCTACATGTCTACGTAATTTTCAATGAGTTCAAATCGGTTGGGTGGATTTAGTAGATTTATTTTATGTTTTGTTCGACGCACTAGTCTATTCTAGTGCATCTGGAGAACAGCTCTTTGTTTATGACAAATAGATAACTTTAGATTAAATCGCACTAGAAAAAATATTCTTAGTGTAGCCACAAATTAAGCTCTAAACTCTGACATTCCACGCACACACGCTCACAATCAGCAAGTATCGCAACACATCACCTGTCGACTCGACCGCGACCTCCCAGCCGGTCTGTATGTTATTAATATTGGTCAATGCACACACACTCGCACACCTGCAATAACATAAACAAACCCTAATGCCAAGAATTTAAAATTCAAATTCAATCGTAACAGATCTTCATTCAATACGATTCTACACTTACATATACGAAGATAAAGGTGTTAGTTGTGCATGTGTGCACGAGACATCGCTTTTGAATGGATGCTCCAGCTGCTGAGGTCATTTTGCATTGCATATAGAGTGAAGTAGGGTTGAAAATAGGTTGCACTAGGAAGTAAGATTGGATAGAGCACAGCGAAATGTAGCTGTATGAGGTCGTGGGAGCCAGCTTAGCCGGCGATTCGGTAAGTTAAATTTTCGTAGATGTAACGGTATGAAATGTTTGATAACGCATTCGGAACGATATATTTGATGTATGTGGCAGCTATTGTTATTAATTTTGTGCTATAATGGCTAAGCAAATTAGTAAAGTGATTCCACGATACAGACAATATCGATGTTTGGTATCAATAACATTGTTTAATTTTACTACCTGCTAAACTATAATAATTATGCAAAATAACTGCAAAATATATTTTTTTAATGTAAGTACGAGTGTTATCTTATAATAATATTTAATTGAAATAAAACTATTTTGAGGATTCTATCGCGTTTATTTTTTTTGTTTTTACGTTCCCGACGTTTCGGCTGCTTTACAGCAACCATGGTCACGGGAGGACTGAGGTGGTTGACGTCCTAGTGTCATAGTTTGACGGGGGTACCCTCATATTTAGTTTTATTTCAATGTGTAGTATTCGCGTAAATATAAGAAATCAATAAATAATATTTAAATTAATGTAACATTTATTTCTATAAATCACTGTGGTACTCTGATGTTGATTAAAATATCTAACATTTGGGTGGCAACAAATATATTATTAATGGTAAGATGTTATTGACATATAAATTAATAAATGTAATTGATTTTTAAAAATAAATTACGTTTATTTTATCATCAAAGGCTAAATTGAAAACTCATAATTGATTAAAGCGATTAATTAACGAATGTATAACAAAATAATCTAAGTCAGAATGTGCAAATTAATTTTTTTGTTAGTTAAAGATGGGGAATCAAGCGACCGTGATTATTTTAATAATCAATATAATAATAAAATTATCAATCAATAATGGGATCAAAAGAGAGACGAAATTAAATTTGATTATATACTTATTTAATAAACATATAATACTGTTGGGCACGGGCCTCCCCTCAATGCGGCAATTAGGCCATAGGCAACCACGCTGGCCCAGTGCGAGTTGGCAGACATCACACGTCTTTCGAGGGGTTCTCTCAGACAGGTTTCCTCGCGATGTTTTCGTTCACCGTTTAGCAAGTGATAATCATGGTTGAAAATGACATTCGCACATGAAAATCCGGAAATCCCAGAGGTGCGAGCCGGGGCTTGAACCTACGAACCTTACCGAGGCATTACCGAGCGTTCTACCAACATGGCTATCACTGCTTCAACATAATAAACTTATTTCTGGTAATTCAGTATCATTTAAAATTTTAGTATGTATTACTGTTTAATCTCTAATGGCACACTCTCGTCTCGCATCGATCGATACAAAAACGATATAGCCCCGATCCAGTTTCGACTTTGATCTCGCCGACGACGTCGACTTTTACCTAATTACACACAAAAATATTTATTTTTTTATGCCTGATACGAAAATATTTCTTTAATATCATAACTCATAATTGAGCACGCAAAATAATTTATTTGATGGTCATAATTAAGTTTTGATTAAGCTGTTAGTTTTTTTTTTATGATTCCGTTTGCTTGTTTGTTAGGCAGCGAGTGTGTCGGCGAGATTAAAGGCCGAGCATCGGGTAATTGGTGCATTATTAGCTTTTTATACTGTTAAAGGTTGTAAACACCTGATTGTTTTATTAATAATGATCTGCAATACTTGTAACTTATTTGTTACTTGATTACTTTAATACGGGCGGTTAGGTAATTTTGTGTATAATTAAGGTTGTATACTTTAAGGGCTTTATGGTTTGATTGAGTGCAAGATTGTAAAGTTCTTGATCATTTTCATGCTGATTGATTTATTATTCGATTAAGACATTTTAATCGATTCAATGTGGACAATTATTGATATAGAGACAATATAATATACAATTTGATTGATGAATACGTGATAATCTTAACCGTCTCCAAATATGTGTCAAAAGAGTGCTACGCCAGTCGTAATTTTAAGCTATCTTTATAACAATATGTATTTTATTTACTTTTAAATTTATTTAAAAAACATAGTAGGGTGTGGCACATGGTACTGTGTTTATAATTCCCCCAATTGTGTAACATTCTCCAAACACCGTCCACACAGAACGTGCTAATTGGATAGCGGATATCCATGCATGTGTTTTTTTTTTCAAACACAGAATTTGATGTGCCGTGTATCATTTAACACAACACATTTAATCGTACGTGCTTAGACGACCTAACATACAACGCGCGTACCCACCATTAAAAAAAATGAATTATAGCACTTTATAGCATTAGTGCTGCATAAAACACAAAAATATTGTCCAAAATTAGACTTATATGACCTTTGCATTTCACCCACATAATTATGACGAAATAACATTTAAAAAATCCGTTAGTGCTTACAAGATGTGACGAATCCGTGATTGATACGACATTTTGATTTTTGAACGACGTCAAATTGACATAAGTGTTGCGTTCATCTATCCAACGTAGGTTTGTGTACACATTCACGAATATTCGCCGACAAAAGGTCACGGGTTTGATTCCTGCTCGCCTTGATTTAATTATTAGGCGGATATTTTTTTAAAGTACCTAAGCTAACATATGGTGTAGCATAATTTGGAGTATTTAAATGTTTTATGTAATGCAGAATTCATAGAGCGAACGAGTTTGTGATAAACATGGCTAATCTGGCTGGACTGATTTTGACGAGACTTTCACTGGCAGATAGCTGATGTAACAAGGAGTAACTTAGGCTACTTTTATTTTAGAAAAACTTTTTTGTTAAATACCACGCAGACGAAGTCACGGGTAACAGCTAGTATCTGATAAACATAAGCAAGCATAAACATATTGAAACGAATAAAAAAAGCCTGCTATTTTGTTCAAAACAAAAACCTACCGCCCTGATTTAAATCCATTTAACAGTTCAACATACGGTCTAAGTAAAGAATGGAGTAACCAACATTATAACGGCTCGTAAGTGGTGTAGAGTGCAAACACGGACAGTGTATATAGTTAGCATTGCTGCACGCCTGTTTGTCCAACTAATGACGGTCCGTGCCGCCGCGTCGCGCGTCGCGCTGGTAATCATTCTATTGTGTTATGCTATTAGGGCTTTTAGTGAGACTTGGTGATTAAGAGCCACGGGCTTGGATGGACGGTTCGACTTGGTGTACACGTGTCGAATACTTTTTTAGATTCGCTTCGTTTCACGGAGAATTGCATTTTATTTGGGGACCGGCACTCGTGATAGATAGCTTCTCGGCTGACATCTTAGAGGAGTTCGGTGTTGCTGGCTTCTTTAATTATCGATCAAACTTGTTTGGTTTGTAATTGGAAAAGTTGATAAGCCGAGGTTCAGTGGTGGGTTCCTCTTCCCCCATTTGTTTAACAATGGATTACCTACTTAAGTTTTATCATAAATAAATTCTTAACCATTATTTCAATCTCAAAAAATAAAAAAGTGACAACCCGATTGGCTGAGTTGGTAGTAACCCAGTTCTTTAAGCCGAGGGTCCTAGGTTCGAATTATAAGTAGAATCGAAGTTTTTGGTGATGAGCATGAATATATTTGTACCTCAGACGTTGACTTTTAATACAAATATAAGGTGTAACAAAAATAGTGTATAATATTTTAACGGGGCCAACTGTAGGTTATCATGATAACATTCCCAAAGAAATAAATCAAAATTATTGAAATTATTTTATACATCAATGTGACCCATATAACTAACCAATTGATCTGTTAAAATATTTTACACTGTTTCTGTTATATATATATATGTATTTAATATCTTTGTCTCGTGCCCAAGCTACAAGGAGTCCCAGATTGGGGCTAGATCAATGTGTGTGAAAGTGCCCAGAATATATCAATAAATAAATAACAAGCCACAAATTTATCTCCACACCACATAATAAATTCGGTAAAAACTTTAAACAGTTTCAAAGAAATAAAAACACTAAATTTATAACTTTAGAGTTTAAAATAAATTGACATGACTATATACTAGTGACCGGTCTTGACAAATTTTATATAAAGTTACTGGCAATTCAAGTACCATATGATTTGATTACTGAACGACAAGTGGAAGTTTATGGAATTGATAACACCATAATAATGAAGTGTAATTTAAAACTTTTTAAATGTATTTTTATAAAATACTCACTGAAGTATATTTTTGCTCATTTATATTTATTATGTTATTTTAAGTAGGCTGCGCATTGTGGTACACATACTTATGTGTTTGTGGGATGGAATGAGGGTTGAATTCATAATCGAACGAGATCATTTTTATTAAACTCCAAAAGTCATTTATAAGCTTGGGTTCTATATACAAGTTTTGCTTTGCGCAGTACTATATGACGTTTGATAAAGTTATAAAAGGACTATAAATTCGGTGGTAATTTTTCAATTCTATAAGGAAATGAAGATAATTTATTAACTTAATACGTTCATTTCGTATTTGTGAACCCTTAATATTACGCTAGTTTCTACATACGGTAAAAATAAACAGCTCCATATAATTCCAAAGTAAGTAAATCGACGCGTTGCGATATAGCACGGGGGACGACGCTCGTGAAATGCGAAATCAGATAGTTACTGCTTTTTGCCTCGATTGTACTCGATCGTGTTCACTTTTTACTACGGTTGTACTTATGTACACTTGTAATACACTGTTGCAAAAGTCACTTATAATATTGTTTACCACTGTAGGTATGTAATCGAAATGATGTGAATGATATACTTTTATAAAAAACTTAAGATTCGAATCGGTAATCATTTGCATATTAAAGGTCTTTATCATTTATTTAAAACACATTTCTAGTAAGTACTTACATAACATGGAACTTAATTTCAACTTGGGCTGATAATGATATTTATTTTAAGATTTTAAGAATGTTGTCTTTTCTAGATTATAATAAGTACTTACATGGACTTTTGAGGGTAGTCGATGAGATGTTTTATTATGTGAAAAATGTATTTTTTTTTAATATAATGTCTAATTTTGGTGGACTAATCATTATGTGTTCATAAACGTGCACGAGTGTAGGCAAATAAAACGAAATAGTTGACTTTCCCAGTTTTCCCAAGAAGTCCTGTAATTTGTCAGTAAAGTATCCTCAAATTTACTGATAGGGTTAGGGGGGGTTTATTAGGCCTAGTCTTCGGATTAGGCCTGCATGAAACCACCCTTGTTATATATATTTAAAAAAAAACATTCCACTTTACGTTGGTAAAATACCCACCGAACGGCGGGTGAGGCCATTTTATAAAAAAAAGTACTCACATAAAAGTAACACTTAATTTTTACGCAAAGAGAGAGAGATGAGAGAGAAAGAGGACGATTATAAAACCATTTCTTTGTGAAATGGATTGAATCACAATGCATTTTTCGTGCGCAAAAGTAGGATGTCTTTACAAACTAAACCGCGCTCTAAATACTAATCAATCTATAAATGGAATAATTATCCGCTCGTTAGCGTAATTATTCATACAGCTATGTTCTAATTAAGACTTTTTCTGAGCAACAACATAGTTGGCGCAGCAGGAAAACAGGACAAGCAAAAACGGACGTGCTTCGGAAATTTCCAGCTCAGTGGGGGCACAAAGGACTGATCGGAAGACCGGTAAATGATTAATAGAAGAAATGAACGAATTAATACGAAGGGGATTTTTTTTGGGCATTAAAAAAATATAATTCACTAGAAGATAACATATTAAGTTTATTTATTTTATTCAATTTAATTACAATTTGAAAATTAATCCAAATTGAATAACGACTTGTATTAAATCAAATTCTGAGGCTAAATATTTTTTTTTACAACTTACAACAATTCATTACCATTATATTAATATATATCAACTTCAGATCAAAGGTAAAACATTATTTGACGGGTACCGTTAATTCAAAGCGCGGGCGCATTTAACACAATATTAATTCACGATACAATACTAAATCACTCGAGCACTACGGGCGATTCATCTAAATCTATACTAAATGTCGTAATAATAATTCAGTACCATCCCTTGTTATATATTGCTCTGCGTATATTTAACATTTAAACGTCAACGCTGTAACTCAACGTGGTAAAGTTCAATTTGCTGAAAACAATTCTAGGACAGCAGTTATTTGTAAATTCCTAACACGGTAGAAATTAAAATACAATGCTGCTTGCGTATAGCTGAACGTGTGACGTCGGCGAAGTTGAAAGCCATTGGACGACGATATATCCTTCAACCTTTTCTCTAGGGTAACCTCCTTAGATCATTTTTATAGAAAAAAATATACTGTATAATGAAATTTGTATAATCTATCTTATGTTATATAAAACGAAGTAGTGTTAGTTACACCATTTATAACTCAAGAACAGATAGGCCGATTTATATGATATTTGATTTTTTTAATTTATCACCGCCCCGAATACCAGACAAACTATTTAAACATGGGAAAAAATCACATAAAAAATAATAATAAACATAATTAATTGTCCCATATCTTTGATTCTGAGGCAGTAAGAAGTTCGCCGGGACAGCTACTTGATCTACGACTTTTGACTTTCTGTTTCTCTTTAATACTGTATTTTTTACCTTATTGTGCTAATTTAATATCTCATTAATATCTCAGATACGAGAAAAACAAACAAACAATCATTAAACTCAAGCGGATCGCGTAAAGGTCAACCCGAAACTTTTTGCCACCAATTACAAAACTTATGTAAGTAACTAATTATTTAAAGACGAGTCGATTAGTGCCATAAACTTTCTTATGTTTATGATGTCTGAATTCAATTTGGAATGAATATCAATAAGCCGTGAGCCGTTAAATGCATTAATTACCTCGTGTAATATATGTGTTAGAGTTTAATTTGCAATGATGCGTCGTAACAAGATTCTTGCGTAATCCAAGGTGAGGCAAGCGAGAGAGGAGATTTATGGATTAACATAAAGTATGTTTTCTCTTTCCTTCTGGCCAACATCCTCGTACATCGCCTTTGTATGTGATATCGTACATGCTTACATCTTGTTAGGTATGTTTTACCGTACATAAATATTGAAACTTCCTCAATATTTATTCTGCACTAGTAACACAGCCGGCTGTGACATGACAATCGATTTTGTCTCTTTCTCTCATATGAATTACGCAAGGGAGAGCGACTCTGTGCGACATAGGTTTTGACTTGACTCGCGTGCTGGCCCCTCTGTTGTGGTAAGATTGTCATTGAATGGTTATTTACTATATGCTACTATATGCTCCTACATTTTAAGCATACCTACACCACATCTGTTAACTAAGGCAAGGGAAAAAAATATTATAAAGAAATCATAATTAACCGATATTCTTAAAAAAATATTAAACGCTTTAACTATAGTAAAAACATGTTTTTTAGGGAAAAAAATGAGAATGGCCGCGTTAAGGTCATTAGAAATCTTTTTACTGCAAATAATAGTTGATTGTTGGTAGCCCTGTAAGCGCGCGTGCGCAGACGCGGCAATTTGTGCGCTGCGCCGGAGCAGCTTTCCCGACGCGGGCGAACAGGGATCAATCGTAGGCGCTACTCTATATTGATACGTATCAAATCATTTATTCATAGCTACACTGGTGATGGGTTTTAGTATTTATTGTTTTCCATACTTGTTTATCCTAGACCTGGTTATTCAATGAGTGCTAATGTTTATAACAACCGTTATTTATCGAATAATAGTGTATTTAACAGCTGTAGTATAACATTTACTTCATTTTATTCGTTTTCTAGTATTATATTCGTTAGTATTTGAGCTGTAGAAATGTTATTATTACAGCTTTTAGCTCTATTGCTGTCTTAGGTCATGCATAAGGTTGATTTTCGGAGTGAACTCTCCAAAGTTTGCTCTCGACATTATCTAGGTAAGGTACTTTTATAAAAGCATTTGTTCACAATTGTATCTTCAAAAATTAACACAATAAAACAAGATAGTCGCATATTGACGCAACCTTCTCGTATCAATGTTAAACGTTCTCGTAAAATGTTGCCGAAGTGTTAATGGAAATATACGATTAAAAAAGTACCTACCTTGTTGCTTTTTTTTCTTTTCATATTACGCATCAGAGGAGTAAGACGCAATATAAACTGATAGGTAGGTAAGTATCTGAGACAAAGTACTCGGGTGTTTGACTTCCCAAGGAGCATTTATACAGTTTGATTCCTTGAACATGCGCTTCTGTAGTTAGTCAAGAATTTCGATACGCTAAAAATCACAATTGTCATTTTGTTAGAAACAAAATATATTTTAATAAAAAAATAAATCGAAATTCTGACTTCTCATAATGATTAAAAATGCTCTACGGAAGCGCAGGTTCAAGGCTCAGTTACTCTATATGAATCAACCTGTATAGAGCTTGCGCTATGACAGTCCACAGTCTAGACCCGCCTTTTTTCCACAACGCAATGTTAAAGCTTTACTGCCAATAAACAGTATCGCATAAACAATAGAATGTGTGATCAGATTAGTAATCGATTCATACGATTGTGTAAACCGAGTTCGTACGAAATACGAGTTGGGAGCACTCGGTTGCAACGCTCGGAATTTTCCTATTTGAATACTTATTGAGATCAATGTCAATAGGTACGCTCATACATTGTTAGCATATTTTAAAGTTGTTTGAATTTGTTTTTTTATACAAAAGTCATGCGTACCATTCTATAAACAGCGCTTGTAAACATAAAATAAAATATCTTATTTTTCAACCTATCACCTCGCAATGCTGAGTGGCCCCTTCCATATTGTATTCTTTAGGTATTATGCTTTCTGCATCCATGTTTTTCCTGCCACTTTTACTGGATTTCAGATCCGTAGCACTGAAGGCCTGTCTATGTTTCTGCGTCCGGTACACGAGGTCTCCACCATCCCACTCTATCCTCTAAATAAAAGCCTTACGTCACATAAATGGGAGAGAGGACCCTGACTTCTACAACACATGTTAAAATACCCATCTCAAAAGTGAGGACTTTATTGTCTGTACACATGCCATTAAGATAATAATAAGATTTATAATCTGCAGCGTGTTTAGCTCTATGTATAGTGGAAAATATAAGCTTACAAAAGATTCTAGTTTTAGTTTTATGTTAAACACCTGATTCATGACTCATGTTTCCATTTTACACTTCAATACAAAAACTAAGGCCTCTTTACCGTACGAAAACTACTATAATAGTAGAAAACTAATGTTTGTTTACCAAAAATATGGCCTCACTCGTAAGGGTACCATTTAGAGTTAACGTTGTGTACTTGAATTAATACCCACCGTACGTTCGACTGGACATTAACGATTCAGTCAGCAAATCTTTGTAAACGCCACCATTTGTACTACCTTTGACTCGCGGCTTTGTATGTTGTATAATTTCATTGAAGCAGTGATAGCCAAGTACGCTTGCCTCGGTAACGAGGATCGCAGGTTCAAACCCCAGCTTGCACCTCTAGGATTTCTGGATTTCAAGTGCGAATCTCATTTTCAACCACGATGATCACTTGCTAAACGGTGAAGGAAAACATCGCGAGGAAACCTGCATGTCTGAGAGAATCCCTCGAAAGACGTCTGAAGTCCGCCAACCCGCACTGGGCCGACGTGGTGGACTATTTCCTAATCCCCCCCGCATTGGGGGGAGGCCTGTGCCCAACAGTGGGACATTAAAAGGGCTGGTTTTATTTATTATTATAACATTACTGACCACTGTCATTGCAAACACTCATCAATCGATCTGTACACTAGTATTTTTTAAATATTGTTTTAGTACAGACGACGTTTTTGATGATTTTATTAGTATACATTGAACCTTGAGACACTGAACCAACCGAATATAGTACCGGCACCGAAAAAATCAACTTTAAGTCGCATGTGATAAAGTTGTAAATAGTAATACAGTTGATAGAGGTGTGACAATTAAATAAAAGGATGACGGCAGGGCGCGCGCGCTACAAAATACAAATTACATAAATCGTCAATTGTTATTCCCATTGCGACGATATTATGCAATACGTTTAAGTAGATTAATAGGTCAATGTACTTAGCGTTCGGCTTTTATTAGTCGAGCGTAATCGAATCGCTTTGCATTTCTATATTCGCAGTCATATCGGTGTCGTTTTGCGACGAGACGGGAATATACGTTAGCTAACCACGACATTTGTTGAGACGGTTCCATTTTGAGATAGGTATTGATATTATGGAATCTAGTTTTATAAATGGCAATTTTTGAACCAAAATAATTAAACCCTTTGAATATTTTATATTTGTTTATAAATTATAATTGTAGTTATTATGAGTTCAAGTTATATATTTTCATAAAAAAATTAAATTCAATAGATCATTTTGTAATTCAATGTAGTTCATATTATTATGACAAAATATGTAACATTAGTACTTATATAATTACTATCTTAATTACTGAAATAGTATATAACTAGTATTTATATATAACTGGCTGTCTTAACGAACTTCGTACCGCCTCAGAATCAAATTTATGAGAATATGAATTATCGTTTTTTTTTTGGAATTTTCCCATGTTTTAAATAGTTATTCTGCTATTAGGGGCGGAGACGAATTCAAAAAATTTAAGATCAGAAGAATCAGTCTGCCCGTTCTTGGGTTATAAATGGTGTAACTAACACGACATTGTTTTATTTAAACATCTGTATAGATAGACCATTCACGTCGATAAACAAAAAAAATTAAAAATAAAATAGTGTCCTCATTTCAAAATCGCATTAATTCGATGCGTCAAACATCGATATTTAAAAAATAAATTGTCATCAAAGATATCCATGTAATCGACAAAGTGTGTTTAGTAATCGACCATGTGGGCCCGTCCCTAGTAAGTATTGCACTAGAACGCGCGCTCGGTGTCATTTCAACTTTATTTACGACTTTAAACCGATGAAGCTCAATAAACCTAAAGATAAAATAGGTAAGAGTAACTCGAACACATTGGATCGTGAAAAAAGAAGGTATTACAAATAGATTTTCCAATGGTCAGCCGTTTGGAGGCGTCCAACCGAGTATTGAAATCGACTAAACGATTGGAGTGAGCGCAGTTATCGATAGAATGTATCGAATCATTACGATAATGACAATTTATGCGCGAGCGCAGTGGAATATGTAAACGAAGCGTGGACTAGTGCGGCAGTCACTTCAGTTTAATGGGACCACCCGTGTGAACTAGTGGTTGTATTGGTGTTTTGTTAAGATTTTCGCTTTTGAATATTTATTGTCGTTTTTAGGATTTGGGTCGTAGTTCAGATGCGTGGGTGAGCTGGGCGACCGCATCGCTTATCGGTTGATACATTGCTCGAGTCAACTAATGTAGTTAAGTAACAGAATACCACAGACAGCGGTTTTATATATTGATTTCTTATATTTACGCGAATAATACACATTGATATAAATCTATTTTGTGGATTTTATCGCGTTTATTTTATGGTTTAAGGTTCCCGACGTTTCGGCTGCATTACAGCAACCATGGTCACGAGAGGATCTGCAAAATTAGTTTTATTTCAAAGCGGTTTTATAGTGAAAAAAAGAAAAAAAAGTCGTTCATAAGTCATAAGAGCAAACTCTCGAAGTAGGTAATAGTATATAAGTACGTAATCTAAGTCTAGTTTTTCTATTACTGTTTAATTGGCATCGGTAAAACCAGCCATTAGCGCAACGTAATATTATCTTTTTTGTCTATTATTTTGATAAATTGATTGATTTCGATCAATCATCACCTTGGTTATTTGGTGATGCATGAAATTATTAGTAATATGCTATAATTATAATTTCACGATAAAATCCATTATTTTTTGCAATATAACATGGTTCCGTAGCTTAAAAGTGACGTAATGATTGTTTATCGTTATTTTCATGAATAAAATTACCAAATTTTAGTGAGCACATATTAAAAGTATACCTCTATACAAACTTTAGGAATCCCTTACGATTTGACCCACTGCGGGTGAAATTTACAAAAAATCCCTTATTAATTACTTTGTTACCAAAAAAAACCTAATATCCAAATGTCACGTTTCTACCTATTGCTGTTTGGGTTGTGCGTTAATGATCGATCCGCCAGGAATTTTATATCTCATCTAAATGTGACGTAAAACATAGATTCCAGAAAATTAAATCACTGACGTATGATAATCTATTTATGTAGGTATCGCCCTACGGAACCCTATAATGGTGACCTTTTGATACGCTCTTGACTATTTTTTATTGCATCTAATAACATGTGTAGGATAATTTTAATCATTTCGTGTGAATTATCAATCATTATTAGTTACGATTGTCAATCATTCGTAACCATTTGGAGGTTTCCTTTCTATAGTTAGTTATATTTGTGTGAATGAAGTTTGTTGCTGTTTTTACTTGAGAGAATTTCATAACACTTAATGATTTGGTAGTTTAAATACTTAACTATAAACTTAAATGTTTAAAGTTTAGGGTATACATATAATTATTTGAACTTAACCCCTAGTTCAAATAATTATATGTATACAGAATGGTACAGAAAGGATTTGCTACCAGGTATTTGTAACCATTATGCGTTCAGACTTTCGATATAATGTCAATTAGTCAATATTTGATATCAATTAAAAAAAAATTTGATTATTTGTAATTTTGGTTTTTGGAACGAAGTTCCTTATTTAAATTGATTCACATATAGATTACAAATGCACTAAAAAAAGAACAAATTCAAAGTATATATGAAATATTAAGAAGGTCGAGGGTTAGTTGGTAAAAATGCCCGAATGATGCGTCGCTTGAACCTAGGATTGTTGGTTGAATTATAACTTCAACATCTTCCGTGCTCTCTGTCTAGCCGACAGTCATTACAGGCAGTCAGAGGCATGCACATTTCTGCCACACGACCTTGGCCTTAGAGCACCTTTAGTACCTCTAGTTCGGTCAATTATTCCGTGTAAATCTGTAATCAGTAATGACTGAAAAAAAGGTACTGAGAAAAAACTTTAACACATATTTTCTAATATTGATTTCTTATATTTACGCGAATACTACACATTGAAATAAAACTATTTTTAAGGATTTTATCGCGTTTATTTTTCGTTTTTACGTTCCCGACGTTTCGGCTGCTTTACAGCAACCATGGTCACGGGAGGACTGAGGTGGTGGACGTCCAGGTGTCGTAGTTAGAAACGGGCTACCCTCATTTTTAATTGTTGATTGTGGTCCGATCTACGCAGAAAGTGCTCACAGTATCTTGAGGTCTTGCAATGGTACGCTTGGTTTTCGATTTAATAATATTAATCACTGGATCCCAAGTTGGTGGTAGCACCCAGCCATCTTCCCTATTGAAATTAGGATGTTTTTTAATTTCAATGGCATCGCGTATCATCCTTGGTCGGAATCGGTGTTCTTTTGCGAGGATCTGTGGTTTATCAAATCTGATATAATGGCGGGTGCGATCTTGTATTATGTACATATTTTCTAACATTAAATAATTTTAAAACTAAATGCAGCTCACCCATTTAAACATATCAATTAACACTATTAAACACGAGCATCAGAGCAACGTAGCATGTATCAATATTGTGTCGCGGTCGACGGCGCGTGAAACCGGCGCACGCGCAGGCGATCGAGTTACACGCTCGTTTCGCCTATAAGAGTTATGTTGAGTTATTCTTAATAAATGTTGTAGGTGTTTGATGTTTTAATCAGTAGGTAGTTTAGGTGTGCATTTTATTATAACTGACTCTCTTCGGTCGTTCCCTCGTGAGTGAGGATCGTGATCATCACGGCAGCGCTTTGGATCGGACGAACTGTCCCCATCGGCTCCGGTCTGTGGCCATCTTCACCGCGGTGTAGAAGCGGGACGTTCGTGTTTCTTTGAGTTGGTCAGACCACCTGGTCGGGGACCGGCCTCGTGAACGTTTCCCTTCCACGTTTCCCACCACAATGAGCTTTTCTGAGCTGCTGTCGCCACGTCTGGCAATGTGGCCGAAATAGCTCAGATATATTGGCTTATAACTGACTACACATAGTTATATTCCTATTAGAGTCATTATTTCTAGCTCATTTAAGGTTGGTTTTCGCTTGAACGGTATGGGGTAAATTTTGCGTTTGAAGCATGCCGAGGCTCTAGAGCTGGGTATCAACCGAAAATGCCTTGAAGGTCCAATATGTAATGAACCTAATAGTATTTTCAATATATGTCCAAAGGATGATATTAGAAAAAAAAACTATTTTTAACTATTATATAAAACAAGTTTAAAACAAAAATTTACGAGAAATAAACTCAAAACCACTATGGTGTTTATAACTAGTGAAAGCTCATTATTTAATCTATCAAGTGATACTCGATTGCATAATTTGCGTAATAGCAGAGCGTCACGACTGACAGCGCGTGTAATGCGCCCGCGCAGCCGATCGTCTCGCCACCTTTGATACGCCGCTTACACACAACGATTTGTTAAATCTTGCGATTAATTTGTACTATTATGTTAACACTTTCGTTTACAACTCTGCTTTATTATCGGTTATAGATTAATCATGCGTCTCGTAGATAATTCTTCTAATGGGTTTTTTAATACGTGGTAAAGTAGTTTGTCACATAAAAGTAGCACATAACTTCTAATGCTATAAGCATTACCTAAAATTTATTAAAATTATTTAAAAAATACGCTCAGTACAAGTGAAAATAAGTGTATAAAGGGGGGAGGGATTTGGATAGAACAACGCCTGTCGGGTCGGCTAGTAAATGATAAATATTACAAGAAACTACTATAACATATATGTCGGCGGTTACCTGACAGTTCCCAGGTAATAAATATAGCGTCCGTGGCCCTTCGGTAGAGTATCTGAATCGCACAATTGTGACGTTAGTGCGTTGTCAAAGCTCGGGCATATTTATAAGGAGCGGACCTAGCGGTGCGGTGCGGACAACATGAGTATAGGCCGCGAGGTATGGAGATGCTATACTAAACTAAAGCCCCGAAGTATACTTATAATATATTTTAGTTTTATTTCAATAATCTTTATATAAGTGTCTTGACGCGATAGCTGATCAAACATAATCTCGAACAAATGTTCTAAAAAAAACGCCGCGAAATGTGTCATTACTTATGTTTTCGTTTATACCAATACGTTTGTCCAATGCTTTTACATTATCAATAGCAGCAATCAAACTATAGAACTGTATTTACGATCCAGGTAACCAAAGTACGAAAATGATTTGGCTGTAATATATTGGAAGAAAAACAAAATATGACTTTTCCTTATTATAGGTAGCCTTGCGAGATTTACCGCGAATACTTTACGAGACTTGGTCATTGTACTCTTGGTTAGGAGGCTATAATGCGCAAGCGCACGCCGCGGGCGTATTCTCGATCTACGGAACGGGAGAGGCTATCCCCATCGCCTGCTGCGATGTCCACGTAAATCTGGCAAAAGCAACGACAAACAGAGACAACTATGGTTAAATATTTAACGGCTACGATGTACTTGTTCATAGTTACTGAATATTAATAGAGTGCAAGTATTTTTTTCCTTTCATCATAGTTGTCTTGATCTCGGTAAAATATATTTCCATTCCTTTCTAACATCAGTAAATATTCTGAAGACTACTATCGATTAAATTAAATTATCGATTAAATAAAAGTTCCACCGAGTCTGAGCAAAACACTCCTGATTGGTATTACAACGATAATCCGGATAAATCTATAAAAAGTTGCGTCCTGCTCTCTCGGTGCGCGTGCGCATAGCGCGCGGCTCGCGATACATCGTCACCTGCTGTGATGTCATTGTAAATCTGTACCGATGAAGAAATGGCCACGCGATAATCAATGTGGCAACGAGAATTTCTAGATCATTAGTCTAGTGGTTGCAAGTACGATCTAGAAATCCTTAGGTTTGATTCCAGAGTCGGGCATTGTTTTTAAAGATTACATTTTCTACTACAATGTGTGTTATATACATTAGTCCCATAAGCTCTTCAAATTCATTCAAGCCTTGTGGGCTCACGTCAGTAGCTTAATAAGGTCCCTGTAATCATTAGGATAATGACGCTTTTAATTTTTGTTTGGATTGACTTTTAACAAATACGTAATAAGCCTAAATACTTTCCCGTTGTGTGCCATTTACGAGAATATATACTTGAATTATTTTAATGATATCTTCTATAGATATGGTAGAGGAATGTTTTATCAGATTCAAATTCTAAAATTATGATTTACAACACCAATTTAGTCATCATAGAGCCATTATCCCTAAATGTCGCGGATGAAGTAATTATTGGAATGGTTATACAAATAGGCGGTGTATTGCAATTTAAGTCGGAAACCGACTTAAAGTCGCGACGACAATCAGCGAGTTCACAGGTTAAGGAATGTTTGAATATTTCGACAGTACTTACATGAGCTTTAAGTCCACTGCGAAGCGATAAAATAAATAAATATTGCCAGAAGAACACACCAACTATACGATCCCACACTAAGCAACGCTCGTATTATGGATACCGTACATTGGACTGAGGGGGAACTCAGTATATAATACTTATATAGATAATAAACATCCATGACACGGGTACGAACATTCATGCTCATCCCACAAAGATTGTCCTTACCAGGATTCGAACCCGGGATCTGCAGTACAGAAAGCAAGGTCACTGTCCACTGAGCTAATCAGGGCATCATATCTTACAGGATCTAGTCAAAGTGTAGTTTTAATAATATTTATGGCTACCCACCGTAGCCGAGCCAATGTAGCCCCACGAGTCTGCGCGATAAATTAGTACATATTTTTATAGCGCATAGCTTACAATAGGCCACATACTCCAAATCATAAAGCACTGTTTTGTAACGAAGCGGCCCGCTGGCGTGTGCCTTCGGAATTTTAATAGGTTTTTTTTGTATGTATACAGCGTCGAAAGGTCAAATGTGCACGTGTCATCTATCCACATAATCTGGGCTAACATTCGCCAATTTATGTTAAATTATATTTAAATTTTATGCGAGCTTCTTAACTCGTTTGATTACATTTATTGTTTGGGTAGGTCTTTTTGGGTAATTGAACTGTAGTTCGTAGTGTAGGACGGCATCCCACAAGGTGGAGCGATGATATCACACGCATCGCAGGAAGCCGGTGGATGCGAGTGGCGGAGAACCGTGATGTGTGGGAATCATTGGGGGAGGCCGGTGCGAGGCAGTGGACGTCTTTCGGCTAGTAGTAGTAGTAGAAGTTTATTCTCATATCTGCTGACGACCAGTTGGTGGTGACCCTGCTTTCTGTACTGAAGGTCCCAGGTTTGGATGGGATGAGCACGAACGTTTATACTGGACTCATGGATTTTTAATATATACATATTATATACTGTGTTCGCTCCCAGTCTATTGTACAGCACACATAATATAATCGTTAGTTAGTTTGGGACCGTACAGTCGGTGTGTTCTTCTATGAACATTATTATATTACCTATAGCGTTATATCTTCGTGTATTACAGCAATAGTGTGATATTGCAGCCAATTAGAGACAGCACAGCTTCGGTTTGTACTACTCGTAAAATGTGGGCGGGAATCCCCACTGAGGCACACGAACACGCTACGCGCGGAAGCGTGAAATCAAACAAATTATCGTGGGTACGCGGTGCTGACGAATGGCGGCCTTAACTGACACTGTTGGTAAGGAAAAAAAAAAATTTGGCTACACAGAGTGTAATCGAAGTGAGAAACATAAATTATAAAAGCTCATAACGTAAGAAACAAAATAAAATACTTCAAATTATATTACTTCTGAAATAATTGGTTTTGTTTCAATGTGTAGTATTCGCGTAAATAAAAAAAGTCATTATAGGTCTGTTTTGTGTGCGTTCTTTTTTTGAAAACTTTATCACCAATAAAAGCTTTTAGGCGTGATACTTAGTGTGTCGTAACCTTATCATTGACTCTGAATCGATTCTCATACCATAATATAAATACATAGAATTGTAATTGATTCGATTAATCGATTTTTAATAATATTCTGAAAACGCGCGACACATCTTGCTGTGTCATTAAAATATCACATTTAAACTCATCCATAGTACTAATTAGATGAAGCTATCGAAAATTATACAGCTGTCATCATACATCAACATAAATTTCCACGGAAATATTTGTAAACGGCCCGAAAATGTTAATAATGGCGATAAGAATACGATTATTTGGTTGAAAATGTACGCAGTGATTTAATTTTAATGTTACCCTCTTTATTTATATGTAATTAACATATGGTGATATATGACGTATTTATATGATCATGTTGCGATAGTCAACATAATATTGAGTTAATTAAGTTAATGACTTCAAGTTTTAGTCAATTATTAGTATTCATCACTGGAATACATTCACTGCTAAACATAAGCCTCCCCCATAGAACGCCAGCGGCTCCCCGAGACTCTACTACGAGTAGTTTTGCATGCAGAGATTCCCGTGACTCTACTAGTTCTGCATGCAGTGGCTTCCAATAACTCTCACCAGGTCAATGGCTCTTTAGGGTGGGTTAACATAATTTATCGTAACCAAATGTTACCCAGAGCATACTCATATAACAATAATCAATTTCATTACACGCAAATGGGGCGTGGCTGAATCGATTCCAATGAATCGAATTATATCGGACCACCAATGACGAAACCTAAATTTTACCGTCGTTGTGTGCACTTGTAAGTACATACAATTTGATATCAATTGCATACACATTCAATAATTCGTTTTATTTCTTGGTATTTCATTTTTTTTACGATCCGTTTCTGATCGGAAGCTTTATTTAAGTTGCCGAGAATTTTTATTGTCAATGATTATTGACGCGTAAGTGTTGGTTTATTGAAAATTTCGTGGCAATAATTCGTGGCAAAAATTGGGTTCGATTTTGCCCGCAATAAAGAATCTAGTTCAGTTCAAAGGAATGGCGAGAGCTTTATTTTGCTTATTACAGAAAGATTCCTACTGAACTTAATATTGTGGGCTGAATTAAAATATTTATTGTAAAAAAGTGTATCTAAATAAAGAAAGATTTGTCCGTAAAAAATAAATCCCTAATAAAAGCCCGATTTTACATTTCATCTTCATTCTTTATTCATACATTGAATGTATGTATTTCATAACAGGCTGTCTTTTGCAATCATAATACATATAATTTAAAATTACAGAAATAAAAATGTAAGTGATTGATAACATAATTATTTATTTGAAGCGAATCAACCAAATTAGCCATTATTGATAATTCTAGAAAAAAAAATCTAGTCAATATACTCGCGTCTTTATAGTCCTTAGCCAATCTAGAATTTACTGTCAATCATTTTGCTTGTAATACAACCTTAACAGTTCACTTAATCGATATATACGTGTTACTTTACACATACATTTGATTCATTCAAAAGCACGCATCCCGTGAACTTTTTTAATGAGCACTCTGTTTGATACCAGAAAAATCCAACAATAGACCCAATCAGCGTGGAAAAAAACACAAAACGCACTACCGTTAGCGATTCACTATAATTCGTACCTATCCTATAGAATCGATTATAATCACGCTCGATTCAGTATCGATACAATGATCGACATAGTGACGCCCTGTCCACCGCAAAGACGTATTTACAATAGAAAAAGAAAGTGTTAAGTCTGTTAACGATGTTTAAATTTGGAATAGTTACGTTTGGATACTGCTCCTATAATGGCTTTGTTATTTGATGTTGCAAATTTAGACTTCTTTTTTTGGCTTGAGCACTTTCTCTTTTGTTCGAATACAATTGTCAATGATGATTAAATTTCGAATATATGCGACCAATCAAATTAACGCAAAACAGTATTTTTTTTTATTTTATCACTTAACTTCGCTATTTTATAATAGTTTACATATGTCATAAATTGTAGAGAACAAGAGTTATAAATACGCGGAGGCAACAGGTATAGGAGGTTCTTATAGGCACGGTGACTGACATCAACCATTTCATCAAGTATTAAACCGGAATCAGATCAATTGTGTTCCGTTTCGTTACGTATTTAATATGCGTACTGGTTTTTGGGTTCCGTTGTAAGTTTGAAAAATCCTTTGGGATACTTTACTACTTGTAATTAATTTCAAATTTTTTGTTAGGTGTTTGTAGGTTTGTTTTTTTTTTATTAAAAGTACTGTGTCGTTTATCTGGATGTAGTAGCTTCGATTCCTGAATCGTACAGGTTATTAAGAAGTTTGTCCTCGTTCTAAGTAATGATACAGTCTAAGGTTCTCTACCGATCTCTCACTCCCTCTCATAGGCACAGTTATTGCCATCACAGCGTTTTCTTCAAATCGGCTGTAATGAAATAATAGAATTGGGGATATGTAAGAGTGTAGAGCTGGCTACCCATATAGAGAACAAACGTGTGAGATTTATTTATGACTACATCCATGCGCCCGATCATATCTTTATACTATCTTTGACCTCTCCTATCCTCTCCTCCTCCTCACTCTCTCCTAAGTGCATCTCTACTTAAGGATAGATCCACCGTTGTAGGCTAAGCGTTGCTAGTCAGTCAGTTAGTCGATATTAAGAATTGTATTAAATATATTTTTAACCAGACGGAACCACGTACTAATTGTACAAAGTTCAAGCATTGCACATGTACCGTCAAAATGTCTCTCCCTCAAGGAAACTGTTAACCTTAATGTTGGTTGATGGCTGGTTTGGTATGATAAACTTATACTTTCAATGCTTTATGGACGTGTGTGCACGACGAACTTGGACAATTTTAATTGTTAGCGAGTATTTCGTATGAGCGCTTTCGTTTTATTTGCTTGTAGTTGTATGTAGTCCAGTTTTTGTATAAGAAGTTTGGAAACAAAACAGACGAAATTGACCCCAAAGAAGATAGTAGGTTACCTTCAAAGAACTGAATACAGATGTGACAACCGTTTTAGTTACTATTTTAACGTATAATTGTAACACCAATAAATCGATGTTCTAGAAGTTGATCGAGGTAATTGCATTTTTTTGGGTTTTTAACATTTTAATGCCAAATGTACTAAATGAGCATTCTGCACTATTTGCGCTAAGCGGAGTGTTAATATGTCTTCTCTTTCCCCCCAAATAAAACAAATTGTACGGATTTTATCGCATTTATTTTATGTTTTTTACGTTTTCTACGTGTCGGCTGCATTATAGCAACCATGGTCACGGGAGGACTTTTTTTTAATTCGTTAAAATTAGTTTTATTTCAATGTGTAGTATTCGCGTACATATACGAGATCACAAAAAGTACTTAGATTCTATGCTATAGCGACCACTTCAACCGCACCACAAGCTACGCAGATGGCACTGCAGACGCATTCAGAACGATAGACAATTGACGTCACAATCCTGAATCGCGCTATAAGAGTTTTCGGAGCAAGTAACATATATACAAGATCCCGACAATAACCGTCGGGGGCATAGCGGCCGCCCCGCCAGGTATACCACCCGCCTGGCTGGAAGATCTTCCCTTTACCGCTAAAATGCATTTTATAGCAATAGAAAACTGGTGTAACTGCCCATCCTAGCTAATTAAGTTGTAAACTCCGGAACCTTAAAACAATAATTTCTACATACAAAAACACCGTTTCGTTGGGTACACTTAACGGTATATTATATTTACTTATAACGCATCGGGTATATGCCAAAATGTCGATGAATTATTCATTATGCGTACGCGCATTAAACGTCATTACGATATCGTACGCGCTCGCGACGCCGCTGCGGCCGTCTTTAAATTTCAATTTCTTTTTACTTTGAATCGAAAATTTCCTTTTTTAAATATATAATGCGGTGAAATTAAATTTCGGCAAGTATGAAGACCTAAATGTGTTGGATATTTTAAAAACCGTAACTGCATGCCGAGGCACAAAAAGCTAAAAACCAAATCACTAGATGATAGATACGTTAACCAAAAAACCATTGACAAATTAACAAAGAAGTGAGGATCTGATAAATAAAATCGGTACACATCAAAGAACGCTAATAATTCAATCTAACTATGAACGGTCGTAAATACAATCCCACTATACTGCATCTTTATATTTTATTGTACCTAACTACTCTTGTAGGTACAGTCAGTACGAACACCGATAGTTCTAGTAATATTTATGTGCTATAGCCAAGAAAACATCTTAAATAATATCTCACATAGAAAAAAAACATTGCAATAAAAAAAGCTTACACATTCTTATACGCCTATTTAATATCATAACTTTGATATTTCTAGCTTAATTTGTGTCACCTAAATATTTATAAAAACCTAAATTATTTACAGCTTACTCAACATCGTGTCGAAATTATAATTTATCCCGGTAACTCTGCAGTCGACGACTGTACAATGTCGATTATTGATAAGTGTGCAAATTATAGGGTCATCGATAACATTCGGCCCCGTAATGGCCGCTCTTATTACTGACCCCACGGTCATTTTACATTAAACCCCTTATAATTTTAATGCCCCACATATTTCCTACGCGGTGTGTATGCGCTGCACTCGGTGTTTCATAATTATAATAATATTAATTTGAATTCTGTTAAAAGTTTTTGATGACATGTAATGATTTTATTTTGGGCACAACATAATTGGACGTACGGCGGAATAATGTTTTATAATTTCCATCGATATTCTTATTTTGCTGTGAGATAAGTTGTCATAAAATGTTTACATTAATGCGTTTTGGTCACAGTCTTTATAAATAAGGTAATATCAACAGAAATACGCACATTTCTATGTAATGATAAAACATTACGCCAAATAACATATTTGCAATTTTGTCATAAAATGGAACTCAAGTTAACTATGTCTCATATTATGGTTATACGATATATACATACATTTCAAAGGTTTATGAAATCCAACATGGCATTAACTATGACATTTACTAATTCGCTTTTTGTACCGAAATCTTATATACCAGCCAGATTTCATTTAACTAGCAAGCTTATGGTAATATGGTGACATTACAGTTTAATGTCACCATATTACACTTGCTAAGTGGATTAATTTAAAGGTTTTTACGATCAGATCTTAGAGGACATAACGATCGGCATAATTTTAATTTTAGTTCATATTTATTATATAAAGAGTCACGACGACATGTTTAAATTTTATATCGGAATTAAAACTTCTAAATAACAAATATAATCATTTAGATCACACTTGTTTTCATATTTATTTTAATTTTAATTATTGTACAATTACAATAATAAAACATTTCTGTTTACCGTTTCCTATTAGGGTTTTTCAGCGTACCTGAATTGGCTGATTATCTACAGGGTGATGCATATAGTGTATACTAAGCCTTGAGCGTACATTTTTGCGTAGATTAATTTAAAAAATAAATTGTGATGAGGCTGGGATTTTTTTTTATAGTCACCGAAATTCTGACTCAAGATTATGATTGCAAATGCGCTAAAGAAGCGCTGGTTTAAGGCTTATTATGTCCTTTCTGAAACACCCTGTATATTTATATGATGTGACTGCAGCCTATTTAACCTTAACTTGGGTGGTACCCTAAGGAACATTGATATAAAACACTGTCAACTTAGTCAAGCCTTGAGCGTATATATTAACTAAGAACCCAATCATTTCCATATTAGATGGTCGACGGTACTCTCACTAAATTAAGCTTTTATAAGAACTATAAATCTCCCTTTAACGATCGGAAAAACTATCAAACACCTACGATTAATTATCATATAAGATTAACAGAATATCGAATAGTATTGACGAATTATTTCTAATGAATTTTGAACTCTTATTTTTTTTCATAACCATTTTGTAGCGTTTAACTTCCTATCCAAGATAATGATCTCGGCTGTAAGCCGCTAAACATACCTAATCATAGAGCACTATGAATCAATTGAATGCATCCACCGTTTCTAACCACTTATTTTGGTAACGGCTCTGTTATTTCCGTATCAATTAATAAATTAAAATATTGATTTATTACTCCTATGATCGGTTATTAGGAGAGGAGTGCTATTTGATAAGGCATTAATAATATTGCCATCTACGTATATCTGTGTAAGTTTATCATTACTTACATCTTAAAACAGTGATTCGTTAGACCAAAATTTGAGGACTTGAAAATATATATAGGATCAGGTAGATCAGAAGAAATTGTAAATTACTTTTGGACACTATAAAATCTACGCATTGATGTGAATGCTAGATTTATAGCTAGCAACATTTAAAACAATTTAAAGTCAAAGTCAAAGTCAAATCATTTATTTCGTATAGGCCTACGGGGGCACTTACAAATTGTCATTACATTTTTTTTTTCTTAAGTCTACAACCGGATCGGAACGCGACCTCAACTGAGAAGATCCGGCAAGAAACTCAGCGGGCTTGTCTTTTTTTTTAAATTCATTATTTTTACAATATAAAAGTAAGCTCCAGTGTGTTGCCATGCGGGGCGCACACACGCTACACTTTAACATTATATATATTGATATTTAAGCGATCAGTCCCAGGCTGCTTTATCATCCAAATAATCCAAGATCCTGTAATAACCCTTACGACAAAGATTACTTTTTACAGTTGTTTTAAACTTATTAATGGGCAAATCTCGGATTCCTTTGGGAAGTTTATTATAGAAGCGTATACATTGCCCCATAAAATAATTATTTATTCTGTGGAGACGAGTGACATGCACGGATAGTTTGTCCTTATTACGAGTATTTATAACATGAACATCACTCCTTTTTTCAAAATTATGAATATTTTTCTTAACATACATTAGATTTTCATAAATAAATTGAGACACAACAGTTAGAATATTTATTTCTTTGAATTTATCCTTAAGGGAGTCTCTAGGACCCAAGCCATAAATTGCTCGTATTGCCCTTTTCTGCAAGATGAAGAAAGTATTAAGATCTGCAGAGCAACCCCAAAAAGTAAGTTAGTAAACATTCGATGGGAATACGGGGGCTAAAACGAGACCCAATATTGACCGTCTCTATGTACGAGGTTTGTCCTCGTACCGTAAAGAGACGAAGACGGAAATAGAACTTTGTCAAAATACGCTTTCAAATATAATATACGTGTTGTCACGCATATGTCTAATTATTAAAAATAAAGTCATTAATAAAATAGTTATGTAGTAGGCATTGTAGTTTTGTTAAACTCTGATAAATTGGCCAATTTGTTATATTTTACGATTTATAGCTTAAGTTGGGCACTGTTATTATCAAACATCTGACCCTCCAGTCTGAGCCATACTTTACGAAAGTTGGCGCTATATTTAGCTTAGTACACATTTCTTAGTAAATTTACTAAGACATGTTTAAAAAATAATCGAAACTATTATTATGATTTCCTATATGGTTAATGAACTAACAATACATATCTTTCAGTGTCATTGCGAATCCAACGCAGGCACAGCTACGCTTGTAAAACAATATCAGATTATAATTCAAAACTAAATGATATTATCCTATCAACCAAATCTTACCGATATATTTACAGCTCGCGTATCTTTCAGTACACTGTGCGCCCATTATCCGGTGACATACGACTTTGTTCGCCTTGGAAACAGCGGGTGGCATTTAATTGGCCCGCCACAAATCTACCAGCCGATATCGAGGCGGGGTTACGTTTTTAAGTTTAAATTACGTGTTTTAAGGCTCATTTAAGATATGGGCCCCGGGATGAGCGAGTAGGTGTGAAGCGTGTGGTTGTCGATTTAATCGATCGGTTTTATTTCGTCTATTTGTCGGGAGAAAGTTTGGATTTTTTTAAGAAGACAGTCACGTGGTATATTAGTTGGACATAGGCTGCTTGATTCTTTTTATAAGGCTACGAGTATTATTTTTAATGCAACCCGTAATACAAGGGTTGAAAGATAACGATTAGTTTGTTTTGTGTGGTAATTATTTACAAGTATTTTTTTTTGACTTGGGCTTCTTTAACCCTTTGAAGTTAGAAAATAACATATAATTTGAAACTACTAGTCTACCTGACTGACCTAATTTAATATTAAGAATTATGATAACTGAGGCTGGCCTACAATCATTTTATGTGCACAATTCATTTGTAAAAAAAAGTTGGCAATTATATAATCAACGGCTAATTTTTCACATAAAAATAATAATTATTGCTTTAATATCCGCCTGAAATTCTCACATCGAACGGTCGGCTTATTCGAAACGCAATTACAAAATCAAAATTAAGTTTCTTTGCGCCTGGCGACAACGCACACAGCGCACGGAGGCGGCGCGCGCGGCGCAGTTAACAGCAAAATTGAATCGACCGACATTACCGCGCGACAAAAACAACGCAAATTGATTCAGAGTAGCAAATTGCTTGCGGTGCGACGGGGTTGCGACAAGTTGTGGTGGTGATGTCGCGATATGGGGCATTACGTATCGGGATAGACATCACTTGCTATTAATCACGATTGATACAACAATATTGTCTCTGACATTTTATTCTTAGGTTGCAAGTGTACAGTATCTAATATTAAACATTATCTATTTGGGATTTGCTCTGCTGTTATTGGTCCAAGTCTTGTTATTGTGCCCACAGAATCAATCTCACTCTCATTTTCTCTTTACAAAGATGCAGCAATTTACTGTTATGCGCACGTCTATGATATCATTACCTAACGCTTAAAATAACATCACATTGCTCTAACTCTTGGATTAAAAGTAAAAAAGAGTCAAACCAATCAAAAGATAGCAAGTACACTGCGCACTTGCCATCAAAACGACGCGTAATATGAACCACGATGGGTGTCATTAATCACAGGACGTTACATGTGACCGATAGCAATAATAATAAATTCGATTACGTATTATATGGCAACTGCTCTTGATCCCTTTCTGAAATATATTGTTGTGATTTCAGATAAGGAAAGGTTAAGAATTTTTGATTTATTAAATCTTCTGTCTCCGTACAGCCGTCTACCCACATTCTCGTATTTGTTTGCAGGCTATTTATATGAATTGTGATAAATTGTTGGATATTATTATACATTGCCAGGCGAAGGAGAGGTATACAATTTTAGGTACATTACAGTCGACTCATGTAAAGAATATTGTCCCAAAGTCCACTAATGAACCTGCGCACTAGGTCAGTACGCGGCTATAACCGTACAAGGATTTCCATTTTGATTCCCTACACTTCCCGGTCTTCTATCTAGTGCTATAAATAAATACCCAGATAATTCTCCAACGTCTATCGTACATATTGTTCGATGTGTATTGATTTATACGGAGGACCACCAGTTCTGCTGGCGCCCATTCAGGCGTCAATCTACTTCGTTGTATAAGGCACTGTCGTATTGCTTTGTATTCGGGTTGAGGGATTGTGTGGCGGCTGTAGTGCTTTTGGATCTGTTTTAAGACCAGAAGTTGCTACGATTACGACGGGCAAGTGAACTTCAATGCAGTTAAATTATATTTTCGCGGTAACAAAATCAGAATATTTCTCTAGATATAAATCATTTCGTTAGTTATCAATTGCAAGCTATCAAAAATATTGCAAAATTATATTAAGATACTAACACCCGCTGCGTATGTCATTTCTAAAGGCAACAAACTCCATTTTACTCCCGATAAAAATATTTTTTCACCTGACTGGCTCTCTGTTTACAAAAGTCCATTATCTCCCCATGAGTGGAAAAGCTTTTCAAATTTCATTCATAACGAACTACTGTAAAAGAATTATTAATTAATCTATGATAATGATATACCGGGCTTACTTAAATTCTTATATTTATGCAAAAAAATAATAATCAAACGTTCATAAACGCCGAACCACGGCGGTAAGTTGAACAGAGAATTTGTATTTTGTTTTTTATTTTTGAATCTTAGAATATTTAAAGACTTTGCTTGCTCGGTATTCAATACCAGCACTGGCAGCAAATAATAACTTTGCAACCATGCCTAACAAATAACTTTTCCATTATGGGTATGTGAGAATATTAAATAGAGAGTAGATGCAGGTTTGGCCTATGATATCACAGTGAGTTTTTGCTGGTATATAGAACCGGGTGGAGATCAAAAAAGGATTTTCCAAGGCACAAAAAAAAGGTACACTTACGTAGAAATTTACATCATCAAATTGTTGTTGCCGTTCGTTTAAAAAAAATAAAAGCGTACACTAATCAGTAATATTTTAAAAGTGTATAATCATTAATATACCTTGCATCCTTCACACGTGAACGCGCCGAAGTGAAAACCGGCCGCGGGCTCGCCGCACACCTTACACTGCTGGTTCATCTGAAACAATTAACGGAATTCCTTAAACTTGAACGTATTTAACACGACCTTTATCAGAGGTCTTAATCTCTAGAATGAAAAAGAGAGAGTAGAGCAAGCTGGCTCATGGGGTAAGCTTTTTTTCTGCGGCTCCTATCTCCATTTTAAGCATACTGCTAAAAGAAGACTGTGTTAAAAGAAATACTCACTCTCCCTTCGTATAATATATACAGCGAAGCTTTATACATAGCGCAATACCTGTAACGGTTACACAATTAACTTCAATACAAAAGCGACAATAGTTATCAAAGTCAATATTTCCTGATCCATAAACAATTAACAGCATTCTTTTGTTCGAGCATATTTTTTTTTATTACAAGGAAACGGCTCAGTGATAATTTACACAGCCTGGTGACCCCTAAACGCGGTGTTATTACCGATAAATTGGATCATTAAGTTAAGAACACATTCACTACACACATCTTAAAATTTACGATCAATGTCGGCGAGAATAAATTCAGTTTATTGTTTCAATCCTGTATTCGCTAAAGATATGAAATAATAAATAAAACAGAAATTAGAAAAGTCTCTAAGTCAAATACTACAAGTGTAATATTGAATGCCACCTATTTCTTTATTTGCATTTAAAATTCTAGTTCGGTGAGTACTTGAGCTTGATACGTAACGTTATTGAATAACGTTTAACCGTTATCAACTTCACTAGAAAGATAATATTATAACAACCTTGAGAGCGACCTTATTCAGTCAAAAATTAAAATGAGATAATATAATAACAATGTATGAAGCGTGCATACTTCGATGTTACTATAGTACGAACTCGACTCTATTAGGAATAGTTATCATTAAACTGTACCATATTATCAAGTTAATTCAAACATTAATATAAAAAAAATATCGTGACACTCGCTGTATATCTAGTTGGTGATTTGACACCGGCACTGTTGGTTAATATGTCTACCTAAATGTTAATTTCAAATAAACTCCATCTCTTTTGCACCCTTACATGATTCGTATAAGAGCGAGCGAATCATAACAAAAGAATATCAAACACAAAAATGTGACTTGCGATCGAGGAAAACTTAGTAGGGGTCAAAAATAAACGTCATTTTAAAGTACCTTACACACGCGCGTTCGAGTGTTACGCCTAGTGGTGGTTGATGAACATAAAAAATTGATGCTCAGCTCCCAAAAACGTTGAATAAATATTATTGATCACGATTGTGTGTGTAGCTTTGGTTCAATACTGATATCGTACTAGTGACGTCAAATTCTTGATAAGTAGTTCCATTAAAACACCACTTCCAAAAATTTTTCCAAGAATTAAACGTTTACATGTACTTTTTTTAACTCATATTTTTTCTGTTTGATTAACAACTTTAATGTATCTATATACAACAAAGTCATGTCGATTCATTTGATCTTTTATTGTTTTAATTTGTCTCCGCCCCGAATAGCAGAATAAGAATTAAAACATGGGAAAATTCCCAAAAAAAAATAAAGATAATTCATTTTCTCAAACATTTGATTCTAAGGTAGTACGAAGTCCACCGCAACAGCTGTTTATAAAAAAAAAGCAAACGTGCACACCACGAGAAACGTCACATAAATGTCATGGATGGTTCCTTCCTGGTTCTTGTATTTCTAATAACGCTTAAATAAAGTTAAAAAGTCCATTCAACTGTATAAAATGTGTCTGACCACTATCAAGGATTAAAGTTGTGTTGTTATTTATTATGTTAATGTAGACTGAAACATGATATGCCTTTAAAAAAAATAAACACCAATGCTGTTGATTTTCCAACAACACTTTTTTTTACCAATAAACACTAAAATAACGGTAATTCCATTTATAAATGTCAAACTTATTTTCACCAAACCAAACATTCTGCCAAAAATCACTTGAGGCCAACAAACAGTACAAAAAAAATCGCGTGCGCAATTGTGTATTTTGTTAAACTGATTCCTTCAATCGCGAAACGAACTCCCGTCCGCGGTCGTTTTACAAAAATTAAATAAATGTTGTATAATAACATGTTTCGCGTTCTGTGCTAACAAGATGGCGTGACTGAGCCCTGTTAACATATCCGAAATGTTTTTTTTATTTCTTTTTTTTGGCGAGAAACGATGAAGTATTGAGTCCATGAGCTCTTGACACGACAACGAAGGGATAATGGATTCAGCATATAATGAGTAATCTTTGATGTTTTTGGGTGAAGATATTCCATCAATGACCGGCCGATTACTAATGAATTGGACGATGAACTGATTTTGTTATTTTTTTTAGAGTGGACATGTTTATTACGGGTAGATTTTTTCTTACGTAACGATTTAAAAAAAAACCTACACTTAAAGCTTGAATTTGAATTATCAATCAAATCTGTAGTTTTATGAATCAACAATTTAAAAGATGGCAGTTAAAATATTAAAGGATACTCCTTATCTATACATATAAAAAAATTGCACGCTAGTGATAAAGTTAACTTGTAGGCTAATGATAAAAGCTCTCATATCTAAAGCATTATCTGTAACAATAATTATAAAATATGTAGGTCCATTATTATCCATTAATAAAATGTCATAAAACCTTTTTTTTCCATAATTTGTTCAAGGATCGATTTACAATGTCAGATGGAATTTTATAAATATACTCGTTCCCGATGCTATCGCCGAAGACCGATTCCAATCGCCAACGAATGAATGATATATCAAAGTCCGATATCTGGGTTGCAATCGCAACAATTTTATCTGATTACCCCTTAAATGAGTAATATCAAATTAATGAAGTAGCTCTCACAATATTTATTTTAATAAATTGTTAATTACATTAAATAATTGAGCAACAAAAAATAATAATACAAATATGGTAACAATTTTGCGAGTAGATTGAAAATGGATGGCGGGTCAGATCAGTTGCGCTGCATGTGCCTAGTGAATGTAGCGTCTCGATCTACTGCCGCCTTCCTACCTAGGCAAATATGCTCCATCGTTGATCTCATCGTCACTTACCATCAGGTGAGATCGAGATCAAATACTTGCCTATAAAGTAATAAAAAAAAAAAAAATATGGAGCTAAGAAATGAGGAGTACCTACACTTCCTTTGATAATAGCTGTATCATTTGAAATGTGCTTAAGAAAAATATATTATTTATATTGAAATAAAACTATTTTTAAGGATTCTATCGCGTTTATTTTTTGTTTTTACGTACCATTGCAAGACCTCAAGACACAGTGAGCTCTTTCTGCATAGATCGGACCGCAAGTAACAACTAAATATGAGGGTACCCCCGTCAAACTATGACACTAGGACGTCAACCACCTCAGTCCTCCCGTGACCATGGTTGCTGTAAAGCAGCCGAAACGTCGGGAACGTAAAAACAAAAAATAAACGCGATAGAATCCTTAAAAATAGTTTTATTTCAATGTGTAGTATTCGCGCAAGTATAAGAAATCAATATATTATTTATATCTTTAAATTCATTGCGACACAATATTTACTTTATTGTGAATATTTACCTACATTTCGAAAACAATCACAGACCTACATTTTCGAGATTCGCATTGAAAGCCAGAAGTCGTTAAACAGTCGCTCAGGGCTAATCTTAAGCAGTGATTGACGAAAACAATATGCAATTTACAGCGAACGAAAGATGTAGGGCTGACGTGGACTGTAAAACAAGTCGGTGTGTGGTGCATGTGAGGAAATATAAGCGATATGATAAATTCAAAGTTCTTAACATATTAAGAGTACACAGTGCCATGATTTAAAAAAAATCCCAATACCAAGCGAACCTTAAAGGAATAAGTGGAGTTGAGGACTTTATATCATTGATACCTAAGGCAGATTTATTCTCATTTAACAAGGATTTGCAAATGGTCTTCAAAAGGCTATATTTAAAATATAATAATCATCAAACGTATATATATACACAAACAATATATATTCAATGTTGTTATTGAATATATATATATATATTTTAATAATAATCATCGCCAGACGAACACACCAACTGTACGGTCCCATACTATGTAATTAATATTACGGTTACGGTATAATTGACTGGGGGTGAACCCAGTACATAATACTTTTATAGATACTAAAAATCCATGATGAGCTTATCAGGTCGTCAAATATTGAAATAATCATCATATAAATCATATCATCGTATAATCAATCATATAAATATTAAAAAAATATCGTCAAATATGTTTTATTTTTAATTTTATTTATGAACGTTATAACACGGGAACCCTTTATGTCAGAGCCAGTCAACCAGTAGAAATCCACTGACTGAGAGATGGCTGCATGGTTCCTACCTTTTACATTTCATTCAAAGAATGCAAGCCTTCACGACGCTAGCCTTATTTTTATCAAAATGAGTACGACATTCGTCGCTCATGACTTAAAACCGACATTCACACGATCACCAAATGCGGCTTGGAATTGGCGTCTTAAACCAAAGAACATCATTGTAAGAAAAGGTGTTTGCCCACTTATATGGCATAGCTGGCTAAACTTGGACGGGACATTGACGGACTCCTGTTTTGCATGCAGCCGTCAAGATTTACAATTGCTTCGGAATCAAATTGGTCGTGGAAATTGTCTCACGTAGCTTGATAGAGGTGGAAAGCTTTTTGTGGGGTTTCAGTTGAATGTCGTGAGAATCTTATTGGACTAAAGAATTGGTTGTTCTATTTCAACTATATTTATTGTGCACGTGATATTTCTAATTGGTTCTAGGTGTGCATACTTGAGTTTGAACCTCTAAATTCCAGGAATAATAATTACACTATTATATTGACTGAATTTGGCTCGTGCGGACCGTGCCATGTAATGACTTCTGCATATTTTTGTTTCTGTCAATAGTATCTAGACGTAGAAGAAGAATACTATTTGTATCCACGAGATCTACTCGGGGGCAGCTGCAGGTTAAGCGATTATAAAATATACTCAATTTCTCTCAATAAATTTTGAAGCCGCACCGTAAATTGTTACGTCGAGCTCCAAAATAATATATCTCGTTCTATATCAGTTGGTTCCACAAATCGCTCACATAAATAACTCCCAAGTATTTAAAAGGAAACCAGAACACCTACCACCTGTCGCTAAAACGACCTAAATTCAAATTGGTATTGCATCGATAAATTTCTTCAGGGGCGTGACTCGATCCCGCGATACGCGACTACCAAAGCATATTGGGCGAACTCGTGGTAGACCCATTATGGGGATTAAATGGTGATTTTTCGATAGCGTGATTTATTGCGACTTGGTGAGAAAGTATTCGAGTAAATCCATAATCGAGAATATTGATGTGAAATTTTGAGGGTATATTTTGTTTTTGCAGGTATACGATACAAATGGTCATTTTTATTTTGTTACTTCTACAATCGACGACGACTACTACGATCTAGTGAGAATCTTACTAGGCTTGAATTATTAGTGTCACAAAATTCTTGTTGAAAACTTCAAACACCTCTTTTCGCATTGCGTCGTAAAGTCAAAATCTACATGCCATAACATCCTAGGCAAGTCTAACTAATGCCGGAGTTCAGGTTTTAAGTCCACAAAAATCCAAAATCACAATAAAAAATTCTGTTAAAATAACTTAGTTTTTTTAATAACTGGAACATAAATCCAATACAATGAAATGAATAGAATGATGCACATTCAAAATAATTTCACAACGTGCCAATAATTTCAGCGGAACCCGACATAATATACTAGAAAATATCATTACTCATTGCTAGTAGACCTCAACTAAATCAAAAGCCAGATTATTATGTGCATTTCTATGAAGCATTGAAAAACAAATCAGATCAAATGGGACTGATCTCATCCGATCTCAGAAAGGGTAGGGTTCCGTACTGGTTGTATAATGTGCTGATTAAAAATAAGATTACATTACAATACAAAGATATAGCACGCATTAGCGATTACGATAGTTGCGGAGATTTGTCTCAATATTTTTACTGTTATACGCATACAGCATAAGCTCCAGATCTTTTCCAAACAACATTTCATTTTGCGCATGATTAAAATGCCTATTTAAATATTTACCAAGACCGAATTGCCAATAATAATATCAAATACATACAACAATATCTTAACGATAGTAAAAAATGTAGTTAAAGAAGTCTTCATAAAGATTTGAAAAAAAAAATACGAGAAAAATACTACCAATGCAGGTATAGTGTGCATTCAATCTACCATAATATACTTACATAAAATAAACCATTCGTTTTTATCGATACACATCCAGCAAAAACATAGAGGACTAGTATCGTATACCATCAATCAATCTAGCGGCCACGACAATATGTCTAGATGTTGACGGGCGCATAATTTACTGTACCAACCGCCCGCGGAACCCTAAATGGTATAATGCCTTCGCCAATACTAATTGCAGTTTTGTACTTAGTAACTTCATACACATTACTTGTTCCTACTAGTTTTTATTATACTGAATTGTCGGCGCGGTACATTTGAAAGAGGATAGGTTTTTGTTAGATTTCCTGAGATATTTAATACACAATTATTTGTTCATACGGCTTAGGGAATGTAAAATTTATCCTATAAGTATTATATGAAGGCGGTCTGCACGAGAAATGGACAAGAAAGTACTTACTTAAATCAGATGATGATGAAAATAATGACGAAATGAAAAAGGTTGCACGATTAAATTATGAAAAGGTAGTACCGTCAAGTCGTAACTCAAAAATTTCTCTACATCTATAGCGAAAATTTATGAAGACATGCAATAATGGCTTTATCGTTTTTTCTTCTGCTCCTCCGCCACCAACGTCTCAATTTAAGCGAATATAAATAATAGGCATCCAATTAAAATAATTTACTTGAAATTACATTTTCCTTACAACGAGAATTGTGCTGGTACACGTCATACTTGGTTCAATTTTATATTCATTTTAATACACTTTTAAGTAAAATAAATTTAATTGTTTATTAACGATTGCTATCGATAATTGGACGTTGGACTCGCGAGGACAGTGTAAATGGAACTTGTGATATTATAATAATAGTGGAATATTCATACATTAATTTCTTATTAAATGCGAATTTCTTATCTTTTTGAGCCTAATTATGTTCTAGAAACAGATGTGTGTTATCGGAAATAATCCGTTCTATAATTTACAAACACAAACGTATTCAATAATGACTCTAAACAAATCAAATCTTTCACTTCGCTCCGTTTTTTAACATTTTGTAAACCATTCCTCTTAATTTTGAACACATAATTAATGTTGTATGTTCTTCAATCGAGAATTAGATAATTTTGCAATATATTAAAGTCGAATAAATCGCACAATATTTATCTCGACGCCGAGATAGATGGCGAAACAATAAATTAATCTTTCCATAATCATCTATGATGTTATTTAATCCGGTCTGAACGATATTTCACATATTAAAACCTGAATTAATTAGGTAATCGTGGTTGCATATGTCATAAACTATTCCATTTGATGTTACAATATTTTTTCCATTTATATCTATTGATATAATTTATCAGTGTAGTTTTGGTAATGTGCTCATTATAACAAATTATTGTAACAGTATTAGGTACATTTATTTTCAATTATATTTGTGATCTTGTTTTTTTGCGTGAAATTTAATTACATTGACCTCAAAAGTGTTGATTATCTATATACTTCCTGGATAAAGAGGACATTCGCCTTCCAAAATAATAATTATTAGTTTATAATCTTGGCATTATATCTATATTACCAAGATGTTTCCAAATTAACTAAAGATTTGAATAAGAATAAAAAGCCAGCCTTGAACTAAAAGTGATGACGCTAACCGCGTAGACATAGATAATAAAAAATATCACGACTTAAAATTGGAACAATATTTTTTTATTTATAACTCACAATATTATAACACCGTGTAAACATCTACCGATTATTACCACGTAACTTAACATTCGACTATAAATCGTTCATTGGGCAAAAAAATACGAGAAAAAATCGCATTACTTGGCAACAGTGAAAAACAAAAACATTCGCAAACAAAAAAGGCTTGTCCAAATTAACGAATACCACACGAGGCACACCCGAAGTTATACGAAGTCACGGGAAAGTGCTGACAGCTAAATATTACCACGCCTCGAGAGCCGAGACCTATCAAAACGTAATTACATACTGTATTACAAGCGAATAAAAGGGTTTTTTAAAACAACCTTTAAAGTATCAATGAGGTGCCGCATTACGGGATTACACGGGCTGTTACCAGACTGTATCTGTTTGTTTAATATTTAAATTAATTTTGTGTGTCAAATTGTTGAGCATGCAAAGCCGTTGAAGGGCGCGAGACAGTTTTAATTGGATATGTTGATGCGAAGAAAATGATGTATATGTTTGGTGATGTTCACAGATTAAGCAATGTAGTTTACAAAGTCAATGTGGTTATAATTTTGCGCTTTAGAAATACGGCAAAGTAATAAGTGGGCTATTATATAACAGAAGAGTAACTTCTAACTTCCAAGTTAATATCTTTAATCTCATGAAGTAGCTGAGTCCGGTTAAAATAAACTTTTACATCACAAACTTTGCAATTTAATGCGCAAATATTATAAATGTTAGTCATCCCGAGAGTGTCAATGACCTCGGAATATGTCAAAATGCAACGTCAAAACATTGTTCGAAGTATCATCACTTGTTACACTTTTTTCAACGTCGAAACGTCAAATTGACATGCTCCGAATTTGACGCGGCGCATAAAAGAGCCGCTCGTGTAGGTACAGCGTAAAACGTGCATTGTCATTACAATGTTTACGCTGAAAAATTAACAAAAACACTGATTAGGAATTCTTTTATATGGCACGAAATATGGACCGCTGGAACGAGAGGTCAACGTACATTACGAGACGGTGGATTTTATGCACCAGTTTTGTGAATTATTGTCTTGTCCTTACAAATTGTTTTGCTGTTCGTACAAGCAACATTAAACTTAATTGCATTTCAAAATAGTCGTTATTCGAGGTGCTTTATATTCTGTTATGGGCTGTGAGAAATCTTTGTAAATGCAAATTTTTAATTTTAGAATTTGGCTACCGATTTTTGACGGTTTACATGTTAATAGCCATTCCGAACGAGATAAAGATAAGAGCTATAAATACCATTTTTTTATGTCGAATATCGATTATTTTAATCGCATTTATGAAGTGCGGAATAGATTTGGTTTTTTTTCCTTACCCATTCTAAATAATTATATAGATTTCTTAATAGTAACATATTAATCTGCTATTTTATTTATTAAATCAACTAGTTTTGCTAATTGACACAAATATTTAGATTAATGTACAATAACAAAAAAAATTGTAGCTTAGTAAAAAAGTCTTTAAATTTTATTTACCTATATTATTTTATATATTTTATTAACAACATTATAATTTTGATTTAAGTGAGCAATTGGTTTTTTTAAATTGACATATTGGAATTCTGACTTCACAATATAAAGATTACAAATTAAGAAATCGAAGGTTCAAAGGTATTTCTAATTTCATGTTTTATGAACTAGTTTGTACATATTTATCACTGAGGGATATTCATGAATAAGGGAGTTTAATTTCTTGATAAAAATTGTATCGTTTCCGTTGAATATAAACAAGAAAATAGATTACTTCAAAAGCAGAAGAACAAAGCAATTAACCTTTAAAAAAACCTGTCAAAATGTTATATTCAATAACTGCTAATTTACCGCGGCTACCCCAAAAAGAGTTCATCCACCTCCGAAATAAAACAAGTACAGCCCTACATTATGGACGTGAAAATCCATTAATCAAAAGGCTCCGAGACAGCGCCCGAGGGAACGCAAAGATCGACGGAAACATCCGAAGTTTCACGAAACCATCCGAACTGACCTCATGGCAATTAACAACCGAATCGCCCTTTTTAATTTATAGACGTTATTGAAAATTATTTTTAATTATTATTAATTATTATGCTTCGGCAGTATATTGTGTGATTCGTTATGGGTGCGCAGCTGTCGAAATGATACATTGTATTAAGGCCTCTAGTGCCTTGGAATATGATTTCTTATGGTTTAACAAAATATTTAGCTTACCCAATAGATAGACGATTGCTACAGCTCATTTGCTATCAACAAATTGTGCTTTAGGTGTAAAGGGACATCCGAATGATAAATTTAAGGAGTACTTAAAATTAGTCACATAAAACTTGGCTTTGTTTTCATACAGCTATTTAACCTTTTTACGTTATTCACTTTTAATGTAATCGTGGTTAGCATAGTATTGTAGTATAAGGTAGATATAATTACAATAAAAAATGTTTTTTCGAGAAAATCATGGTTTATATAATTGCGAGGTTCGGTGAGCGGAGATATATTCTGATTAAATAATAATAAAAACCTTCATAAAATGAGCTTCTATAAAAAAAAGAAGTCGAATTCTAAATTCAAATAATTCTAAAGCTCCTTTCATATCGCACGCTACAATCGCTTATTAGGCACAAGCGATTATAATCTATACTAACGAACAGGTGAATAATGAGGTTTAATTACGTAACGCTTGATATTTGCAGTGACTAGTGCTGACCCCACAATTTACAGGTCATGGTTTAATTATTGATGCTGTCAATTATTCACTTAATTAAATTATAATCTCAAAACCACGACATTTGACTTTGCAGCATTTTGGCGCGCTAGTAAGCATTCATTGTTTGTTACTTTTCTATAACCTTTAATTCTTTTGTGATGCTTAAATGTTATGTGAATGACATTTTGCGCTTCGTATTTTTTTTCTAGGATTGGAAATATGGTGATTGGGTTTCGTAATCGTGATTTATTTGTTTGGAATTTCTTACTTAATTTTGTGTAGCGGACTATTGGATTAAACTGACAATAATGATTCCACTTGCGAAGTTTATTAGGCGTTAAAATAAATACTATTTTTATCACATTAGCTAATCTAAGCGAGACACTACTGACCGATTGGACATTTGATCAGTAATAAAGTAAAAAAAACATAGAAACATGTTATTATTTTGATTCAGAAATGTTGTAATGGCATAAGAAACATTGAATAATGTCTTTATGACCTCATTTCTAAAAAGCTTACACTTGTAAACTTAATGGCTAGTATAACTAGACCTACCTCGGCATTTCACTGTGTAATTTTAGCATTGGAATAAGGTGTTTGAAGTGGTTTTTGGGTGTCAACGTTGGATGGTCTTAAGTCTTGTAGTCCGTCAACACGGAGATGGTAGAATAAGCGATGTTTGTTGAGGTACGTTCTTTATTCAATTTTTTGTTTCGCATACTGGCGACTTTATATTTTCAAATAAATTATTTTTAATTCTTACCAGATAAGTAGGTAGGCACATCCTAGGCGGTATTTTTTATTCCAACTGGATTCTAATTTGGAATGTCTAATTACTTTCAAATATGCAAATATGACTGCTTATTTAAAATATGTGTTTTATCTATACATCTATACATATAAATAAAATTGGAGTGTCTGTTTATAATATTAAAATAACCGCTTTTTACTAAATGCATTTGGATGTATACACGGTACCTATACTAAAACAACCTTTTTTAAAAATTTTGTCTGTCTGTCTGTCTGTCTGTCTGTCTATCTGTCTGTTTGTTCCGGGTAATCTCTGAAATGGCTGGACCGATTTTGACGGGACTTTCACAGGCAGATAGCTGATGTAACAAGGAGTAACATAGGCTATTTTTATTTTAGAAAAAACATAGCATCTCACGAAAAAAAATTAAAACCAATGTTGCAGCGTAGCGCCTGATTAAGTTTGATAGCAACAACCTGAAATGCGTCCCGCGGGCTCAGAATCCGCGAGCAGGCTGTTGCCAACGGTTGTGTTTTTGTTAAATACCACGCGAACGAAGTCGCGGGTAACAGCTAGTTTATAATAAATCCTAGTTTCCAAATTTAAAAAAAGCCAAGTATGACAAAAATACTATTCTGGCTAATTTCATATATAATGCCAACACCACTCCCGATCACGTATCTCTTGCCCGTCTGCACGGTTCAAAGCTCAGCCCGCGAACGTAGCCTCTCGACTGTGTGAAAAGCCAACAATACATAACGGCTAGACGACCAAGCCGTACGGCTCTACGCTAGAACGCTTGGCAAATTTGCCGATACGCAATTTGTTCGGCAAACAACGTATTTTAGTGAATGTCGCTAGAGATCTAATGTATGAAATCCTGAAGATAAACTTGTTGTCTTTGGTGCGGTGTTTGACGGATCTTAGTGGACTGGTTGTAGATTAAATATATATCAATTTGCTGAACTGAGATCCGTCAGTGGAAAATTATAATACACAGTGCTCGTAACGGTTCACTCTTTAATAACGGCATTCTCCAGGAACCGAAATCAAATATCATTAATCAAAATTGAAAAAAAGAACAGCCCTCGCATGCTGCAGCCGAAATAAATATTGCTCTGCAATCGATCAAATTGCACGAAATCATCGATTTATTGTGTAGGTAGGTATCGATTTAAAATATATGTGTTGGCCACCTGCACATTGCAAGTAACGGCCCATATCTTGTTACATCGACACCTCAGCTCGGTATTCCGGATTATTACCGACAATTACTCGACGAATCGATTCAGGAATCGATTTTAATTTCTGTAGACATTGGCAAATGGGTTTGGCGTGTCCGTTATACTCATGACGCCTTGTGTTTGGATCGGCAATTAATATAATGACTGTCTCTCTTAAAGATTTTCAGTGAGGAAGGGGGGTTGTCTTTAAAAATCAATCAACTTGTACAAAATAATAAAATTTTATTTTTTAATCCATAACCATTCTAACACGGCACGGATCCCCAATTCTTATTTTAAATCTGATTGGAATATAGAAATAAAACTATTTAAGTAATATTTTTTTTTAAAAGAACTCTAGTGAAGCAAATTAACATCTTGTAATTAAAAAAGTCTCGAATTACATCATATCGAAATTCGAATGGCACAAGCTCGCATTAGTGAGCCCAGCATCTTAGCCGCGATAAGGAACTCCCGGGTGTGTTATATGACTCGACAATATTTTCTTAAAACACCGATCCTTGGCACAATTACTCGTCATTCATCACGTAGGGGTCGCTGAGACCGACAACTATACGATGATTATGAATAATGAATGAAGCGTTTACGGATTGAATCGATTTATTTCGGTAAGGTTACAGTGTAAAAAGTCCTTTATACCGTAAGGTGGTTTATGGATATGGTAAGGAGAATATTGAAAAAAATGATATACGTAAATTCGATCTATATAAAAAAAGAACACACTGTTTTTTTTCAGAATTGTACTTGGTACGTTACCAAAAATTAAACCAGGACTTTTTCATTGAAATAAAAGTCACAGGACTTTTTCTTTACTCTATGTGATTTTATTTATCAGGACACATCAGTTACTATTGATGTCTTTTTCTTTATATATTTATGCAAATTCACTGCACCCGAAACCCGTCTAATCTAAATCTTGCCCCCCGCTTCACAACCTTACGACAAGTCTTGTATCGACCGATTCGGTGAGCAATTGAAACTTGCATTATGAAATGTACTATGTTAACACAGCGAGTGGTCGAATCGAGCCATTCGGTTGCGTAGTCGTATCGAATCTTGGATTCGGTCATGAAAAATGGCTCCGAAAGTTCGTCGTCGAAACTAAAAAAAATCTAATCGAAACCATTCGGATATTTGTCGCAACGTTCTGAATCGAAATCTCTAGTCTTGTAAACATAAACATGTCTTGTTCACTAACACCGGCTATTACCGACTTAAAAACATCGTAAAACGACCAAAGTGCCAGGAATAAATTTTGGTCTACTTAACAAACTAGCCCTGGCCTCATGGGCCGTATCTGTCGGGACCCGGTCATCGCGTCTCAATTCCTATGCGAATGGCCATAGTGATTACTATTCCCATTGCTCGTTACCACCCACGGCAACTTGGGGTGCAAGTCATGGAAGTTTAGCCATCGTTTATCATGAAGCTTTTTTGTTACTTGTTGCATGTACACGGTTTGGTAATAAATTTAGTAAAATCTGTCGTTAATTCGTTTAAATTCACGAATGTACAACAAATTTGTCTTCAAATAAAAAAATAACTTTTATTTTTTATATAAAAGGTTAATATAAGGAATCACGAGCTTTGGCCACGGCTTAAGATTGTGATGCTGTTGTTATGTTGTGTTATTTTTTTGTTAAAAAAACGCAATTAATTGTTGGTATTGGCAGAGGAGAGATATCGCGGGTCAGACTAAGAGATGATCGTTACTGTTATACCTATGTTGGGCCTTGTTACGTCCAATAGAGTATCAGATCCATAAAGTCGGAGAATGTGCCATAATAATGTGTACAATATTCACACTAAATGCATGGAACCTAAACAAACATCTAGTGGTACAACATTGTAATATTTCTAGTTTCACTAATGAAGAAATCGCTTCGTCCTGTAACTTGTACTCTACATTTAAAGTGAGCGATGATAGCGATCGCGGGCGAGCGTCCACGGCTATTTGTCCACACACGTTTGCCGTCGTATGACTTTAACTCATTTGTCACACTCCCTCATACTACACCATAAGCTAACAGCAAACAGCATATTTGCTTACATTAAGAGCTTTAGTAGTTTCTCTTTAGGTTTTCTTATTTAGTACTGTAATTATTTATCCAGCTAAGCAGCTTGGAAATTAAAAGCTATCGGATAAGGTGGAATGGTGTAACGTTATACATGTCGTGAAATAATCTAATAAGACTGGAGGCAAAATTAAATTATAAACTTTTGTAATATACATCATATATTTAGCTTCAATGATATGTCAAAGGTAGTGTGTGTGCATATCGAAAGGCATCCCACTAGAGCTAAAGCAAATAATTAAACTTTAGTAACTTGCATGATATTAATCGTCCATAAAAAAGTTTCTTGCCGGATCCCCGGAGATTTAAATTATTTAACTTTGACATTGAGTTAGGTGAAAGAATCTACATAGCTATTATATTTACCTATTCTAAAGATATAAAAATAAATATATTATTTAGTTTTCCAAATACAAGCTTATCAATATAAATCTCGGCTTACACGACTAACATAGAATGAGTGTGCGATGGGCTAACTCAAAGTCAACATACACACATATTTAGCGGAACATAAAAAACAAACATAAAAAACTTTCGAAACATAAAAGTTATTTTAATGTTTTACTTATCAAAACCAGTCATGAAAATTAAATTAAACGCTCGTAAATTAAGTTCTAAATACAAACGCGCTGGCGCCATCAAAACAACATCAAGTAAAAGGTTTCGCTGCTCACTGAGCTTTTAAGCAAAGCAATAAAACTCCACTAATTTCTAAAATCAACTAATTTGATTTTTTACAACCTGTAATTAGTTTTAACTGCACAGTGCAAGTAGTCATATTATTACGTAAGTAACTCTCGGCCGCTAAGGTGTCGCTGTAGTTGCCCCAATTAACATTATCAGGAGTATAAATACTCATACATATGTTATTTTTTCTATCCCATAAGAGTGACTATTACACCGTCTAGCGACAATAACAATGTTTATTAAAATAGAAACAGCTAATTGTGATATTTTTTTAATTTTGTAATTATTTTTGGCATACCAACGATGACCGTCCGGCTGTCAGAGACTTTTAGTTTTAAATCTGTCCACTAGCAGCGCGATAACTATCACAGCTATGGTTTTATGTTTTTTATTTTGTATGGCCACTTTTATGTATATAGTTGGCCGTGTATAGACAGCAGCTGCGTAAGGCAAGTCAATCGGCAGTACCTTATTTAAATATTGTAAGAAGTTCTTCTGTTAATAAAAATATGTTAATTATGATTATGAGGTATGGTCATGTACTTACACTTTGAACGCTTGAAATATAAAATTACGTCATGTTTTTCTGTGCCGTTCAAGACTGCGATAAATACTTTGATACATAAAATCTTAAGTAAACGTTGATGATTGCCTCACGATTTCCATATAATAGGAAAATCATAAAACAGAATCGCAGCAAGGATGATCTCATTCGTTAGAAACGAGAATTGTGTATATCAAGAGAATGAATCAAAGCTAGCGTCCCTGTATAACATACTAGATACCTTTAACTGATTATTAAAATAAAATATGAATGGAGTAATTATATTTAGCGCATTTTATGGGTAAGCTTAAATTTTATCCCCAAAAACCACGTCTAAATTGTAGCATATTGCAAAATCAAAGGTCCTCCCAAATTACTTGATGACTGCCGTGAGAAATTTTCGTTTCGATAATTTCGAAGCTTAGATTCGAATTTAAATGTTTGACAGATATTTTTTTTTCCATCCAGTACGATTAAAAAGGTTTATTTCGTCTATGCCATGATTGGTTTTTCTTTGTTTAGTGCGCAACGGTGTAACACAAGTACCTACATTAAAGCTTATCCATAGCAAGCTTTGAGATATTTTACGAGCATCCAATGCGTTTAGTATATCAATATTCCAGGTCACCAGTGAACCAAGGTGGTCTTTTACTTTTAATAATCTCTGAACTCGCGTAATATCGTAAAACACGCTTTTATGAAGGAATCTAAGTGCAATATTGATTCTATGGTGCTATTAATTTAATCTCAGCTATTTTAAGTGTTTATTAATCGGCAGTTTATATTCTACGACCTTGGGGAATAGACAATATTAGAGGGACGTTATATTTTATAGAATAAAGTAGTTATGTTTGTTTTAATATGTGTTCGAATTTCGAATTCTAATCACGTGTGACGCTAAGCGTGAGAAAGTTGTTATGTAGGTGACTAAGAAACATCGCGGTAGGTGATTTCAACTCTGTTACTACTAAGCTATCACTTACTTATAATATCTATGAAATAAATATATTTTTTTTTGCCCACGCTATTGGCGGTCCAGTGTCAATGTGCCTTAATTCTTGATCTTGGTCTTAAATTTATATGAATTGAAACTATGGCTATGGCGGGCGGAATTTAAAACTTTCAATTCTTCAAACAACATATCTAAATACTTAGACTATATAGTAAACAAGAATAATCTCGCACTTGTTGCGCTGACCCGCTTAAGTAAGAAATATCTAATACATCATAATTATTATACATACTAAGAATATATTGTGATATATTTTAATGAAGAATAAAATATTAGAATCATCCTAATAAGGTGTCTACTAGTAAGAATAGAAGTAACACTAAGATATTGTAATTATAATACTCTAGTTCATTTATTTAATATCTTTGTAATATATCAAAGGTAGATATTATATAGAAAGCTCTGTCTATATGATGTATATACCTACTACATTGATAACCAATAATGAAGCAGCGAATATAGTTATGTAGTGTAACAAACCAAACATTTATTTTATCCGGTTTTGTTAAAACCTTCCTTCTTAAATAACATGCAAAGATTTTGAATTACGAACCCATTCGCCACAAAGAATACAAAATCCACAATGACACAGCACTTCTCGAACCGCAAAACAATTTTTTCACAAGCACTTAAGCATCAACGAAATCATTAATAAGTATTTACGACGCATCTGTCTGCCAGTGACAATTTCACAATAAACAATGCTTGTGCAAACTTCGATGGTGCGAAAAATGCATGACCCAAAATCAACTGTTTCATTAGCGGTGTAAGGTTGTAAATACCCTGAGGTGTGGATAAGAACGGCGTGTGTGGCAGTCTTAATGTTAGGCCGGGAGCTATGGTTTGATAAATGATACGATTTGACACGGTACATTCGGATAGCTTGGGAATTCTACTGATTAAAAGTACGTTTATGTTTGGGATATAGTTTCGTTTTTACTGGCACATTGAGTGTAATTTTGATTAACAAATATTTATAAGATTCTAGATATTTTTTATTGGAATCTCAGTTCTATGTAACATGGCATTAAGCATAAAACTGTAATAATATACAACTAACCTAAATAACTAGCATCAAGATTTCGTATAACTTTAAAATGTAGTTAAATATCATCGTCATCATTACATCTAATGTGATAGAACTTTACAAATCGGACATTTGTGCATTTACAACCTGAAATACGATAAAATAAGTCTGAACTAAATATGGTGCCAACACTAAAGGCTCCAACATTAACATACATAAGTTGATGCGTATATCCTATGTTTTACGATATTATAAACACAAATCGACTCATGATAGTTATCGAGATTTTAATACTCGATACGTTTACGATATATATCGTGTTACAAACAAGAATTAGCCTTTTATTTGTTAGAATGCGGTTTTTACAATCCCGATTTGATCGTGCACGATAGTTTTACATTGCGTTTGATGCAATTATATTAGTGTTTGTAACACCAAGTAGGTAAACCTTACAAGCTGTTTTTGAATTATATAGAATATGTGCCCACGAATATATAATAAATTCAATACATAACATTTATAATAATAATACCAGCGCTTTAAAAGTCCAATTGTTGGGCGCGGGCCTCCCATCAATGCGTGGGAGATAAGGCCATAGTCCACCACGCTGGCGCAATGCGGGTTGGCGGAGTTCAAATGTCTTTCTCGAGGGGTTCTCTCCGCCATGCAGGTTCCCTCACGATGTTTTCCTTCACGTTACTATTACATTAGAAGTTCCCGCTTATTACAGTATTATAATTCTCGTAGTCGTAAAACTCGTAATCAGTTCAAAATATATTTACATAATAATACATTAAATAAAACCTTTGTTTGCGTGGGTGTAAGTTTATCTATTGTTTCGAATTAATTGGTTGTTTTTTTTCTATCTAAAATGTTAATGTTTACAGTGGTAGTATTATTAATGATTTCAGAAATATATTATTTATACACATTATTGGTGTCTTTGTGTTTGCCGACGTATCATTTTTTAATATTTATTTATGGGAAGCTATAAAAGAATGATTGTAATTAAAATATATATATATGTTGTTCCACTCCTAATTTTAAAGATAATGTAAGTACTCAGTCTTAAGGGTTTTTTTATATTTAAATTATTCATAATGAGTACCAATATTTATGCGGGCTTCTCGAATTGTTTACTCAAGTTTTATGTTCATAATTTAATATTCATAGCTTACTACTATTTTTAAAGGCGTTTTCGATCGTAAAATTGAGAAAATTTCAAATACAAAGAGAGTTTATGTTATACCGCCACTCCTGGTCTATTCGTTAGTTCCAAGTTAAAATATACAAATAACGCTACAAATGTCTCGTTACGACATAATTTGAACGCAATGAATCAATTTGGATGTATCTTTTAATGATTGGAAGGTAATTATAGAGAATGAAGGAGCTCATAAATCGTTGCAACTTGATTTAATACGGAAGGAACGGTTCTTTTTTCTAAAATTCCGGGTGCTTTATTCAGTTTGAGTAGGCTAAGAGGCGATCATATTAAGCGTATATTCTTGTGCCAAGATTATTAAAAAAAAAACGTATATTATTGTTTAATCATATTTTTATAATATCGTCAGACTAACTGTTATTGTTTAATTGAACGCAACCCATTGACAATATATAGGCTATACATTTTACCGCCATTTTACTGTTATATAATCTGTTGTACGTTCAGAGTTTCTCTCTCTAAATATACTGTTCTTAGAAAGTACTTTGTATATTGGAATTAATTTTTTGGAATTAATACATAATAAGACTTTTGTCTTATTATGTATTCATTCCAAACGTCTAATATCCAAACTAACATACCAAGTGTATGGTGCCAAACTTAACAACGCTTGTATTATAGGATGGCTTGGTGCGATCCCAGTATATTATTACTTATGTATACTTATATATATTATATATATTAAACGTCTCATCACACAAAGTTTGCGTTCTATTGTAATTATGTAATTTAAAATCCATGTTGGAATTATTTACATGTTTTAAGCCTACATACGTGTGTGGGTCGTTCGATACACCTTTGGTTATACTATGAAAATTACAAATTCAACTCACGCGCTACTGACGTCAGAATTTCGGGAGATTTTAATAGGCTATTATCTAATTTATAATGTAGGACTCTTAAGTTTCAAGAGGGTTTAATTACTTAGATTGGTAGAATATGGAAACGATCGGCTTATTTAATACAATCGAGTTACAAAACTGTTTAAAACGTTGTATACATTGTACAAATGAAAGGCAGACAGAGATATAATAAGTGCTTATCACAAAAACACGAAATTGATAATTAAATATAAAACTTTAGGTACTTAATCATAAAAAAAGACTTACAAACACGTTTGTAAATTCTCCAGAAAATTACCTGAAATAAATAAAAAGTTCAAATTAACACCACAAGCAAAATAAATTAATTCATAGGTATAAGATTTCTCGTAGCAAATATTATAATCTAGAAGGAAATGCGTTATTTGCCGAAGATATCAACCGGTTCGTTAGCGCACGCGCAGCCGGCGTAGGTGCAAAAGTGCACCAATAAATATCTTACGAATGTGAACTTAGAACTTAACGTAAGTCTAGTAGCGTGGTAACTGGGCCAGGAAATATTTAATATCCAGCAATGTATATTATACGATATGCCTGTTTCATAATATATTAGGTATAACGAAATTAATAATCAATATGAATTATTTGTATCAAATTTAAATACTTTGACTTAAGTTTCAAACCGTCACAAATGTACTGTGTTGAATAGGTACTCTCTAAAAGGAACTTAATACACTGACCATAGCTACTACAGTAGGGCACTATCTTTTGTATCCTCCATACTTCACAAAGAATGGAAACGAACACAAACAAACACACAATAAAAAAATTAATGTCATCAAACAGATGGCAAGTCTAAAAAGCGTTAAGTGTAACAAAACGTGATGCTTCGCTGAAAAAAAAAATGCATGAATATTTGATCCCAAACCAGAATCATTAGTCAACTTTTTTAGTAGACTTCCAATCTTTTCAATGTCACCTCCTCAAATTCATTTCACAACAAATTCATTCTTATGGCCTTGAAATAAGAACTGATTAATTAACAGTATAGGAATATCCACAGCAATGATGTATTGGCAACAATCTTTGTCACGATCTTGTATTGTACTCGCAATTGTGTCGCTTCCTTCGCCAACTAGTGATAATAGCTCAGTAGTTACATCATTAATCATTTGGAACACATGTGGATTTAGCCTTTTTACTGTATCACACAAAACTTTGTTCTGATCACAAACTTTACTATCGTCTTGACTAACGACAGTTTCTCTCTTACACTCGGTTTTATCATCTATCTATTTATATTTAAGAATCAAATTCGTATAGAGTAAATTACGATCATTTATTATCAGATCTGATCCCGTATTTGCCTTTGGATTTTCACCTTCGCATGTGGGAATATTCAATTTGTTTGCTCCGTCTTCTGTCTGTTTTTGTTCAATTGACGTTTAACTTCTTCGGATGACTAATGATGACGATTTTTGACGGCAGCTTAAGCGAACTGAATCTGGGTATTCTTAATCACTTTTTGAAAATAAGAATTCCGTAACACGAGCATGATAAACGTCGTCCTAAGTAAAATATTCTGGTTTAAATTAAGAAGAAATATAATTTATTGAGATTAATTGTTTATTCCCACGCCTTTTGATAGCAGAGTTAAAATTTAAGAGTAATCTACAATAGTAACTCAGTCTGTTTGTGACCTTTTCACGATTATGATATTGATGAAAAATTACAAGGATGGGATGGGATGGAGGGAGGAAGACTATGTGCTTATAGCCGAAAAACAAAAAAAAATGACCCCTGAAGGTTTTGATAGGTAATCATATTTGTATGGAATTATTTCTGCAGTTGCTCAATTTGCTTGAAACTTTATGAAAATACTATATTAGAATTTAGCAATCAAAACACTTGTTCTCTCCCTGTGGTCGTATGTGGGTTCCAAAGTTAAGCTTCTAAAGAGATAAACTATGAATTAGTACTCAAATTTAGCTTTTAAAATAGTAAATAATATAAATAATTTTACATGTTTTCCAGTTTTCAATATATTGTCCCCTGGACGGTCAGAGGGCGGCCAAAGGTTTGTATGAGAATAAAGTGAGGGCGTGCAAAGGATACTTTAAGTTTGGGTTTATTTGATTGGTCTAAGAGATAACATTGGTGACCTCCTAAATTATGAGGCGGACCCTTTGATTTATCTGATGCAGCATATTCTTGGTATTTCTCGTCCAGACTTTCCTTCTCCTCTGAAACAGTTTGTATGAAAGTTATCCCCTTCAATTTAGAATTAACTAAAATGATCACCCACCTATTTAGGTTTCCGCAGAATAAGTATTCAGATAACTATGTTGGTTTAGACACATTTTGCGATGCCATTATGATTGCAACAAAAAAAAACAATCAATACATATAATCAGAAGTCGATGAAGCTATTTTAAACCGAGACAGCTTCATAAGTACCCATATCAAATAGATCGGCATTAATCACGGCTTCTTCTACCGAACTCTTTATAAAATCAATGAATTGTATCACATTTGAATCAGTCACGAGCGATTCAATGACTTCAATGAGATATAACTCAATCAGCTCAAGCACCGTTCGCTTCGAGGCTAATTTAATGTTTATTTATTATTTTTCTTTGTGACTACAATGTTTGAGGCTATAAAAAAGTTTTGTAAGTTAAGAGTACCTTCTGAAACGGTTAAGAAAATTAAATATTTTCATTGATGTGTTCAGTGCTTTTTATAAGAGTAAGGACAAATAGATGATGTAATTGTAACGAATTAATTGTTTAAACTACTATAATGATGATAAATAATTATTCAGTATTAAAATCAAAATTTATTCAGGTATCTAGGGCTGTTAGATCTTGAAATAAACCTATTTTTACGGATTTTATCGCGTTTATTTTATGTCACCACGTTTCGACGATAAAATAAACGCGATAAAAATTCGTAAAATATATTTTTTTTAATGTGTAGTAATCGCGTAAATATAACAAATCAATATATACTTTGATCTGTCATCGAAATTATCTTACGAACCAACATTTTTGGATGTCAGCTAAAATAGGCTTCTAAACCTATTGAACTTATTTCACAAACCTTGACCATTTTGTATCACTTCACTTCAATGAATGGGATCACTTACGCGTACTTACAGAATTAATCACGCGTCACCGGTCCCCAACAGTTTGTTGGTAAACTTCTCACAAAGCCATTGTGCTACTATTGTTAGTCGAAATAAAAAATTGCTCCGCGCATCCGACCCCATTATGTTGGGTTTCTCATATAAATTTGGTCAAAGGATTAATGGTTACATCTTTTTTTATCGAAGCGTGGAGATCGTTTGCGGATGATAGTGCAGCGGTTGAATATTTGTGTGACATTTTTTTCAGACTTTTATTTGAGTATTGTTATGTAACTTTATACGTTAGTTGATAGTATAAGACTGGATCATTAGACACCACTGTAGATCCTGGCTTACAGGAGTAGCAGTGGTGGGAGTGTGTGACGGGCCTAGTCCCATAAAAAGTATAGGACTGGATACTTAGAAATTTCAGTAATACTTTTATACTAGAGAATTTTTAAACTCGTAATAAAAAGCTTAATCCGGAACTTAAGACAAACTTTTTAAATGTACCTGTACCATAATACATTCTACAAAAGGTTTTTTAATGTATGGTATGGATATTAAGTGTATATGTTTGCTACTCCAATACTTATATATATATAGGTCCACGTTAAATCTGATGCACTTATCTTATCGATAACATACCTTAACTTTTTTAAACTCCTATAATAATCTGGTTACAGAATAAAAATGTGGTACAAGCATAATTTTACATAGGGTTACAGTATCGTACGCTTCTTCTGTCTCGCTCGCACCAAAGGTTTTATAAATAAGAAATACAGTAAGAACAAGCTTTCTCGATCAAGTTGAAGTTGTAAGTAATTTATATTATAAAGTATAGTAATCTATTCGAAACTGTTCAACTCATTAGGTGTTCATTATAACACTGCATTATTATAATACCATTACCAATCCCCTCCCATCGAACCACTTCGCTTGAGACCCGACTCTGCCCCAAATTCCTTAAATACAACATTAAATTTTATAATCACAGTTAAAATAGCTCTAGAAATATTAAAACACATTCCATAGATGTAGATTATTTTTAAATTTCACAATTCGTTTATATAATGAGAAGATTTTATAGCTTTAAGACATTGGCATATAACAAATAAAATAATAAAGGAATAACAAAAGAATATAAAATACTTTATCGATTTTAATTAAGCCAAAAATTTACATAGTAATGGACTATATAAAAAACGACTAACTACTATTAATATTATCTTAAATAACAATGAAGTTTGTATGTATATATTTTGTTATAAAAACAGTTTCCTAATAAAGTAGTTCTATGGACAGCTCAAGAATATATTTTCGTAAAGTTCGTTTTGATTTTAAAACCGATTTTATTATTTTAGTACTTAGCCCCTAATAAAATAAGATGCGTTAAATAGTGATAAATTTCATGTTTATTATTTATTCAGATTTCTAACAAAAATACTTTACTGCTAAATGTGATGTTACCCTACAATATTGTGAACTGACTAGATTCAAAATGATATACACTTATTTCTATAATAACCGCCCGACGAACACACCAACCGTACCGTCCCAAACTAAGCAATGGTTGTGTTATGACTGCCGTACAATGGACCGACGGCGATCCCAGTATACAATGTGTTAAACATCCATGACTCGGGTACAAACATTTGTGCTCATCACACAAAGTTTTCCCCTACCAGGATTCGAATCCGAACTCGGGATCTCTGGCGCAGAGTGCAGGGTGACTACCAACTGAGCTAATCAGGTCGTCGTTCTATCTAGGTATGTCTATTCACTTGCGCGAAAATATCGTCAGTTCAAATAAAAGTAAACATTCAACACAAATCGTGTACCTGCCAACATTCTTGTAATAGCGTTACCACACGTGGGAACAGGAACTTTACCGACTTAGGCCTTACCATGAATATGTATATAGCCATGTTTTTAACACTTTCACTACACTCTTGATACTGGTTCTGTTTGGTTTTAATCTGCACTAGATGTGCCTTATGAATCATTCCGCGTTGAATCTGAGACATATTGAATAAAAAAAAACTTGATTTCTGTCACAATTTATGACTATCTTCAATTTTGGCTATAGACTTTTTTATTTTATTTTTTATAGGTTTTAGTTCTGATATCTATTCTTAATATTGTATTTATTACAACGAACAATTCCTATACCTACAATAAAATACCTTTAAAATTGATAACAAGCTATCACAACTTTTTTATTTCTCCAAAGTTTGGCGGCAAAACGAATTACCAATCATGCAACAAACCGTTACAAATACAACGTCATACGCCGATCAATCCTCCTTAAACCATCAAATACACAATAGGTGATATTGGACGAAAAATTATCTACAAAAGCGCTCATCGGAATGACACGAAACATGTCAAACGGTGTTGTTTGGACACGGCCTTTTGATTTTGAATGATACATTTGTGCTGAATCTTTTTATTGGGAATGCGAGTGCGCCCTTATTTTTTATATAAACGTTAACAAATCTATGTAAATTATATTTGGTATATTATTGACTTTGTTTATTAACACACGTCGTTAGGTTATATTATGGTAATTTGCAAAATGACTTTTTTATAATAAATGCGAACTTGTCCTATTTACAAAAACACCAAATTAATATACTGAAGTAATTTAAATTCATTGTCTATTGGGTAACTTGAGATATATGTTGGATAACAATTCAATTCTGGGTGTTCCCCATTTATTATGAATGCAAATTGATACTTAAGCACTATTCTAAGTGTTTTAATTAGTACCCACAGTATAATATTGTAATATCTGTATTATTTCTTTATATAAATTATATTTTATATCAATATTATTCATATATCTATACTGTCGGAGCCTTGTATAACTTTGTTAATTAAAAATATTTCGTGAACAAAATTGAAACACGGTTGCGGATAGCCGTGAGAGGTTATAAGACTTCCTAAATTGGTCTGTGTAGTCACATTATCGAGATGAATGCATGTTAAATCAATCAAAATAGCAAGATGGAGTGTTTTGGCATATAAAACGTTGTTTTAACATTCTTAAAAGTCAATTGATGTCGTTATTTGTAAAATGTAAAATATAGCGTGCATTCAGAATATATAATGTCCGACATGTATAACAGATTAAGGACAAAAATCTCTTGATTTAAATAAAGAATCGGTTTGACTTTTTTATTTCGATTTTTAAAATAACGCGTGTCTCGCGTGCATATTTAAAAAAAGTATTTAATATTCCTTAGCAGCTAAAGAATATATAATTCATAATACATTCAATAATACCTTGCAAAAAATGCACGTGCATCATACATTTATAATACACGGCAAAATAAAACACGAACCAAAAGAAAGTATCTCATGTACAAAACGTGATGTTATGTATGCAATACTCATAAATCACGATCATTGTCTAAACCATAATTTATTAGATCCACTACCGGACTACTTTTTTGGAGCAGTTCACAAAATTGACTTCTGGTGTGTACCTCATTGTTACATTAAGTGGCATAATATTTTAATAATAGACTTAATTCTATAAAAAAAACACGGTGCACTTAACCCTCCAATGTTGATGCAACTGTTTTGAATTGAGACCGGTTACGGGTTAAGTGTCGTGGAGTATTGTGTTAGTTTTTGTATTGTGTCATTGTAAGTACGGATAATTGTATGAATTTAGATCAGTCGGGGATAAAATAATTTAGATTATAAAAGTTTGGAATTTGATGTGTTTATTTCAATACCGATTTAGAGAGAGTGGATTTAATTTTTTATAGGTTTTATATGTCTAGTGGGACCTAAGCGACTAGGGACTGGGCTATTTAGTCTAATGCTCGTATTCGATTCGATTCATTAAATCAACGTCCTATTTCAGAATTTAAGAATAGCAGCATTATTTCTTTATCACAGAATATACCATTAATATACTAAAATTTTATATCATTATAATTTATTGTGTAATATGGCCACAAATTGACTTAGTCGTATATTTGTTTTATTGCAAATGCATGCAACTTTTAATACTTTTTAAATATGAATCACACATATTCCATCGATATTCAGGTTATTGACCCTATCATACTTTATTGACTTAATCTTTATAGAAAATTATATATATATCACATCATTTTAAAATTGAAAAACATTTGTATTCCATATACCTATATGCTTTAAACTTTATAAATTTAAATATTGTTATGTGCATGTTGTTTTGCCGGTTAAAATGGGCTAAACCTTTTAATACTAACTTTTAGATAATTATTTGAATGCAGGCAAGTTTCATTTTGATTTAAGTTTTCAAACAACAAAATGTAACATAATATAAATGTTGCAGTTTAAATGCCTTAAATGTTGTTAATTAAATAAATATAATTTTATATAAATATTGCTTGACTATCACTTAATTAATGTTCTCGCACAAAAAAAATGCTTGATGATTTAAAAAAAAATCAGGTTTTATCTATGATTTAACAAAAATGATTTAACCTCTATTTAGTTTTGTCTAGTCATTCACAAAAAAAACCTGAATGAAATACCGTTTTATAGAATATGTTATTTTGGAGATGCAGCAAAAATACACGATTTAGTATCAAGGTGACATCACTGGATTTTCAAGATAATAACTTATACAAATAATACAGCAGATTGCTAAAGTAAATAAATAAATTAATATTTCGCCAGTTATTATTAATATGATTTTAATAGGTTCCCCTGTGTGTCTGTAAATAAAACATGCAAATAGATTTTACCCACTTATCATGTTTGGTACTATATTAAAAAATAATATTATGACACTATTTCTTTATTTCAAATTTTCACCATTGGCTAAACACGGTGACGAAAAATGACGCGAGGATGACAAGTCAACATTTATGTTTTCGAAGATGTGCAGGCTTGTCTCGCCGCAATTTGTCTTTTGAAATATTTCGGTATGTTCCGATATATTGAGGGCTTATCCAGGTGGTACATGTAGAGGGAGTCGAACAGATCCTCCCGGAGGCAGTCAGGGGCGAGGTTCACGTCTCCGACTACTTAAAAGTCGACTTGTATGAAGTCGCGCTAACTAGTACTGAAACATCGTGATGAATTATTAACAAAATTGCCACCGCAATTAGGGAAGGCCAGTTACACATTAAACAAGCGCTATAATTAATAACTATAATAATAATATAATATCGCCAGACGAACACACCAACTATACGGTCTCACACTAGGTAACGCTTGTATTATGGATACCGCACAATGGACTGGGGGCGAACCCAGTATATAATAGTTATGTAGATATTATACATCCATAACATGGGTACAAACATCACACAAAATTTGTCCCTACCAGGATTCGAACCCGGGACACTCAGCGTAGAACGCAGGGTCACTACCAACTGAGCTAATCAGGTCGTCAATTATGTTTTGTAATTTTAGAAATTCTCGAGAAACAAGATTTAATCTGATATTTTCATGTTTTTTAAGAATGTACCAACTTACATAAATAACCAAGTATTCGGTTGCAAGAGTTTGCCGGTCGCGTACTTACAAATCGTAATTCCATGTTAATTTTATAACTATTTACGATCTAGCCTTTTATAAGGCGCGCATTGCCTGCCATGGCGGATTTTGATTGTGTTTCTCTGTTTGTAACTTGAATGTAGGCGACTTTATGTGGTTCAGATCGTAAATGCGCGCACGGTACACATTCATTTCCATATTAAATACTATAATATTAGTTAATATAAGAATATTATAATATTCAGAATTGTAGCAAATCTGTAATTTAAAGTTTTAGTTCAATGAAGGAGACAGATGTACCCAAGCTTTTAATAATATGCTTGGTTTCAATGACCGAGACCCCACTTATGACTTGTTTTATTACTATCCATAAGCAGAATAGTAATTATTTTTTTAATTATCAGATAAATCTCACAATCAGACCATGATACTTAAGCAGAAATTAGAAATAGTAGTTGGAGTTATGTTTTTATTTTCGATTACCAAGTTTGAATATCAAAATGCGCAGGTATTCATTAAGTTTGAGTAGCTAGTAAATTTAACTTTAATTACGAAATCAACGTAAAAAAGAAGTATTTTGTTGTGAGTGTATCGCTGTAATCTCAAAATCATTACTAGTACAGGTTTTACTTTTATTAAAATAGACCATGGCACTGAATAAATACTTATTATAGCCAATTATTATTTCATTGGCATAATACTTGGGAATTCTCTAGATCTTTTTAAATGATAAATACTAAATTAAGACGTTACAGAATTGAATAGTTCCAGTATTTTTATATTACGCCAGTAAATTGTGGGGAAATGTTTGATTTGCGTCGTTTTATGAGCGCTATAAAACGTCGAGACATATTGTCACATCACTAGTTGTGAAATGTTAAAAAGTTTTATTCAAAATGATACAATGATATTCAAACTATATTATTTTTCGAAAAAAAAAAAACAACTGTGTGGTGAGTGTTTTATTTATATATAAGTAATTCAGATGATTATCTTGGGCACGCTACTGCATGGGACAAATGTCTTACACTTTTTGTAAATATCAAGTAGTTTTTCTATACTCTTTTTAATGTATATTAGTTTTGTATAATAATGTAATTTTCTCTAGATCTTTAGTTTGTAAATATTCAGATATTTCATCAATAATTATGATAATTTGATAAAAAAAAACACGAACAAAGTTCAGTCTAGGTATCATTGTACAGTCATTTACGTAGCAATATTTTTATCTAATTGGTAATTATACTCTATCGTTATTCTCCACTTATTCGTAACCATATTATATTCACTATTACGATGACGCCACGTCATGACGTATAGAATGATTGAACTTCGTCCGTCTATCATGTACGTTCGCTCCAAATACATCGTGTCAGAAAACTGACAGAGCATACGTCGACGTCGCAGCGTGGGCTGCGCGTGCGCACGCCGTCAACCCGAACGCTATGGCGCCCAATTAAATCGCGACCCGTGAGCTATGAAAGCAAAGATATATGAAGCAATCAATTTGAAATCACAGAATGGTTCCGCATAATGAATTGACAAAACGTTAAAGTATTTTCAAGTGCACATATAAAATAAACTTTGTTAAATTAAATCCAAACACAACCCTAATATTGTATTAAATCCTGACTATTCATCGTTGATATTTTTTAATAAATTAATATTCACACCGTCCCAATAAAATTGTTATCAGAATACAGACGTATTTTGCCAATGGAAAGGCAATAGCAACGTTAAACAGATAGTATTTTATTTGAAAAGAAACTTCTTTTCTAATTTATCGTCACAAAATAAAACAACTGTCAACCTATAACTATTATATTGGAATTTTCGAGATTCGAATTGTGCGTTGATTATTCAATTATTTTACTGTTACATAAAAGATTTCTCAACTATCATTAGTGTAGAATGACTGTTATACACGCCATTTAATGAACAATATAATAAAATGAACTCACTATACATCCAGCAATAAAAAAAACTTTCATCAAATTCAATTGTTTATCAATTTTGTTGCTAATAAATTTTACGACTTATTAATCCGATTTAGGCTACTATTCTAAAGTGGTATTGAATAGCTAAACAGTGTTTTAATTTTGGAAGAGGTTATGTATTAGTGATCCATCGTCACAGATATAAATATCTAATTATTACACTAGTGTCGTTCGCACGTAACAATGCAGGAAAGTTTGAAAAATAAATTTATAATTAATTTATGTTTTCACTATAAATATTATTACATATTTTTGTAATATTTGTTGCAGATATGAAGGTACACAAAAAATACAGTTTGTTTCATTCCAGCATACCATTGTCCACTTCAAAACGATCTAACATGGCAGCCGGTCGCTTAACTCAAATGATTACAAAAATTACGATCGAAATATACGATTACTATGGTAATCAATGTTTATACGATTCACCGTTGCCTGTATGCCGGTGCCGCTGTGACGAAATTTGGACGAAGAGACACATAAAAATATTTGTGCTTTATGATCGCGCTGATCTTTTTTTACTATTACGGGCTGTCGACTTCGCCTACGTCAAACTATGTGTTAATTTGTGAATCGAAAGATATACACGTCAAGTGCGAGATTACTCGTAAGCTCACTGTATACTTTATAGTCTACGTATTTAGAGATTTTGTATAGAGAATTAAATGTTTGAAATTCCGTCCATTAGAGCTGCTGTTTCTGTCAAAATTAATAAATACAATTATGAAAATTTCAAAATACTAACACGTACTAAGCTCACGGTGTAACGTCACTGTTACGCATACTTAAAAAAATCTAATATTTTTTACTTAATCAGTATGACCTAAGTACTCCATAACCTGTTACAATATTTTACACCTTATATTATTTATTCAAAGCTAAGCCTACGTCACTAGATATTAATGCTGATGGCTCTATGACCTCATCGTAGACACCTGGCTACCAAAATAAATTTATTTTTAATGGCAGCATGCAGCATGCTTTTGAATTTATCAAAATAATTCAATGATCCTAATCTTGATCACTCTCGCTTTTATTGGTTTTCAATTTTATGTCAATATTATGGTTTTATTCACTTACATAAAATCATTGACATTTGGCCACACGTAAAATTAATTAGCTTTAAAACGAGCTATGTGTTTCTGTTTATTGCTTGTATTACCATTTTAGCTTTTGCCGGTGAGTTCGTGGGCTTGATTCAATGTCCTTGATAGATGATGTTTGTGGAATAAATGATATTCGATACTATCTATAGTCAGGAAAATATCGCGGAAGCGACAATTAGGATACGCTCAAAACCTTTTTGATTGGAATTGTCACTACAATTGCATCATATAATAAAATATAAATATCGCAAGACGATCACACCAACTACGAGTATACGGTCCCACACTAAGCAACGCTTTTATTATGGGCACCGTACAATGGACTGGGGGCGAACCCAGTATATATTGACTTATATAGATATTAAAACTGCTTGACTTGGGTACAAACTTTCCTGCTCATTATACAAAGTTTGTCCCTACCAGGATTTGAATCCGGGACGAACCTAGGCACAAGAATTAGGGCTTGGTTTTTGGACGCTTAGGGCACGGAACTCTGAGAATAGAGTTTAATTCTAGTAGTCTTCAATTTCAGCAGTCAAAGGTATCAAGTATACAATAATATAAGATTTTGCGGAAAAAAATGACATTGTGATAATTACCTACCTACCACACCTTTTGTACAAAATTCGTTTCAACTCTATTCACTATTATGCACTGACCACAACATACACTCATTAGCCATTCTAGTAGCATACAAAAAGTACCACCATTATTGCTTGCAGTTGTAACCTTTACTAGCTGTCCCGGCAAACTTCGTACAGCTTCAGAATCAAATGTATGAACAAGTCTAAAATGTTTCCTATGTTTTAATAGCTAATCTGCTATTCGGGGTGGAGAAAATTAAAAAAATAAAGATCATAAATTCTACCCTGCCGTGTCTGTTCACCATTTATAACTCGAGAACGGCTGGGCAGAACCTAACCTAATCTAACACGACTTTGTTTTATATAAATATATCTACCTATATTAAAATGAACATCTGAAATATCGATAATCACACCAATCGAAAATATTATTTAGTGACAAGGCAGAAAATCCCCAATATTAGGGACCTATGTTATAAGATCTCAGCAGTATTATCATGACGACCACTCGTCCTGGTGCGTAGTAACGCAAATGTCTGTATTTTTGTGCATATCATAAACGTCTGCATAAAACCTGCCGTCATGTGCTTCTAGTCTCGTTTTATTGAGGGGGTACACACTTCAGTTTTTATTATGGAGCACTTGGAACTTTGGATCTTAGGTTACGGCACCATAGAACGAATGTATATATCTGATTGTCAATATTTATTTACCTATAGCTTTACTATTACATATTCAGTAAACAAAACAACGACATCTCTCCGAACGAACGAGCATGTCACGAGCATCAAAGGTCGTCGCAAGGCAGCAATGCACCAACTTTTCCAACATTTATGTCAATGGAAAGTTAAAGTTTGCGGTTAACGGTAATAATTTTGTTCGAAACACTATTGTTGAAGTTTCCCCGGCGTTACTGTCTCCGTGTTACATTGTATCATTATTTTCATTTGAGTTACGTGAGTGAACAATGGTCGGTCTATGTTCGCGTGGATAAGATGTTTCTTATTTGGGATTTATTCGAAATACTGAAAGAGAAATGTTGTCTGGTATGAGGGACTGATGTCAAAGTAACTTCTGGTCTTGGTATAGGTTATGAGTAGTATAAGTTGGTAGAATGCTTTTGAAACAACGTTCAAACCTCGGTTAGTCTCTGGGATTTTCGAGTTTTTTTATGTGAATCTCAATTTCAATAATAATTAGGCACCTAACTTGCTGTGCAGTAAAAGATTGAGAGGAATGATGTCCAGTATATAGCAATAGGCTCGCCAGTCCACATGCTATCGGCAAAATGTGGGTGAACTGCAGTGTACCTCTGCTTTCCCCTTCCGGTATTACAGGCGTGACGGTGTTCAGTTTAGTTTATATTTTAAAATAGCCTAGTGAATAAGTTTCGAATCTAACTAATTCGTCTATTAATATTAGTCAAATCACTAAGGTACCCAGCCTACTCTCACAATTATTATGTGAAAATTGACGATAATTAAACTAGATTTATGTTTACAAGCAACATCCCATTAGAGTCGAACCCGCGACCTTCCGTGTCGTCATCGGATCGATACACACGGTTCAAGAAAAATGTGGATTTATAATTTAGATTAATGTCAACGACCCGGCGGCGATGGTAAGGAGTTTCTCCATAAAGTGCACATCAGGTCATCGACCTGTAATGGTGACAGCTTTTTAGGGTTCAATACCTTATTTACCTGAAATGTCTGTGAATGCTTGGCTTGTTTAGGTCCTAATTGACTTTAGTTGGACTAGTGTTGTGTAGAAAATTTTGTGTAATAAGTTTTATTGGTTAACCTATTTTACCATTATGTGAATCAACAACAGTTGAGCTTTAATTTTATACGTATAGATATTTTTGAAATTCCCTCTGATGGTCATTCAAAATTCATTATAATATAAAAAAGTAATTGAAAATTTATAATTGATTTTACTGAAACCAACCGAAATGCCACTCGCGTCCGACTACTTTTTCCGCCGGCTTCCATCAACGTTAGCGTGGAGTTATGCTTTAGGGTCACACTGTGGGTGGCCCGTGACACTCGCGGAAATCGATTTGACCCAGTTGTGGGTCAGCGCGGTTGACAACTACGGATGGGCGACACGCAAAAATTGTACTTACGATGTACTTTGAATTATCGAAGACCAGCCATAAAGTGACGTCATAATCTTTAAAATAACAGCACCAACAAATTGTCAAGGAAAAAGAAAAATGAATATTGTCATAATAACGCAGCGGTCTTAATCCGAAACTAAAAGGACTCATAAAATACAACCTGTGTTTCTCGATTTCTATAATCTTTTTACCAGAACATGGTGCTTAAAGCATATTTTACCATAGCAAAATTGCCGCTCGCGAATTTTGGTAGCGTAATATTCACTGAGACTACTAAATAATATCTGTAACGCTAGAAATACTAAATGAATTATTAAAAGTAGTCCGACGCAGTAGGAGGTTTTAATGCTTACTCCCAATACTTATGATCATATTTCATTAGACTTGTAAGTCAATGTATAAATAAAATTATCACCCAAGTTAGACATATTTGTCACCATTTGAGGCAGTCTAAGGAAATAACAAGAACGTTATATGACGACCCAAATATTTGAATTTTAACTTAAAGATCAAGCTACCGCGGTGGGCCGTTTTTTTAGAATTTGAGACCTCATTTACCTGCTCTGAATTTAAGGAGGATTTAGGTCATATTAACCTAGTACGTGATGGGGAACACGTATTTCGTTAACTGCGTAACTTTTGTCTGTTTAATCGTAGATCTATACCATCCGTCTACGCTACACAACTCAACATACTGTGGCGCAATGAACATAACATACAACCAAAATGCCATTTTAAGTAACTCGGTACCCGTCAACCTCGTCCAAAGCTTAAATTTACTCAGCAAACACTCTTCGAGGCCTCATTACCGCGCGCCACAATCGTTCAAAACGAAACGAGGAAAATTACAAATGTCTGGACGACCCTTTCATAACCGTGACATGACCAAATGTTTAATTTGATCTTGAAGTGTCAGAGGCGAAGTTTGTTCCGAGAAGTAGGTCCAAATTAATGTGATGTAATCGCTATAGATATTAGTTTCAGTGTTTATTATAATCTGTGCAAGAGCAGTTAATGTTTATTTCAAAACTAGCTTTTGTGGCTATGAAATTGTTTTTTCATGTTCAAAAACAATTTTGACAAATTTGAACTCTATTGCACTATTTAATAAATTTTCTCTATACTCATTTTAGGACGTCATAAATACCCTGTGAGGTTATTTGTGAAAATCGCGAAACATCTATTTCATTCATTTTTTTTAATCCAAACTTTAAGAATAGACTATCTATTCTTAAAGTTTGGATTAAACCTACCCACATAATAAAATGTTCCATACAAACTTCGACCCCTCATTTAACACCCTTAGGGGTCGAATTTACAAATGTAACCACTGTGCAAATTTCATGTCTCTACGTCCAGCGATTTGAGCTGTGCATTGTCTGTCAGCCAGAACAAAGACTTTTATAAAATAGAAGATCGATAGTTTTTCCTATAACATTAAACGACATCTATTTTGTTCATTCCACAATGTGTTTTCAATTGCCAGATATTACAAGTACTTAAATAAGGATAGCTCTATAAAGCTCAAGTTTATCAAGAAATTCTTACATTTTATTGTTTTAGTTTTTTTCTTGTCAGGCAATGTATTATTAAAAACAAAAATTAAACTGTACCCCAAAACGTCCCAACCACTAAAGTGTTTGCCATCAAATTAACTCGTCTGTCCCTACATCGCCTGTGATTTTGACGGGCGGTGTCAACGTGCGCCAGCGCACGCCGCGCAGTTGACAGCCGAAACGAACGATCGTTTACCATCGAATCAAGTATGCTTTAAATTGGATCACGATCTTGTGGTTAACAACTTTAAGATTATATTTAATTTCAATCCACCTTCTTTTAGTCTGCCTGTTAATTTGTTAAAAAACACAACATTGATATTGATATATCTAGGTTTTTATTTATAATTAACTGAACTGTTTTGCAAAACTATTAATATATTTATATTTTTATAGCAGTTTTTGAGGCAAATAATTTCCTAACCTAACCAAGGCTAGGTTATTATTTTACCTTAAAAACTGCTTTTAATTTAGCGAAACAATTACAAACCAATATTGGTTCTGATGGTTTGCGTTTTGTGTATAATGATCAAAGTCATTAATTTATTGGATTGCATAACTCTAGGCAATCTGTTATATTCCAAGAAATACATCGATAAACACTGACCAATAAATCCGGTTCACACTACCTAGTGTTGTAAATCGTTAAGTTCTGTGATAAGTGACTCACGAGAGATCAATCTAAATAATCTTAGCATGTTATCCAACAATCACTATTTATAAATGCTTCCATAATGATTTAATTACTTTTCAGATAAAAAAACCATAACATAAAAAGGTTGCGGTTATATTATGTGCAAAAATACTTGAAGCAGAACACAGACAAGTTCCAATATTGTACATGTTTTTTGTTGAATATTTTTTTAGAATTCAGACATTAACTCTAAAACAGACTGAATTTTAAAAACTTTAAATAAAATTATCTTTCTATACATAAAAAAATAATTGATATTCACGGCTCTACCAAATGAACTTCATAACAATCTATACTTTACAAGAATGTTAGTATTAACGATAAGTAAAAAGCAATAATTTTACACTGAGAAAAATAACTTCAATGATTACGAATAATTTATATGGAATTCTAGGACTTGTATCCGTATTCCCGACAAAAATGGACCAAGAGTTCTTACGCACACTTTGTGCGTAAATTATAATAATTTACCATGAATTGGCTTCACCAATAAACCCATCAACTTCACAATATTGCGAAGTGCTGTACACTAATGTTATATGCGCTATATAAATTTTATATCCATTATTCTAGCATTAGTCTTGCCTTTATGACGTCAACAGCATGCTACAATTTACCTACACTAGTTATTATAATTCCGCTTTTCTTCACTTTGTATGATCATTACCCGCGGGTCGTGCAATATGTTGATCCGGCCTGCCATGCGTGCCGACCTCTGACGTATCGCGTCACAGCGATGCGTCAAACACGCTGTCCATGTCCGTGTGAACACGCGCTGATTGTTCGAGCTATGTGCGATAAATGTGAAAACTCATGTTCCATTGCGTCATGTGTGCACATGCTGTATTATTATTATATTTTAAAATATTTAATTAAGCCTTTTTGTTTCTAGATTTACACGGCAATGATTAGAAAGTATATTTTATAAGAACCTTTAATGAATTTAAGACGTTCAATAATGTTTATCTTATACATAATTATATCTTAAGTAAAAAAATCTAATAACGAATCTGTGTATAATATATCAGTATACTAGCTGTCCCGGCCTACTTAGTACCGCCTAAAATCAAATGAAAGAAAATAGTATTTTTTCCCATGTTTCTATAGTTATTCCGTTATACGGGGTGAAGACAAATCAAAAAATCAAACATCTTATAAATCAGCCCACCCGTTCTTGAGTTATAAATGGTGTAACTATCACGAATTTGTGTTATATATATAGATATATATATAGCTATATTTAACATGAATATCATTATTATCCCCACATAATTAAAAACAGCCACCAAACGGCATCATTAACATTTTTAATTGTCCTAAAATCAATATAACTTTAAATGTTGTCACATATAAACATATTACTTTATACCGTAATAATATATTGACCTTATAGGCCCTATATTTGGCTTCTGTGATCAAAATATTTTTTTTTATTTCAAAGTCGTTAAAATATTTAGCATATCACAATTCCGTTGGACAACATTTCTCATAATTTGATACACCAATAAAATATTAATTGTGTTTATATAATACAACATTCGGTACCTTTATTGGCGTTCTACGAGTATATGCATAAATAAAAAAATGGCAGCATTTACAAAAAATAATTAATTAAAAACATGAATGGTTACAATAAAACAACGCGACTGTATAATACATTAAATTATATTACCCTCTGTGGTATCTTCAAACCAATAGTATTTCTGTACTCTTTAGACTAACTAGACTGTTTATAATGATTGACATTGTAGACATTATACATAATAAAATTTGCTGCAAAACTAAAACTTCGCATAAGTTACAAATTACTAGATATAGACAAACAAGTAAGCAGTGGTAAATGTGCTATAAATCACAATACTAGAAACATTAAGTCATTTCATATAAAAAATAAACTACTCTGCATGTCCTTTTATAACAAATGTAATTAGAGACGAACGCTCAAATAGCTGAGACGCAAATGACAGCTAATAGTAAGTTTTCTCAGAAGCACGCACTGTTGCGCATTCTATTACTTAACACTGCTATATTCACTGGACATAATTACAGAACTGGACCTTTCGTGCTGTGTTTAAACAACTTGCTTTATTTTAATTTTTTCGATAGCCTGTATTTTTTTATAAATGAGATTATTTCTAAAATAACAGCTCATTAAATGTTTTGAAATAATTTTAATCTTTGAAAAACAAAAAACAAAATATTCTATTTTAATAAAAACTGTGATAGCGCAACAGCATAATTATGTTTAGTTGCAACATTATGCGTGTTACCCGTTGATGTCTTTTGTACTACGAGAAGCGATATCATTGTTTGGTAGGGATAGTTTTTATAATATGGTTTGTTGAACAGTTTATTTTCCATTTCTAATTCAACTTAAACAGAGATAATTGTGTATATATATATTAAGTAATAATAAATTAGAAAACACGAAAATATAAAACATAAAATGAACTCATTTTGAACAGGAAATCTCGAAAATAAAGCCAATACTAAACACGTACTAAACACAGCACCGCCACAGAATGTCCTCATGGAAGCAGCACAGACTATTCAAGCCAGTGCCTTTATAGCTCACAACGCAACGTGCGATATATAGACTACTGAGCACATTCAAATGTTGCAGTATTATACCTAATTATACTCTGGTTCGCATGATGAGTACTATAAATGAGCAACCACGTACAGTCAATATCAAAAGTGAATCGTAACGTCATAAAGAAAACCTGCTGTCAATGTCACACTTATTTATGATATCTGTGGTGTAAGAGGGATGGAAACGCTACGTAAAAAGAGTTGTGTTTAAGGCACTGATCGCATTTCTCTTGCCCTCGGATATAACCACACAACTGACGACCTGATTAGCTCAGTTGGTAGTGACCCTGCCTGCAGTGCCGACGGTCCCGTGTTCGAATCCTGGTAGGGAAACCCTTTGTGTGATACGCATGAATGTTTGCACTCGAGTCATGGATATATAATCTATATAAGTATTATATACTGGATTTGCCCTCAGTCAATTTTGCGGTACCCATAATACAAGAGTTGCATAGTGTGGGACCGTATAGTTGCTGCGTTCGTCTGGCGATATTATTATTATAAGCTGACGTCATAAATGCCACCGACCGTAATTATGCAGGTTGAACGTACAATGTTATACTTTTACTATTAAGGATTTATCACAACACGATAACTGTTTGCAATGATGTCGTAAGCGTCGCTTGTTTAAAAAAAAATATGGTTTATGACTACTATACTGTAACACGCCTACAAATAAAGCATGATTCACGTTAGATCGCGGTGAAAATAGAGCAATATGGTCGCAAGATACCACTATACGTATCTAAAACATTTAACGGTTATTTTTGCTGTTTTTGATTCCGTCACGAATTTGTAGAAATTGTTGACATTTAATATGTTTGATTATCATTCAATATGTTTGATAGTCAGGATTAGCATATTATCTCAAGCGATTTTATATTAAACAATGTAACTCGTTGAAACTATTTTTTTATAGGAGCACTTTTAAATTATAATTTTATAATCATCTACAAACAGATTGGGACGCCACCTCAACTGAGCAAATTAGGCAAAAACCCAGTGAGCGTATCTTTTTACACAATATTTTGGCGCCAATATATTACATTTGATAAAATGATGATACATAACATTCACATATTAAAGATCTCGTATCAAAGACTCAGACTCTAATTTATTTTTCAAACTCAAACTCCATGAAAAATATTGGCATACACATGTGGCGATCTACATAAATAATGAATCATTCTTAAACATTCCATTTTTAAATAGAAAAAAAAAGACTCGTTTGAAAAAAATCTTAAGTGAGCACACACATTAACCGGTTGAATAGGCATATGTCGCATACCTTGGTGCTTTACTAACTTGTATACTTTATTTATATTACTAATCGTATATAGCGCCCATAGCCAAGTTGGTTGAACTTGTATTTTTTGTTGATACGAATATGAACTCCGACTCGCTACTTTGAGATTTTCAGATTTCATGTGCGAATCAACACATCTCATTATCTAACCTGAGAAAATAATCAGTTAATTAGCTACCCCTATGCCACTCTAGTTAACTTCCTAATCTATATGTGTTCTCTTTTACAAAATCCGGATTAAATAGTTATTGAAAAAAATGCCCCACTCCTTTCTTACGTTCGAAACCATATTCCCAAATTAATAAAATTTGTATATGTATACTTTTTATAGTCTTGATGAAATTATCGATTTATAGACTTTTATCTATTAGTATTTTTGAAATAAAACTAATGATAAGGATTTTATTGCGTTTATTTTATGTTTTTACGACTTGGGATCCAGTAATTAATATAATTAAATCCAAAACCAAGCGCACCATTGCAAAACATCAAGACACTGTGAGCACTTTCTGTGTAGATCAGACCACAAGCACCAACTGAATATGAGGGTACTGCAGTTCAAAGTATGACACTAGGACGTCAAACACCTCAGTCCTCCCGTGGTCATAGTTTCTGTAAAGCAGCTGAGAACGTAAAAACATAAAATAAACTCGCTAAAATCAGTAAAATTTGTTTTATTTCAATATGTAGTATACGCGTAAATATCAGGAAACAATATATTTATATTTTTATTTATTTACTTTTTATAGGCAGTGATCTACGAGTACGAGTTAAATGACGCCCCCTATAACACTGAGACCAAAATACCATGGGTGAAATAAAAATCAGATCATTATCGCTTATATTTAAAACAACTTGACGTTGAGATGTTCTACTCGACACTGGCAAAAATGGCACTATTTGGGGGCGATTGCCAACCAGCACAAAGAAGAAGAAGTAATCTAGTAAGTAATTAAGAATATCGTTGTTGATATTATCATAGCCTGCAATTTTTGAAGCACTATAAGCTTCTATAACAGCAAGGCGAATTGGATAATTAAAAAACATAGCCATTGTGAACAAAGTCGCGCGTAAAGCGATATTTACTTTATGATATAAATATTATGATGTTAGACGGACGCTAAATGCAATCTTTATTGGTAATTAAGAGGGTTATAAATTATTCAGATTCATTTTATTTGTATTATTATTTCTTGTTTAACAATCTTGTATCGTGTCATCGTATGTTCAAGACACCTTTTTTATTGGCACTTTTAAATGTCAATAACAGTAACATTGCAAAAAAACAATAAAGACATACATAATACATTTTAGAGGTGCTATTGATATTCTCGACTACTCAGAATAATAATTATGGTAAATTGTTACATAGACTAAATGATAATGATTGGTTTACAAAGTCATTTTAGATAAACTATCCTGATATAATGTGAAAACATACATGACTAGAAAAAAGCAGTGATGGCCAAGTTGGTAGAACGCTTGCCTCGGCTATGAGGATCACAGGTTCAAGCCCTGGCTTGCACCTCTGGGATTTCTAGATTTCATGTGTGAATCTCATTTTCAACTATGATTACAACTTGATGAACAAACGATGAAGGAAAACATCGCGAGGAAACCTGTATGTCTGAGAGAACCCCTCAAAAGACGTGTGAAGTCCGCCAACCCGCACTGGGCCAGCGTGGTGGACTATGGCCCAATCTCCCTCACATTGAGGTGGGACATTAAAAGGGCTGTTGTGCTGTGTGGCAAGATTAGATGACCCATCTACATATTGGCAAGTGCAAAACTAAACACCATGGCATGCCATTAAATAAGCGAGGTGAAAATGGCATCGGTTGTCGCGCCATTGACCGCAGACACACCCCGTTGTAAAAACCATAGTCGTTACGGAACTTTCTACTTTGTTCCGAGCTTCCTGCGGCGCGAGTTATAAGATAATAGCGACGTACTGAAAAATAAAAGTAATTCAAAACATATTTAGTATATGAAATGTGTGCTCTGTAATAAATGTAAGGACCTTTGGTTTCCGCACTTTCTACATTTTATCATAATACAAATAAATATAAATACCGTCTTATAAACCTAAAAAGTATAAAATAAAGAGGGAAGGGAGGAAGGGAAGAGGGAAAAAAAATCTAAAAACCGGACTGCATAACAGTCCATTATTAGAAAGATTTGGGCAGATCTAGATTTTTAATGGGTCCCGACTGTTAAATTACTGACTACTGCACATTTTTTTTCTTTTCAGTATTTATTTAAAGTTCACTTTTTATGCAGACGGGCTTTTGGTTTTTATTGTATTACTGTAGATAAAATAGTTATTAATTTTTTTGTGTACTAAACGGATATGTTATTGCAAATCATTGCCATTATTTCATTTAGATCTTTAAAAGATTGAGTGTCGTGACAAATCTAATTTTATGCTTCATTGCATTTGTAGTTGATGTGTTTGTATTTGTGTGTCATTAAAAACTGTAATATATGATGATATTCACTGTTATACAGGGTAGCAGGTTATAATCTCCTAACAGAAAAAATATACTTTTTTTAAGTTTAATTGTATTATTATTATTTTTAGATAATTTTGATCTCCAATTTACGGCCACCTTAAGAAATACGGTAACATTTATTATTTTTAATCCGTCGAAACGCTGATATCTTATAACTTGAATCAAATAGTTGCGTTTATGACACAAAAGCTCATGCGGTCTAAAAGACCGGCGGAATGTTTTGTTGACATCTAATTATAGTTTTTGCGATGTTAAAAGGATTTATTGTAGGAAATGCTTATGCTACATAATAGGGGGACCGAGGAGTTAATGTACCATTGTGTAAGACTAGGCTTAGCTTATTTTATGGGCCGTGCCCTAAGTTTGAAATTCTAACGCAATCCTACCGTAATTGAGAAAGCATGCTGTCTCTGTCATTTTTATTTATCAAATCTGTACTGTTACCACGCTGACGTTAATTTAACGCTATGTAAATTGATTGTTTTTTAATAACGTCGTATGTAGAGCTATTATATATGCCCTATTCATAGTTTAATATTCCCCGCCCCTTTTGTTTTATCTACAAAAATACATTAAAAGATAGCGGGACAATTTGTAGGACACGTTTGCGGGTAAGACTTAGGAAAAAAATATAGAAAAATCTTTGCTCAGAACTGGACGCCAAACAAAAGCTACCTGAAAAAAAAACTTTGAACTAAATTGAAGTTAAAAATTCCAATCAATTTATAAGTAATTTCTATAGTAATTCTTAGCCTTATATTTGGTATTTTCTATACCTCATGCTACCCTTTTAGTTTGAATAATTGTGTATTAGGGGGTATTCAGAAAGTGAGTTCTGCTTTCCATAATTGATTTCATTTCTAAAATTGGTAAGTAAAGTTATTTTCTTTTTCTTCAACTAGACTACCAGTGATATCTCTTTCAAATTGACTAGCCAATGTCTTCACCTAAAGCGCCGCATTCGGACTCCACCTTGGGTTTAGTAAGCACTATAATATACTATGATCAGCTGTCTAACGAACTTACATTCTAGTGAATCATGTAGCTAATTCAACTTTACACAAATAGTACTAAAACACATAATCGATTGACGCAGACAAAATAAAAATTACTGCTCCAATCATATGCAATTTTATTTGAGAAGGGTTAAACAATCTCTTGCGACCACGTGACCTAGTGACGAAAACCATCACAACATAAGATTTGTACTTTACCTTTTACCATAACAAATAACACACTCAAGGCTCAGGCGTTTGTGTTCATAAAAATCATCGCACGTTTAAGGCGGGGAACCAACTAGTAAAATATTTTGGTTAACAGTTTGAAGTACCAATAGCCTAGTGGTTAGCGGTGCCGCGCCCTAAAGTAACATATTTCGGTTCGATCCCACATAAAAATATTGTAGTGTGTCCACTCCTAACACAAGCTTTGGTATTATAGTGTGTTTATGTGTTCATTACTAAATGTACGATATACAATGTAATTTTAAAAACAAAATAGTGTAATTTTAAAACAAATACATGCTATAATCTGCGGGAGGCATATTACTTTAAACTCTAGTACAAAAATTTCACCGCCTTCCTACTTACCTACTATTTAGATTCGAGTCGCCTAGATTTTGATAACATTTGATGCTCATTAGTACAATAATAAACATCATCAGTATAGGGTAGCAGGAACTTTGAATGTAATCATAACGCCATCGAGAAAGCTGTCACCGTCATACTTATTTATCAAATCTATGATGTGAGAGGGATGGAAGACGTAGCGTTATCTAAACGATTGCGCTTGAGGCACAGCTCTGTATTTCCCTAAAGCGTAGACAGAGTTGCAGTCGTATTGAAATGACCGATAACTTGTCATGTCATATTTTTATTAGATTATGAATAGAGAAAAATATACCTTCAATGTTCCGTTGGAACCTCGCCTTAAGATCTGATTGAGCAACGAACACACAAGGTACATATGTAATCAATCACACATGTGATTGTGATATATTTGACGCGTGTTAGAGTTCATATAAATACGGATTACGTCAGGTCACGGATGTGTTGGTATTTTTTTTTATTGTAGTGATATGTTGCTCAGCTGATCAAGGCTATAAAGAAGTCTTCCTGGGAGCAGCTGGATATCTTAATCATTATTAATCATCGCGCGATAAACGTGGAAATATTATAGTGCCAAGCTAAGCAATGCTTGTTAACGGTACTATTCCGGGTGATTCCGAAAGGGTACACTAAGCCTGGTACCTGCACTTGTTTAGGGCATCTGTAATCATTATGAGAAGTCAAAATTAAAAAAAAATGTCCCCATCAAAATCATAATTGTAATTTTGTTCGGAAAAAAGTTTTTTTTTTTAAATTGACATAGCTATCGAAGCTTGGACTTAACATGGTCATAACAAATGTTCTAAGAAAGCGCAGGTTCAAGCCATAGTATACCTTTTCTGAATCACACTCCTTACATATATTTTAGTGTGAAATATCTGTGTAAGATGTATTTCTTTTTATGTTATAACAATAAAAAGTCGGCTCCATAAATCTAGTTCAAAATAACAACAATATTCAGCTACAATGATTTGATCGTCCGGTGCCTGTAATCTTGTACAGGCGTAAAGAGTGGTGTTATTTATTTTTAGCTCAGAATGTTTTACAAATGTAATTAATTTATTGGTACCTATTTAAGAATAATTTTCCTTTATCTATGAAACTTGGACGACTCATTTTTAATTTTACAAAAAATTAGAGCAAGTATTGCGTAGATGCCAAACCCAAAGTAAGTTGAACTATGTCTTTATATTATGTCAAAATAATAACATTAAACATATATGAAGGTATTGCTAATGCAGGGAAAGCACAAAATTTATAACCACAAGGATAGCTCGTAAGTTCTAACGTGCGTACATAAAGTTGCAAGTGGTTCAATAAAATTTATTCCGCACAGAGAATCACTTACGCTTTCATATCAAAAATAAAATGTTTTCAGAATAAATTGGATCGTAATAATCGTTTGGAAAACTTGATTAATACTCAGAATCCATATTTACTTTATGAACTTAACTTAACTTTTTTTCAAGAAAGATATTGAGTTAAGGCTAGCCATAAATATTCAATAATAAATGGTTTTCACTAAGACACTTTTCTACATAAGTATACACGGAGAAACAATAGGTGTCAGAGCTAAGTGTTTGAACTTTGATCTCGAATATTCCTATTTTGATTGATACATGGTGGTCAGCACCAGAAAGAATAAGATTAATGACGCGCTATAGAGACATTTGGCGCCAATACACTTCTCTAGTTAATTGTACTTAAATAAAAGCGTGGTTTTTCATTTGCTTCCAAAACATATAAGTGCCAATATAAATGAATCGAGATCGCTAAAAAAGACAAACTTGAACCGAGAATAGACCACATTTTACAATTCCAATAAGAATTATTTATGCTATCCTAAATTCAAACAAAAGCTACTATTAAACCGCAACTGCGCTTTGTTTGTATCTCAGAAAGAATGCATCTGAATTCAAAACAAGTGAAATTCGCCATTCGAAATTTGAAGTGTTAAAAAAACGGCTCAAAAAATAATCATTTTTAACAAACCTCATTGGTCTGTCTCTAGTAAAACGTCACAATACTACTCCTTGCTCTCAAAATCGATCATCCATAGCCATGAGAAAATATAACCATGCATAAACTGATTTATTTTAGACAAGCACTGGTATATGCAAGAATATGTCTTGCATATAGGATGCACTATTGCTGTCATTATATAATAGAGGAGGACAATACGTATAATAACGTACATGCAGAATTACTTAATATTATTATATTTGAAATAAATAATAGGTATTCTAGTGCTTCGTTATTTTTAATAAATTAACAATTAACATAAATCGTATCCAGCAAATGAAATAAAATAAGAATTGTTGGCAAACGATAAATATACAAATAAAGAAGCCATTTTACAATCTATGATATTTGAATCGTATATCCAAAGATCACAACATAAAAAAAACAGTATAGGCAGGTAGACAAGACATATAAATATTCTATTTATTTTTTTGTGTTAAACGTAGCAAATGTTTATTAACAAAATGAAAACATAAATAGTCTTATGTTTCACACCATAAGTTATTTTAACATGTCATTACCACAAACTGCGTCACAAAACATACCTAGTCAGCAGTTTTAAACATATAAATGTTTAATAAAGAGATATGATATGCCTAAATAGGTAAGTAGCTAGGCGTGAATATGAACATAGCCCTAAACTAGAACCAAACCATCTGAGAATTGCGTTTCAAATGTGTTTAAAATAATGAAAATGATATTAGAGATCTTCTTATACTCATATATAAGTGAATAAAAATATGATTATGACAAAAAATGTATTATACCGCTAATGAAGACACAAACTTACTATTTTATTGCTATAATTTAAAAATACTTTTATGTATACGTAACATAATATCTGATAATGTTTACTAATCCATAATCGTTAAAACTACATCAGATTTAATATTATAGTTTTAAGAATACTACACTCATTAAATGATTACCTATGTATTTGATGGGGTAGTAAAGAAAGATACGAGTACGCTTATATTAATTGCGGTTCACCCGTTACATTTAACGCTCTATATTAATTGCAATATGAAGATATTTTTATAAAGTGGTATACTTTATAAAAATATCTACATACTATGATAAATAAAATATATAATTTATATGTGAACAATAAATAATTTAATTAAATAACTCACCTTGGCACCTGTGCAATCAGCTGATAACTCGAGTTCCTCAATTGAAAAATGTCCTCCACAAAGCTATTCTTCGTATCTCATATTTACACTGCAGGAACATACACAAAATAAAATATACACCATTAAAAATATCACTTATTATATACAGGAAAACAACATTATTAAAAAAAGTTTTTACAGTTCGCGAATAAAGTTCGAGCACGCGCGTCCGTGCGTACGCGCACCGCGAATCGCGCGCTTCCTTTTTAAAAACCGAAGTCGAGCCTCACTCGGATGTGGTCCGTATGTGACTGTGTGACTCCGTACTCATCTTGCACTTCACGATCACCGAAGAAGATACATCTGCTGTCCTTGTCGCACACGCAACCGCACGTTAACGCTGTCCCGTTCTCTTATTATCAGAGGTTAAGCTTCGCCCATCAGTCAGTTAGCGGTCGGACATCGGGTGGGAAGGCCGTGCTCTCGGTACCGTTACCTTCTCTATGCACTGTAGGACCATAAAACACGTACCGCATGGCGCTGCGGGCAGCTATTTTGTCGTCGCTCTCGGAGTAATTTATTTGTTTGGTGGCGGGCGCAGGCGCAGGTGGCTGCATCCTCAATTTATCGATGCGTCGTTTTGTTACAATTATTTATTACACACATTTATCCATGATGTTTTTTTCTTGAATGAAGTCAACCGGGTCACAGTTTATTTATGTTCGTTAAAATGTCAATTCATTTTCACATTCATGAGGTATAAAAAAACATAAGGCATAAACTAGATCGCGCCGATTCGTGATCGCGTAACGAAATTATAACGGACCAATCCGGTGCCCGCGAAATGACAAGCACGCTAGATCATTCGCTTAGATCATCGGCGCTTGCGCAGCATTTGCAGCGATTGGCGTGGCCCGCGCAGGCTCCGCCTGTACCGTTATAGGGGGGGGCGAATGTCCCCCCCCTAAAAGTGGGGATTTATGGATCACCGCGTAATTGGTGGGGACTTGTGACATATGGCATATTACGGTTAATTAATACCGTTCAAGGTTTACTATATAGCCACTAATATAGCGATAATATGACGTGACCTAGTTATCGTGATTTTTTATGATAACAGCTGAAGTCCTTAATAAAAATAGATTGAGTTTAGTACTGTCTCGCTTTTATTTAACATAATAATATATCAACGAAATTTTTTTCGTGGCGTTACTTACTATAAAGCCAAAGTTTCCCCAACCTCTTTTCATTCATCACTGTATCTTGCTCTATTGTTCCACCCGCCTAAATACCCGTCGAGGTCATCACCATCACATACATTAATTGGTGTTCAAGAAAAAAAAAATACACACACACTCACACAAAAACTTTCTCACACGGTTAATTTGCAAAAGTGGCCGCTGAAATATCGCCCGCAGGTTTATTAGCCAGGAGATATTCCGACGACTAGCCGTCAAATATCATTTATCATAGGCCAATGCAATTATTGCTAATTTGACAGCAAATCAACGAAGCCGTTTTATCTATAAAATTTACATACTAAATATTTTAATGTAGTTTTATAACTGATGGTTATTTTTTGTGGCTCTCAAGCGTTTAATTATGTTGTGGGAATTATGACAGTCGCCCTAAAGGTCACCGGTGGTAGCGCAAACAAAACTGTTACTTCGGACTCTACGAGAGCAGACTTGAGTCGCTACGTGTAATTATGGTAAGTAGCCTAGGTCACCTAGTAGGCACCTACAATGGTACCAGGAGGGGGTGGGGGGTGGTTCAACCCCCCCCCCCCCCCCCGCCCCCAAAATGCCTCGGCCAACGTTTTATACATAGGTACTTACCAAAATATTGTTGACTCTTTTTTGGATTGTTATTGTCTCTGGTACAGAGCTCGATGCCCCTACCCCGAAGTAAATCCTGGGTACGGCCTTGTACACACACATACGTCACATATCTCCCTTTGTATAATGGATACTAATTATGTGTGTATGTTTTTGTCTAAGTGGTATTGGTTCATTATCATGTTAAAAACTTGCCAGTGATAGGTTGAATGTGATATCAAAACGAACTTCCACATACCGATAGAGTTTCACTCGATTTCAAAACACCTGACCGCATCACATAGCTGCATTACCGAAAGGTCACCAACTAACTTTTCAGGGTTGCCAGTAATGTACTACCTATGCTGAAACATTGCAATAATAACATTTTGGAGTTACTATAATATCTGCAAGATAATTATTTTATAGGTTATATCCATTAACAAACTCTATTATTATTCCTCTCCAAGAATCCTTCCTCCCCCATTGTGGTTAGTCTTTTCTCGTTTGAATGAATATTTCTCAAAGAAAAAAACACCTCATTTATGAGCCCAAACATCATGAGTTACTAACTCGTACTTCTTCAATTCCAAGACTGATAGGGCCGCTTGCTTGTGGCCCAAGTTGTCTTGATTTCACTACATTTTGTAAGGTATAAAAACTGCTTGCATTCTTGGTTCAAAATATAAATTTCTTCAAGCATTACAATCCATTTTCCTTCTTTCTTTACGAAATGAAATACAATGAAATAAAATGGATATGAATATGGCCTCACCCGCAACTTAGCGGAATTTTGCCAATGTCAAGTAATTAATAGCAATATTAAATTAAATAAATACACATTATAAATAAAATAATTTATGTGACATGAAGATATGAAAATGGCGTGTCCCTCCATTTTCCTTAAAGGGACGAGGCATAGATAATATTAAAAAAAGAAACTTCAAACATAAACTGACAGTTATATAAAAAAAAAATGATTATAAGACTCCAGACACACGCACTTTAAGCCAAAACGTATTACAATTTCAGCGTAAACAAAGACTATTACGATAAACCTGGCAACCCTGAGTAACATTCTAGAACGTGTTTCAATACGAGCCTATTGCCATCGCACTGGGTTTTAGTGCTCCGATCGTTTCATCATCCTGGGTCACAGGTCGTGGTGGCCAGGTTTTATATGCAGTGACCATTTCGCTAACGTAACTAACGTTAACATGTTAAGTAACGTTGTATTGATGTGACACAATGTTTTGAGGATGATGGGTAACGATTTGTTGGAAATATTGTCGAGTAGACATTAGTTCAAGAATATTAGTTACCTTGAGTTCACGAAACGATCAGGAAGATAGATTATGTTTGTTGATTGTGGGCATAGTGAACATGATCCTGAGTAAATAAGGACTGCTTTCGGATGACATTGGTATTTCACAGGCAGTGCGTACGTAGAGATATCAACTTATAATAAAACTAAATTGACAGATTTTATCGCGTGTATATTATGTTTTTACGTTCTCGACGTTTCAGCTGATTTACAGCAACCATGGTCACGAGAGGACTGAAGTGTTTGAAGTCCTAGTGTCATAGTTTGAATTGGGGTACCCTTATATTTAATTGTCGTTTGCGGTCCCATCTACGCATAACACGCTTCAATGGTGCGCTTGGTTTTGGATTTAATTACATTAATTACTGGTTTAGATTTAAATTTAGTTTTATTTTAGTGTGTTGTATTCGCGTAAATATAATAAACCAATAGCTATCAATGCCCAACAAAAATACTGAAAGTTGTGAGATACCTAAAACATAATGTTTACCGTTTTCGTAAAAGTTCATCATAAAGTTCAATTTGACAATACCTTACAAGCTTTCAACAAACATGGCTAATACCTTTTAATGACTATGGCCATTCAACTTGAGCAGAATAAGCCAAAGGAAAAGCCACAAACAAAGGGGGCCACTTTATTATCGTATTTCAAACATGGTACGCAATCTGTCGCTTAGTGCATTTAAGGTTTTATCGACGCGGCACCGCTCGCGGCAACAAATTACGGTCGCCTCGACTTTTTGTGTCGCGCCATGCCGATTTTGGGATGTGACCGGACCGAGCAGGAAGTTTTAAATGCGAAAATTTTTCGAAAAAGCAAAACAGAATAACAAAAAGGTTACAGTACCTACTTAAATTGAATTAAGAAAAGTATGTATGCATATTCAAAAATAATTGAAACCATTTGGGTTTTAAAAAAACAAAAATACAGTCTATTCTGCTAAATTATAACACTAAAAAAATATATTTTTTAGGCTAGTACATATAAGTCACCTTTTAATTATGACCCTAATGGGTATTAAGAACAAGGCAATGTATAAAGCAAATAAATTCCAGTTATAATTGATTCTAACTACAAAAACTAATTAAAGCGGCTACCAATTGGAATGCTTCCTTTAAATATTCCAATTCAAATCTATTTTTTTTATCTTACAAAAGGCCATAAGTAACAATGTTTAATTGATTTAAATATATTGAATAATATATTATCAATTTTATAAAAAAAAACTATAATATTCTTTAACGTCATGAAGTACCTACATAGTTGTCATAATAGAAAATCGAGTCATAGTTCATGAGAGGTGCGACCGCACACGTCAGACCATCCTAGTAAGCGAGCTGCTGACGCAGTTCCATGGTGTGTCAATAGATGGCGCTACTTGTATCATTATACGTATTTTTTTCAAATCTGTAAAAAAATTTAGCGTCCTGGAGCAGCATTTTATAGTTTTATGATAGTAATATTATACGTCCAATACCGCTTTACACTTGATTATCGTATCTAAGTATATCGTATCATAGACAATAAATGTCGGTTTTTGGCTTGAATGTATAGTGTATAAAATACATAACCAGAATCAGAATTAGAATATTTTTTATTCAAGTACTTATGAATCGTCAAAATAGTTAAAACATGCTAAGTAACAAGTTTACCACCCGTTCGGAATGCCATTCCTATGGATAAGAACGGGCAAGAAACTCCATGGTTGCTCTTTTAAAAAAGATCTTTTAAATTTTTGACCAGAACATTGTTATAATTTTATGTATATTTATGAGCAACTTACACTCACATGGATTTAGCACAGTTTAATTTATTCCTACGTCTTTCTACATACACAAATATATTATCTTGTCGACAACTATACATAGGTAAGCACCTATAAGTAGCAAGTTGTGTAGTCGGTTTATATAGTCTTGACAATAAAACTTAAAATAAATTCAGAATAATCTCACCACAACAGCCAGTGCTGATTTTACGCAGATATATTGTTTTTATTACAGCAAAAGACATACCTTTCTACACAAGCATTAAACTCGGAGTAAACTAAACTGCAATAAACAAACAAATACGTTAACCGAGAGAACGGCGCAAGTTATCGACTTACCCCCAAAGTCATAGACGTTCTATAACTTTCTTAAACGTCATATAGTATTGCGCATAAGAGTTTTGCTTTACCCTAATTTGGCCTTACCCAGATAACTGGGTAAGGAATGAACATCACATCTGTAAGCATATATTGATTTCATATATTTACGCGAATACTACACATTGAAATAAAACTAATTTTAAAGATTTTATCGCGTTTATTTTATGTTTTTACATCCTAGTGTCAAACTATGACATTAGGACGGACGTCAACCACCTCAGTCCTCCCGTGACCATGGTTGCTGTGAAGCAGCCGAAACGTCGGGGACGTAAAAACATAAAATAAACGCGATAAATTTCTGTACAATTAGTTTTATTTCAATGTGTAAGCATAGTCTAAACTATGCCATGTACATATGTTATGTTCATGAAACATTCTAAGTTACGCATGGTCTTCGCTATCGCTTGTGCATTATGCGGTGCAAAATCGCAGCTGACTTTGTCATCATTTTAATGATTCATGTAAAAACGTTTAATGGTCATCCGCGGAAATCACCGTGAGATTAATTCTGCGATAGTTTCATATAATTACGCTTGTTTATTGTTCTTTTATTCGCGTCGTAAACATTCTTTGTTCTGTTACTTTTATGTAACAACGAGTGGAGTTTATTGTTTTCGAAATTCAGAGCTTTATAATTTAAGTCGCGTGCGTCTTTTGTTTCATAAAAATGATGCTTTATGAAGTCAAATTGGAATGAAAATACGTTTGTATTTAGCATTTTGATTACGAAATGTTGACTGATGTGAGCCACTCAGTCCTACATCAATTATATTTTTTAAATTTTGTTTGTATGTGAACTTATGGATCTGCCAATATTTTACAACTATGTCATAAATAGGATCAACAGAATAAGGAGAATGAACAGATTACTCAGAATACAGGGCAAAATATGATAAGGTGCGCCATCCATTCTCAAGCCGATATTTTGCTCCATATTTTATTGTTGTCCCGCATAAATAAACGTAAAAAACTTTAAAATTCTTATTTTCAGAGATCCGTAGCCCAGTAAATGGGAAACAAAAATGTTCCTCACGAGCACGGTGATGTTAGCTACATACTTACTAATTTTGTATCAGTAACAATGTCGCTGCATCAAATTGTCGGACACATAAAAAAAAGTAAAATTATTTTAATATGAGCACTATATTATCTGGTAGCTGTTACTGCAGTCTACTTAAATCAAACATGAAAAGAGCTACTTATTTGTAATATAAAACTTCCTGAAAATGACGTCTGGAAACAGAAAACAGTCTACAGCTGAAAAAAAAATATAATTAATTTAGAGATTAAAATTGTTTATTTCCGTTAAAATGATTACAATATAACTTGTGCCATGGTCTGGTATTATGACTTGCTTTATTTTTACATCAATAGTTGGGTTTAATTTATATGGGTAATGGTGGGTACTTTGGGTGACAGTGGTCACACTTATGTACCCAGTCTCGGGCCAGCATCACGTCATCATATTTTTCTATATCCAAGTTATACGGAACACAACATTAAAAACAATGCTCTATCCCACCCATTTTTTTACTGCAAGAATGTTCGCCCACACAATGTAATATTTTTTGCGATTCACATTTTGATTAATGCGCACCGATGCGACTCTGTTGTTTTTTTTTTTGTTTTTGGTCCATCCTTTTTACAATGTGGGCTGTTTTTTTGCGTTGCCTTTGAACGATTTCATCATTTATTTTGGAGCAGGTGAGGTGACGCACGGTGTGTAATGATAAGATGCGTCAACCGTTAAATTTATTGAGTTCTGTAGTTGGCACTACTGGAATTAAGTGTCTTCTATAATTCATGGGCCATACATATTGATTTCTTATATTTACGCGAATACTACAGATTGAAATAAAACTAATTTTAAGAATTTTATCGCGGTTTATTGCAAGACCTCAAGACACAGTGAGCTCATTCTGCATAGATCGGACCGCAAGTAACAACTAAATATGAGGGTACCCCCGTCAAACTATGACACTAGGACGTCAACCACCGCAGTCCTCCCGTGACCATGGTTGCTGTAACGCAGCCGAAACGTCGGGAACGTAAAATCAAAAAATAAACCGCGATAAAAATTTTAAAATTAGTTTTATTTCAATCATGGGCCATACCTTAGTATTTTCAGTCCGAACAAGTAGGTATCACGACTGGGTCTTTATGTTTGGTAGGTACCAGGAGAGATTATTAGTTATACTGTATGGGAAATATAAACATCGTAAGGAAGCCTGTGATCTTTCTAAAGAAATCTACATTTCACCAACTCGTGGAGTATAGCCTGGATCTCCCTCAGATTAACAGAGAGCCGATGACTAGTGTACTAGAGATATACTGTACCCTAGTTACGTTGGGATATAAGACCATCAGTGAAACAGTGGGTGTACTAAAGTGCACATCTACTTTAATCCTTTAGGCGCGATGGTTGTGATATGGGATACTTTCAACCCGGAAAATGAGTTTCCACATAAAGAAAGTCTAAAGAAACAAAGTGTTAGTTAGTTACTCAATAGTAACTCCTAATTTATAGAACGTATTCATACTATTACAATGACATTATAGAGTTCTTTTCATCCCTTTGATCAACATTTATTTGAATCTGAGGGTTAGTATATTGATTTTTAAGTATTTTATAATATCAAGTAGTATATCAAGTAGTTACCGCGAGTTATCGGTAAACTATTAGTTAACTGTTGTTGAATAGAAGTTCAACCAAAAAGGTAGCACTTAAAATAACAGCGGGGTGTCAGGCGCTTTCTTTTGATTCACAGATCAATACATTACTGACATACCGAAAGAAAATGTAACAAAGATTCAAGTACCTTGACGAATTATTCCGAATACGATCACAATATGGTGGCAATTGTAAAACTAATGGCATACAAACAAATTTCACCTTTAGTACTGAAAGTATAAGGTTTATATAAATGTACCTATGTGTTAGGCATATGGTGAGCCCATGGGGTCGATTTAACCAATAGGAATAAATGCAATCATTTGACATGATCGCTCATAATATTATGGGGCGAAATGTGCAATTTTGTTGTGGGGTTTAAGTTATAAGAGGTAGCGGAGTTTGTTTTCGGCAAACTTGTAATAAAAAAAAAATAACGAGCTATCAGTTGGGTGAGCTTTAGCTGTTTAACTATTTATGGTAATCTGTTTTTTGGAATAAGAACGAGTTAACTACTTTGAACCAGGATATTACCTTGCATAGTTGAATGAATAACGATATTCTTTTAAGCAATTCATGGCCTAAATAAGCGATCTAAGCTTCAGACACAGACTTGTTAGAATAATCAGACAACATACGGCTTACGCTATAAGTGAGGCCTAAAAAACCTCTGGTCTACCATTTAAATAACATGCCAGACAGGAGTTTTTTCAGGCTTCACTTATAACGTACACCGCGTGTTGTATGAATATTCTTATAAGTCTATGGCTACAATTATTTTTTTTGTTTTGGAATATATTTTGATCATGCCTACAATTATTTTTAATACATTTCTCATGTGAGCTGTAGTAGAGCTTAATAATATATTAGATATGATTCAACTATGTTAATATGTAATTATATTTATATTTTTTAAACTAATTTCAGTTTAGTAATTTGGTTAAACACATTTCTATTTCCATGTACCACACCACAAACAGTTCGAGTTAAACAGACAATACGGCGTTAAGTGGGGGGTCGATTCGACCCCAAACACTATTTTTGAACAAAAACGTGTCAATATTTTGAACAATATTGTTGTTACCATTGTGGTCTGTGAAGATAAATTACTATTGCTATTCACGTAAAATATAGGATAATTTGTTGGGATTAGTTCAATCAATTATCTTAGCATGGATAAGCTACAAATATATTGATAAACTCTCCTAAAACATAACATCACACTCTTAATCCATGGTTGTTTTTTTAATAAATTTTAATTATGCTCCCATGAAGAATGCTTTAGAAACCACGATCTAGCCTTAATTAGTTTTTTTTTATTTCAATATTTTACACCATTATTGTTACTCCTCATATATTTGTCGTATTGTTCAGCAAATGTTAGAAGTCTCAGACGAAGAAATAAAACAGACTCAGTCTCGCGAACTATATAATATAATCCTACTACTACTACCTACAAATTATAGAACATAATATATTAAATAAAATATGTACGTAATTCATGTGTACTACACAAGTCGGCTTAGTTGTTTACACTTCAAAATGTTGCTCCCTACACTCCTATTATATATATATATATATATATATATATATATCTATGTCTATTATATATATTTGTCTGACGGCAGACGGTGATTAAAAATAGATGTGTCCTATCCATACTAACCATACCGAAGCTACTGCATCCAACCACATTTCAAGCGCAGTTTACCAGTCAACGCCTACCGAATATTCGATCCATTGTCGTCGGAGCATCTGTTTACAGACGTGTGGGTACAAACGACCGGCCGCGGCGCTCCACGGTTGATCGTTATCGCCCATTGATTTACGCGCGATTTCCAATGATTTCGTCGTTCTGGTAATGTGTGACGATTTTTTTATGGCCGAGAATTGTTGTAACTGCAGTGATGATGGTATTATTATTGGTGATAGAAAATGTATATATACAATGCAAAGTCGTGTTAGTTACAACATTTATATCTCAAGAACAAGTAGACAGATTTTTATGATTTTTTTTAACTTCTCTCCGCCCCGAATAACAGAATAAGTATGAAAACATGGAAAAAGTACACTCACCATAATATTTGTATCTGTAACAGTTATACCATAGTTAAAAACAAGGTATTTATGTCATTTTGGTGTATAACAAAAAAAACAATGGAAGGTTTAAAACAAAACTAGATTCAGACCGCTAGAAAAAGCAGTTTTTCTTATAACTATCTTCAAAATTCCTATCTAGCGGTCTACCAAATGCAATTCTTAACAGGTTAAATATAATTTACATTACTTTTTATGAAAGTTTTATAAGTGAGCTTTAGCCTAACCACGAGTTTTGCTCACAAAAACCCGCTAGCGATCAAGTCATATATTTGTTTGAAACACTATACATTTCCCACGTAACCGCTAGAGGCGCTGTATTGTTTGTCATACAAATATATATTACGTGGTTACTAGCGAGTTTATATGTATATAGTAAGCCATAGGAATTCCAATCGCAATCGTATCGTCACGAAGAAAATTTACTCTTACTGTTAATCATATTTATAAAACGTAATAACGTTACTTAATAGGGCCTTAGGCGAGACAAACCGTTGTACAGACCCTTAAATTCAAATTTAATTAATTACCCAAACTTTTTCATACAAATAAATAAAATAACTACCAGCCGAGCATTATTTCATACATTGTAGTCACACTGTACCGAATGCTTAGCAAGAAAAGGAAGGTAATAAATTTGTGTGTGCTCACTCGCACCATTGTCGATTGTGCATTGAAGATGGCCTATTGTTAGATGCCACTTCGATTTTGCTCGGATTTGTTTAGCTGCGGTCCAGGCGATGAATGAATAGAGATTAAGAGAGCGTATTCACGAGAATAGCGACTTTGATGAAAATTATTAATTTTTTAATTATAAGTGTGGTTATTAAGATTTAAAATTGATTAGATATTCCTATTTTTTATGAGTTATTTTGTCTAATCTAGCTATAAGTGCATTTTTTAAATGGAGAAAATCCCGTCTCACCACTGTTATTCCTACAAGCCAGGATCCAATGACCAATGAAGACGCCAAGGTAAGACCTTTGGTGAAACCAGGGTCACATCTAATTGTCGTGTAAGATACAACGAAATTAATGAAAATATAAGGAAATGTCCACTTTCCTTAAAGGCAAAGCGGGGGGCAAAAAAATACTGTATAAGGCTGACTGCCACAGAAATTAAAACTCTGTGGCAGTAGGCCTTACACAGTAATTTTAGCTATACGTACCTGTACTACCAACCAACACCAACGTCCCGCTTCTACGCCGCGGTGAAGATGGCCAGAGACTGGAGCCGATGGAGACAGTTCGTCCGATCACAAGAACTGCCGTGATGATCACGATCCTCAGTCATGAGGGAACGACCGAAGAGAGACCTGTACTACGTATTGTACAGTATGTTGCACTCTAATCAAATTCAACCAGCAAAAGTTTCAATACTTCCACAATCCACATTTTACCAATTTCTTTTTCTACCTTGTACCATAGACAACCATATTGTGCGTTCGATTTACTTCGGGATCCATAGCGCACAATGCGCCTTCGTTAGCGCACGCGCGAAACATTGCCACTCGGTTTTTGTGCAAACCACGGCCGGAGATTATCTTGTATACGCGACGGTTATGTTACCATTAATCAATGGGATCGGATGCTCAAAGGAGACTGCGAAGTGTTTTGATCATACAATATTTTCTTTGATACTGGTAAACGCAGATGCCATGGCCGGAATAAGGCCTCAAATGTCGTTTTTACCAATAGCCTTAAATCTAATGAATTGGGTCTACTTTATTTATATATTTAATGCCCATGAAAAATTAACTATTAATTAGATTTGACACGGTACTGAGAAAGTCCAATAAACTAAATTCCGAGCGGCTGTTCAGTACGCACACTTAGTGAATGTCATACAACTCACTGTGTTTAATCTTTTGACACAGACATCAAATCATAAGAACTTAATAATAATTATACCTAATCGACAAGAGCGCCTGTTCATATTTTTTTCTAGCGACAGTAGGGTAAGCAGGAACTTTTAATGTAATCGTAATGACGTCATCAGGGAATCATGCTGCAGCCACGGTCATTGTGCTAGGGTCACTGAAGAAACATACACATCAATATAGTACAACATGTTGGTACGTACCCATAATGTTTTGCCGACCCATTTCCACCGTGTGATTGCCACTGCAATTGCGCAACGCATGAAACAATCGTCGCATGCGCAGCGCCGCGTATTGACGCGTGGGCGCGCAGCGTAGCTGCTCGAGTTATATTAGCCTATGTTTAATGTCACTTTCGCGCATGGGCCCAGTGAGGTAGGTCATCAGAGCTATGCGGAGCATACTCATAAATATTCCCGCAATGTACGCAGATACATTTCAACTGCATAACCGGCGAAAATCTTGTACCTACTGTTGGACATGAGCCATCCCCATTGGCTTCCACACATCACGCCGACGCTCGTATCTAGTGACTGTTGCTGACTCGAGTATCATCAGTCTTACAGAGCCGTCACACACAACTCCGTCCAGCTCATACATGAAATATAATCTACATATATAAAAACTACTAAATAGTTAATTAGGTCTAATATAATATTTTGACTGACGTGAACGGCAACTCAAATAATTAACAATATAATCTTAATGTGGTGAAAATAAGTTGTAATAGTTTGATCAACGCTTTAGTATTTGACCGCCGTCTTACCTGATGGTAACTGACAACACGATCGGCGATGGAATATGGTTGCTCAAAAGTTCCCTTGTCACCCTACTTTTGAAGGCAGCAAGTTTTTATTACATACTCAGGAAACACAGACGACGGCATATTGTTCTCTTCCAGATCAGCTCTAATCATACAAGATTGTCTATCTATCTATAAAATCAAAGATCAATTTAAATAGCTTGCATTCCATAATTGATATAAATAAGTTGAATATTATATATAAAAACTAGAAACACATACTCAATATGGGCGTTTATTTTAGTCTTCCTACTTGGATATAAAGTCCTAGTATTTTGTGCGACGAATCAACACTACATAAAATCCTACTCCACTGCCCCAACCTTGGCCCAACCATGATTTACTTCCCCACAATCTCATTACCATAATATTATCTCGCATGTTTCTGTGAGTAATGCGCCAAACACCCCGTCTGTCTGTTTAGTTTTAATGTACGCTAATCACGTAACTAACATTTAACGGTTAGTATAATAGTGCCCTCGTGACGCTTAGATAACGTATTTTCGACTTTATTTACTGGATACATTAAAAGTTACTTTGTTTAAGTGATTTCGGCCTGACCCGCAAGGACTTGGATTAGTTGAACCCATGCGGTACTGGCCGCAACTAGTACCTCATTTTTATTTGCTGTGATAATACATAGAATGATTTATGGTTCTAAAATCTTGTCGTTACGGGGTGTTCGTCGTTTCACACCACAAGCGGTTCGCACCATGGTGTGAAACGACGAAGTGTACTTTTTGAAGGCGCTGTTTCACACCATGGTGTGAATCAGCCAATGCTTTTTTAGACTTCGTCGTTTCGCACCGTGGTGTGAATCAACCCAGGACTCTTTTTGGCTTCGTCGTTTCGCACCAATATCAAAAGTTTGAAAATATAGTGTGGTTTTGTACAGACGGGTAGAAAACTGTTAATGGATAAAATGAATAGTGCAATAAAATATAAAATAGGTATATAACTTAGCCGCCCATTGTGACACTCTCTGCATAAGTTAAGTTTTTGTAATTTTGTATTCATTTTATGTGGTGGAACAACAAAGTGTTATCTATCTATCTATCTTTTTTGTTATTGGATAAAGTATTAATACGAATCAAAATAACTGCATACTTTTTACTGAAAAATGTAAACGATAAATAATCACAGATGGGGCGGGGGGGGGGGGGTCTTTTACTTATAACTAATTAGATAATATCACAGGTAGATTTTTACTACATTACTATTATGCTTACATAATTAAAGTAATAATTGAAAATCACAGGCTGAGCTGTAGTGTTTGAGATTTTTTCCATCACATATAGCCAGCCGTCATACAATAACTTCGGCAGCAAATGTGATAAGACCCAACTTTTTTGCTTTCGCCACAAAATGCGGCTGAAGGCAAAATAGCACCCAACAACTTTTACTTCTGGACTTTTGTTTATGGCTGGTGGTATATTGTATTATTTATATTAAATGCATAATATTTCTAACAACAAATTACTATGATGTTTTTTTATGAAAGTTTATTATACACGAATAATGTGGTTAGCTATTCAAACTAATCTCAAAATATAGGATGTTACAAAAATATTGTGAGATGTACTTACCTAATACAAATCACTCAAATTTACAAAACGCAACGTGAACACCACCACTCTCAGAATATAAACTCCGTACAGTAACCTTAAAGATAACCCAATAGCATGCAAAATAATAATATAATTGTTATTTGCCAATCAGAAGCCTGTATTCCTAGACCAGAGTAATTTTATTGTTTATTTGACAAGTGACTTTTCACGAAAGGGATTACTTTAACCTATCTTCATTTTTTTTGTTGACGGGTGGGAAATCTTCGATAGATACGCGGCCTCTGTGTGGGAGAGCTGTGTGAGTAACCCCCCCGGTGGCCGCCTTCGACACATGTTGGAGGGGCTCCGGGAACTCCAAACGGAACGCACTCACGAACACGCTCTTAAAGTAAAAAAAAACAATTATTTTGATTCGTATTAATACTTTATACAATAACAAAAAAGCTGAGTTATATACCTATTTTGTATTTTATTGCACTATTCATTTTATCCATTAACAGTTTTCTACCCGTCTGTACAAAACCATACTATATTTACAAACTTTTGATATTGGTGCGACACGACGAAGCCAAAAAGAGTCCTGGGTTGATTCACACCATGGTGCGAAACGACGAAGTCTAAAAAAGCATTGGCTGATTCACACCATGGTGTGAAACAGCGCCTTCAAAAAGTACACTTCGTCGTTTCACACCATGGTGCGAACCGCTTGTGGTGTGAAACGACGAACACCCCGTCGTTACAATGATCCCACTAATATTATAAATGTGAATTAATTTTGTTACTCAATCACGCCAGAACGGCTGAATGGATCTGGCTGAAACTTGGCACAGAGATAGATTATAATCTGGAATAGCACATAGGTTACTTTCTATCCTGGTAAAATGTATCGTTCCCGTGGGATAAATTTGTTTTAATTTTTCATAGAGCAAAGGATCGACGTGATTTTTTGCATAGGTAGTGGTAGTTTAGGGTTCAGATAATGACATAGGCATCGACATACTTTTTAATCGCGGGTGTCACCGCGGGGCGCAGCTAGTAGTCCATAAACCTTCTACACGAGTAGCCGATTTGAAAATAGTAAAAGTATCTATTGGATTCTTATTTAAGGGCCCTTACTAATCATCAATAGATTTGTCACGCCCTTAGCTCACTCAAAATACAATAAATACTGTTTGAATCCAGCGCTTGTTACACTTCTGTTCTCAAACTTTTATTTATGAGTATTTCCAATATAGTACTTCTCTAAGTGACGTTTGCATTACAAACGATAACTACAGAACCTTATTGCGGTAACTCAAGTGTGATTTTATATTGAAATACATTTTTTTAACTGAAAATATATTTTTGTAGTAATAGTATAAAGAGTATTCTCGGTTGAAAGGGACATCACGGTTCATAAATAAAATTAAACGTACTGCCCTACAAAACGTTTGCCACCCTAGTTAACCCGTAAATGCTGGGGGTTCAAAATGTTTTGACATTTATGAACTTCGCCGACAAAGACGTCTAAACTTTTAACGTTTTACAAGAAGAGACAAAACAGAATCTCACTAGACTGAACGCTAAAAGAAAAGGCCATAAGAAAAAAATGTCTTCCAAGATGACATTTTTATGGATAAATAAAAATTATCTAAATTTATCTAGATGATAGATATTTTTGATCCTCCTCAACTAGTTTTAGTTTCCATTTTAACACTTACTAATTAGTATATTAGTTGCTTTATTAAAATTGTGTAAAATATTCTACGAGCACCATTAAAAAAAACCATTACCATTACACAGTTATTTTATACATAAATATGGTAGATATAACCTACAATTTAATCCCTTAAAATATTTTACACTAATTTTGCTACACATTTCATAGGTTGTTTTTAAAGAATTATTATACAATACTATACATTTCAACCACGCCTAGCACACTCCATAGGCTACGCTCCCACGAACCCAAACATACGAGTACCGCTTCCAAAACACTGCAAGTAATTCTCCAACAACTCACTGCACGCACATAAATTTTAACACATCATCGATGTATCTATACACTCAATAACAATAGCTATGATTTGTTAGCCATAGAGTCCCATAAATACTTATACGATTTCTAAGCATGTTTTATAAAAAAAATCTTAACTTATGGGAAATTGAAGATTTAATCTAGTGGCTATGTCAGTTTGTTATAAACTGCGTTTTTGTCATCACTATGGAGTGTGAATAGGTGGGGCATGTGGTGTAATTATATTTTGTAACGTATCGCAATAAGAGGGGGTATCTTTAGCCTTGTATATTGATAACTAGTTAGGCAATGTAGGTTATTTATTTCTACTGCGTGGCTTATAATCATTCTTACACATGAACATAAAAACAAAATTAAAGACATTGTAGTTTGTAACGCTTGCATAAAGCTCCTGAATTATATTTAAGGTGTATCGAGAAATGCCGTTTGAAAAATAATTGTTGTACTACAAAACAATATCGACCCCAGCTAGCATACCTATGTGTTACACATTGAGTTGTTTATATAAATGTGCTTGTAATCAGAAATATCTGGTTGAATGAGTTAGGTTTCAGTGGTGCCGGCCCCAGGCAAGTTTTAGGATTGAACGACATACGAGTGTACTGCCAAGGGGTCGCTCGCCTCGGATCTGGCTCATTCTCGCTTGCCTCTAATATAAACCAGGCGTATGGAACTAATTGAAAGATTTCGAACACATCTTAAGTCTGTCTGATTTGGCTTACTGAGGCGCTCTCCAGGATCTAGCGCCTGGAGCTGCTGCTCGGATTCGCTCTATGGTAGGGTCGGTATAAGAGTCAGACACACAATGTTAATTTTTCAACAGCGCTTTTAATAACCAATTGATAAAACATTGCGAGAAGTTCAAATGCACTATGAAACGAACTACAAAAATGTATTTAAAAGCAAAATCTTGAAAACTAGGTAAACCTATCTAACTGAGCTTATAGGTATGTGATTAACAGTAACCTAGGCGTGTAACAACAATCTAATAAATACTGACGAATCCGTCGTAAGTAACGACGGGATATAAACATCTCGGTAACAACATTATCTATAAAAGCAACGCGTTTATCGCGTCAGTGTTGTGTTATTGTCGAATGCAAATGTCTAGTTGCGGGTATACCGACGCACAATACAGCTGGTGGCATAGCGCCGGTGACTAAGCGCTTGCGCACCGAAACTGCGCGCTAGACACATGTGCAGAATATAATAGTGTAGAACTGCAATGAAATAAAACGATCTCCTTTATTTTATGGAGGCTACGATCTAATTGACACACAAAGTGACATTAAAACGTCCATAAAATGGAATCGAAATTTCATTTAAAATTTTAGGCATTTTGCCAGTCATGCGGAAAGCATGGCAAGTTTTGAATAAATGCTTCAAGTTTTTGTGGGCCTTCGTCTAGGCCTAAATAATTATTCTAGTCTGTATTATGTCCACTTAGCGTTAAATAAACTAATTGATCTGTTAAGGGTTAGGCTAATGCCCAAGGCCGAGGCAGGCTGAGGCAGTCTCGTGAGGCTACCCGCTTAGTCCTTCAGACACGTCTTCTAAAACATGTTAGCCTTTTTTAATATATTGTTTATGACACCCTGACTACTTCCGTGCTTCAGAGGGGACGTCAAGCTGGCAATTTGGGTTACATCCAATATTTTTATGACAGTCATCATTATGGTAAGTATATTATGTTAAATCTATACAAATAAATAAAATTGGAGTGTCTGTTTGTAATATTCAAATAACCGCTTTTTACTAAGTGCATTTAGATGTATACACGGTACCTATACCAAAACAATTTTTTTTTTAATTTTTTTCTGTCTGGCGGTCTGTCTGTCTGTCGGTCTGTCTGTCTGTCTGTCTGTCTGTCTGTCTGTCTGTCTGTCTGTCTGTCTGTCTGTCTGTCGGTCTGTCTGTCTGTTTGTTCCGGGTAATCTCTGAAATGGCTGGACCGATTTTGACGGGACTTTCACTGGCAGATAGGTGATGTAACAAGGAGTAACTTAGGCTACTTTTATTTTAGAAAAAAATAGAATATCACGAAAAAAATTAAAACCAATGTTGCAGCGTTGCGCCTGATTAAGTTTGATAGCAACAACCTGCAATGCGTCCCGCGGGCTCAGAAGGTGCGAGCAGGCTGTTGCCAACGGTTGTGTCTTTGTTAAATACCACGCGGAGGAAGTCGCGGGTAACAGCTAGTATAATATAAACGCGATAAAATTCTTAAAATTAGTTTTATTTCAATGTGTATTCGCGTCAATATAAGAAATCAATATGAGAACCCAAAACCAGGACAACAATTTCATAGACTTACTCTATGCCCCATTCATTACAAATTCAGTATTAATAATTTATCTGGAGCTGCGTGGGCGCCGCGCCGCTAGACAATGCAGGCGCGCAAGTACGTACGTTGCCGGGTTTTTATTGAATCGGTACTCATTGTGGCCCTCGTACTTACGTTACCCGCACGTGTTCTACATGCTTTCATTTCTATAAGAGGTGTGGTAGTAGCTACACAGAATGCTCTTTTAAAATTTTAATTACTTAAACGTACTCCCTAATGATTGAATAAATAATTTTCAATCAGTTTAACAGCTATGTAACATCCACTCTAAACAAAGAGTCAACGCAGACATCGATTGAAGTCGTAGTAAGGCTATTTTAAATTTATATTATAAAATAAAAGTCAGATAGATAACTCTTTAATGTTCAATGTTAAACAAAACAAAATACACAAACTTATTAAGGACCTGTTTCATAATGTGCTAATAAACCCTATATACATAACATATTTGACGGATAGTCCATACAAATTGGGTCAAATAAAGTTAAAGTTTATCAGCACATCGCGAAAAATGCCCTGAGTACAATCAGAAATTACTCTCACGGGTACTGCCGAGATAATGCTGATTCCTTTATGGCACCTACATAGTGCCTTTTACGAGAGAAATAATGTTTAACCCGACAATGGATATTGGGGCAAATATTTTTTCATATTAGGGTTGGCGCCTTCACTAGTATTTAGAACCAAAAGGAAATCGATATTCATAATTCATGTATAAATATTAAAACCCCCTATAAATTACACGGTATCACAATTCATTCAAATAACTTTGCTGCTAATAAGGGCAATGTTCTATCGGCTCTCGTAAACTTAGTATTAAGTGTCAGTGGCTAACCAATACTGATTTAGTGTGTGTTCCGAGAAACAGAGTTGAATACTAGTTTAGATATTATGTGATCTACTGGCTGTTGCGAGATCTTCGTTATTGTTATGTTTATGTACGGAGAGTTTATAGTAGCTTTGATCCCTACTTTTTTACAGCCAATCTTTGAATATTTGTGCGTACTTAAAGGCATAGAATTATATTCTCACTGCTGGGTGCCTGGGACTACCTTCGATCTTTAAGATCAGACCTAAACCTAAACCACAAGTGTACGAATTTTTTGATTCATTAGACGTTCTTCTTTCTTTACGAAATGAAATGCGATGAAATTAAATGGATATGAATATGGCCTCACCCGCAACTTAGCGGGTATTTTGCCAGTGTCAAGTAAAATAATGGATGTGATATGATGATATGAAAATGGCGTGTCGTCTCATTAGATGTTGTTAAGTTGAACCACTTAAAAATGCATTGACTTACAAAATTTGACACATATGTAACTTACACTTTTACAGGTTGAGTAAAAAGCTTGTTTTTTAAATGATACTTCTTTTGGTCGAATACAATCACATTTGCTCAAAATACACAATACTTCCAAAATTACATTAGCGTATTTATAGTGACATTTAAAAAGTAGATTTTCTGTATAATTTAAATATAAAAATACAATTTTGTAGTGTGAATTGAGGAAGCTTTAAAAAAACAATTAGTAATAAGAAACAATGTTGCCAGTTTTGCGTTGATATAAAATAAGATTTATTTTTTAAACAATTCACAAAATAAACGTCAAATAAAAAGGTTACATAACAAACTAGATACGAACTAACCGATATAAATCATTCGATTATAATCAATCGCGAATTATTCATAAGTGGTCTAACCGTCCGATTGTTTCGCGCCGATTCGTGTCGCTCCAATCGAGAGATGAATCGAATCGGTCCGGTGCTATGAATCGATTGATTTATTGTGTTCAACACCGATGATTTATTTATTGCGGAACTTGATCGAATGATGAATGTGGTGTACTGCGCTCACAAATTTATTCGAAGAGAGAGAGAGTGCTTTTTTTATTATTTTTTACTCATAGTTATTATACACCGTGTGTTATTTAATATGTATAAACTTAAAACCATTTTAATTGGGCAAAAAAGGAAAGGTGTTGTTATTTTAGTTGATGTTATTCCAACGATGTTCATATACTATACTTTAAAAAAAAATACTTAGTCTGCTCCAGTTTCGGTGGTTGTACCACGACCGGTTAAAAATCTATGTTATCTCAGTATGATCAAAAGGGTACAATAGGTTATGCCGTGGTTACCTATCGGTTGAATTTCTCTTCATTAACTTACGTCTGTTTAGCGAAAATTTTAAACTATGTTCCGTGAACAATATTATCCCACATGCTGTATTGAATGGAATAAAATATGGATGGCCCTCAATATGTATGGGAAGCGACCATCAATATATATCTATTACAAATATGCGAAGTACTACAGACCAATATACCGGCCCATGGATTGAATTATTAATGATGAATACATGCAATCGAGTGATGAAGATGGAATTCGATTATGATAATCTCGAACGAGAGTTAGATATTTTTTTTTGCTGCCACAAAATAATTACAATACATCTTATTTAAAACGTACATATTATAATACGTTATACATAAATGATTATACGTACCTACATTAAATCAATTATTGCAAGACCTTTGCCACGATTTCCATAATGACATACACTCATAACACTTCCTGCAACTGGGTCAAAAGTACCCAGAGATAGCCGACATCCATCACCGCCGCCGCCGAAATTACAGATCACAATGTAATAAGAGTACAAAATCGCCAGGTTAGGCATAAAGAACAACGTTTAATGTATACAATCACCGCGAACGCCTCGGAACGATTTTAATAGTGGAATTTACGATGTGAACGGATAAATTTTTGTGGAAATTTATACCGTGTTGAAAGTGCAACCCCGTTTTTTTGATGAGGTTAAATTGGGCAGTGGCGAGGATGTGGCGGGCGGCGGGTTGATAATGAAATTATAATTAGAAGGCTGATTTCGAAAACATTTTAAAATTATTCGGAGCAGTGAAATTTATACTTACAAAAACATTTTACGAAGGATATATACCAACCAAAATTACATTTTGACTACCTGCAATTTCCTAAAAAAGCCATTGTTACAATAATAAATTCCTAAATTAATCATAATCGTAATTCTGTTTGAACTTCATCAAATCCGAAATTTTAAAGTATTTATCTGACATCGTATGTCATCACAATTAAAATATAAACATTTATTTTTGTGCTAAGATATAGACCGTATGTTAATATGCACAAGCGCTAAAAATGTGACTAACATAATAAAATTACAAATAAATAATACATCTATTCACACCAACAGCTCATAGCATTTTTGTCCTTACCATATCATACACATAAATATCATAATAGGCTTTCCGTGTACTCCAAGATACTACAGCACTTTTTATACCTGCTCCACATAATCCATCCATTGTACGCTACATTACCTTCGTGTCGCTATCTGAATGAAATATTAAATCACATTACGGCTTATTAGCACAAAGACGCGCCGTAGCGTTGGACAGACAAACAGACATAATAACAATAGGACTGCTACAGAAAACAATGACATAAAGAATCGTTTAATCCAATTACAGTGACATACATATGATTTTGTGTTGGTTTTATGTGGATGCGACTAGATGGGTTGGTAGGAATATTATCATTTATAAACATATCTATACTTATAATATTATAAAGACAAAATAGAGTAGTATGGATGTATGGCGAAATCATCGGAACTTCTTAATTCTAAAATTCTGTCACTGATAGTTTAGCTGAAAAGGGAAGATCTTCCAGCCAGGCGGGTCGTGTGCCTGGTGGGGCGGCCGCTATCCCCCAACGGTTAATGTCAGGATCTTGTATATTATGTTAAGTGCTCCGAAAACTGTATTAGCGCGTTTCAGGATTGTATGGAGAATTGACAATTGTTCTGAATGCGTCTACACCGCCATCTGTGTAGCTTGTGGCGCGGCTGAAGAGGTTGCTACAATATAAAGCTACATTATCTTTGTTTCATTGAGGTAGATACCGTGGAATGAACCGCAAGCCGAAGCTAAGCTAACGTTAAAAATCTAAATAAGTATTGTAAACTTCGATTATTATTTCTCCGTATCGAATTTTACTACAGATATTTCGAACCATTATTAGATATGATATAAACAAGATTAATATTGTCTTGTGGGCTATAAATTTTAAAAAAAGTATGTTAAAGTTGACTATAATCTGGGTGTTTTCAAGTCGAGAGTGAACAGGTACCTTCTAGGCAAGTATGCTACATCGTAGATCTCATCGTCACTTACCATCAGGTGAGATCGAGATCAAATACTTGCCTAGATCGTAATAATAAAAAAAAAAAGTACCTGCTATAAAAATACAGGGGAATGTCCATCATATTGTCACCACACAGGCCCGAATAAGTAATACGCACAGTGCGTCGTCTGGCGGATGGGTGGTCCGTGTTACCGTTTTATCATCACGACTCGCTGCGTTAAGTGTATCGGCTGAATGGTACCCACACAATATAAGTACACAATATGTTCGTCGAAGACGTGACGGTTAGCCGAGTTTAGTTTTATCTCACAGATAATGGTTTCGATTATGTAAGTATGTTGAATTGGAAAATGCATTTTAAAACATGGACGACATTTTTAACTTAATATCACGGCGGTTGTCTTATGTAAATTTGTTGAAAATTATACATATTCTTAAACATTTTCAATATGTTTAGAATATATGTGACCAACTCTTGAGAAACAGCGGCCGTGATGTGGTGTATGTGTGTAGGTATTATTTAAATTAAAATAAAATAAATTGGACTTTATATTTCAAAGATATTGTAATGTAACTTGAAACCGCTATTGTTGAACGCACGATTTTGTACCGTATTAGTAAAGTATTAAGAGACATCGACCGATTCTACAAATGAGACTTACACAAAAGCTAGAGCTTATCACTGTGGCTTTGAGCTGCATTCTGAAACTCAAATAACTCATCAAGCAGTTATAAACATACTTACTCAAATACAAGAGCAATAAAACAAATTATGAGAGCGAAGGTTTGCTTTACAAAAAAAACCATAAGGTTACAACCGGTGATTTTCGTCGTGATTAAAATCATTTAATAACTAACAAAGTAAAGAAAATCATTATGTACACATCTAATTCATCAATTGTACACTTGATTAGTTTTTTATAAGATTAAATATAACTTCTGGGGTTGAGCAAAAAACTAACTGACCGACGTTATTTTGTGTAGTAAAAAGTGACCTACGAACAAATCTATATCCGCGTAATGAGTTATTAGGTGAATCTTTTACTAATGATTGCGAAAAAACATGCTGGTTATATTTTAAAATAGGTACCAGCCTCATAGCTACTTAATACTGCATAAATCCGCTTGGACTGACATTATTCTCAGGGTAAAAAAGTCAAGGAAATATCTAATACCCTTGATAAAATTAATATGTTAACACGAAAGCTAGCGGAGACTGGAGGCAAATATCTTTAGGCTAAGCTGAAAGCCTATGAAAAAGTTATAGTTTAAAATCGTTTTAAATACTAACTGAGTTTTATAACTAACAAGCAGTCCGAGCGAACTTCGCACCGCCTAAGAATCATATGTCTAAAAATTTAAAATATTATAAAAAATTAAATCTAAAATATATCTAACCTCGTTTTTCGTGTACACAGAGTGACACCTTCGCTATACAATTTTTGTAACAGTTCTGTTGAAATCTTGATACAACCTACACGCACGTCTCCACGCAACTCGCCCTGCCTTTTAAAAACCTACATTGTGCCTCTATTCCTAATTCTTACTACTCCACACATGAGCGGCATCATCTACAACGTCATTTAACTTGAGTTCACTATTTAAAAACATTTCGTATGCACCCGTTTAACTTCACTGAATAAATGTCACTTGGTATATCACATTAAATTCATTAACATAATAAGGCGATAGTCTAGTTCAAGTCTTCTAAAACGCGTTTGCATGGAAATTACAATCATTTAGTATGATATATATGTAATTAGTGACTCTAATAGCAATTTTAATGTGTCAGAGTGTTCAATTTAAATGACAAATTTATCGTTTCTCTTTTGTTTGGTATTTGGAAGTAGAGTCGGATATTAGTTGGCCAATTAATTGGTATTATTTCGTTGCCAATAACGTTATAATATTGCGATTGAGCGGAAAATTAATGGGTGTTAATATATTATGTGAATATGCTAATATATATAATATGGGATTAGCTGATTTCTGGATAGTGGTAAGTTGTATCGATGTGTAAATTCCAAATACTAATACTTTTTTTTTAATTACATAGTTTTGCTTTCTTTATATCCCCTTTATTTTAATTAAATTCAGATTTGTTTTGTTAAATTAAGCTCTCTTTACATGATTTTCCGTATCTTAATCCATATACATTAATAATAATGATAATATCGCCAGACGAACACACCAACTATACGGTCACACACTAAGCAAAGCTTGTATTATGGGCACCGTACAATGGACTGAGGGCGAACTCAGTATATATTACTTATATAGATATTAAACATCCATGCTCATCACACAAAGCTTGTCCCTATCAAGATTCGAACCCAGGACCGTCGGCGCAGAGAGCAGGGTCACAACCAACTGCGCTAATCAGGTCGTCACCTTACTTTAAGACCTAACTTCCAAACATAATTGCTCACAAGTGATCAAGTAAGCGGTCAATAACAACGCTACATACTTTACTATGTACAATAATATAATAATATGACTGCATTGTAATACTAGCGAAGGTACCGTACAAAGGTGGTCCGTATACGGAACTGAGCAATCAGTCTATTAACAATTTAATATGTTTAATGAGCACATTTCACTGGCAACTCTAATATATTAATCATTCGAATGATTGGCGTTAACGTGAGCATTATGCCGCTTTCGTGTTTTTATCTCTCTCGTTTTGAGTAGGGTTGTCGCGTGAATTATTTTAAGTTAAATATAAGTATCATATACTAGGTTCGCCCCCAGTCCATTGTACGGTACAAGCGTTACTGGTGAGGGACCGTATAGTTTGTGTGATATTATTATTTCATTGTTAGATATAGTGGCTAAAGTCATAAACATTTATATAATATCATTTGACGTACCAATATTAGAAAGGGATGAATGATATTATTATGCGTGTGATGGCGATATTATTATTATATTTTAAATTAAGTTACATATTTTTGAAATACACATTTACTAATTAGAATTACTATACTAGAAGCAATTCTCTCACATACACCGACAACTCGTAAGAAAGAGTGCATATTCGGCTTTTAATTTATTTTAATAGTGAAGCAATTTTTCAAAAATAAGTTGGAGTAAATGTTAAACAAAAAAATCGGGACCTTTGACTTCAAATGTTTACATATTGACTTCTTATATTTACGCGAATACTACACATTGAAATAAAACTAATATTACAAATGTTTACCAAAATATGTGTATACGTATCTATTAAAATCACATAAATGTTACTATAAAAATAGTTAACATGTGTCTAGTACCTATAGAAATAATTCTGCTGCCAACCCTAGCATAACCTTTAGTCTGACCCCTGATTTGTATAATGCTATCTACTTGGTCGTAATGAAAGTATATTCTTACACTCATCCATTTCATTAGACGTCGTTTCAATTCATTTTTGTGGATGTTACGTTTTTTTTAATGTGATGAGAAAAAAAATAGTGTGCCCGTCGAATTTCCTCTATTGTCATAGTGATGCTAGCAATTGACCCGAGAAAAGAAAGTTACAGTTATCCTACGTGTAAACCTTCTCATGTGAGCGTCTAATTTATATTGCTATCCCATCATATCATTCATCCGCTTCTAATATTGGTACTTCAAATGATATTATATAAATGTTCACAGCTTAAGCCACTATATCTATCAATCAAATAATAATATTACACCAAATAAACGGTCCCACACTAAGCAGCGCTTGTATTATTAATACCGTACAAGGGACTGGGGTGAATCCATACTTAGATAGATATTAAACATCCACGACTCGGGTACAAACATACGTGCTAGTCACACAAAGTTTTTCCCCTACCAGGATTCGAACCCGGGATCCTCAACGTAGATGGCAGGGCACTACAAAGTTGGCCAATCAGATCGTCAACTATGTACTTCTTAAGTTATTTTTTTATGCATATTTATATTCTAATCAATAGTAAGTAGCTATATGACTTTGTGTGGGGTCAAATAAGCAATTCCATGAACACAAATTAGGGCCAGAAGGAATTAAAAAAATAATCGCGACATCAAATACGACCGTGACAAATGAATGTAATATTATAATTTGTTCCAAAATCACACTTACCTAAAACAATAAAATGTTAATAACTTTCACAATTATAAAAACAAACGACCTACGGCGACAAATTGATTCCACCGTGACAGACACGCCGCGCCGGCCTATCGACAAATTATAGGCACAATTATAACCCTTTATTACAGGCGACGTCACGGTACGATACTAGTGCATGGCTTATAATCGATGTTTGTCTTATACGAAACAAAAAACTGGAAGACAAGATGACTTGTGAAGAATATGAATGTGAAGAATTGACGTCCTGATTAGCTCAGTGAGTAGTGACCACAGATCACGAGAGATATGCCGTGCGGTTCAAAATGTATAGGAACTCGCTGTCTCCGTTTTGTTCCCCACCACTCGCCACAAAACACATGCAATTACATAAAACCAACCAATACGAAGTCTCACACACACACGCGTGCCAATAATTCGGTGCGTGCTACGTCGTCGCCGCATACAGCGGCCGTACCACGCGATGCACCAGTTTATTCAAAGTATCGTTAGACGATCTATCCATTGCCTCGAACATTCACTCAGTAGCGAACATAGGTGGTACTTAAAGAGCCATGTATTTTGTACAAAAATAAAAAAGTCGTTGTGCTACATGAAAACTAAAATAACATAATAAAGGCATTAAATATTTTTTGATTTGTTGTTTTTAATGATTTTAAAGACGAATAAATAAAATACTTAATACTGGCTGGTGAAATGAGATTCCATCTTTCGCGTAGTTCACTTTGCTGCTAGTATTTTTGCACACAACCACGGAATAACACGGCATTTAAAAAAAAAGTTAGAGCTCCGATACCGACGTGCAGTTGCAGTCGACTGACTGCGAAAACTCTATGTTAGCTTAATTTTGGCTAAAGGTGAGCGCAAGCCCACCGCTTTCATAACATATCTCCTCTAATATATCTGTGGTAGTGACCCTGCTTTCTGGGCTGCGGGTCCCGAGTTCGAATCCTGGTAGGGACAAACTTTGTGTGATTAGCCCGAATGTTTGTACTCGATTCATGTATGTTTATTATCTATATAAGTAATATATACTGGGTTGCCCCCAGTCCATTGTACCGTACCTATAATACAAGCGTTGCTTAGTTTGGGACCGCATAGTTGGTGTTTTCGTCTGGCGATATTTATATACCTATAGTAGAATAAAAATTGTCTTATATTAATACAGGTGATTCAGAAAATGTATACTAAGCTTTGAACGCGGGAATTTGATATCATTATATAGCCTTCATAGTGAATATTGTCTATGCTATGACAGGATGCCTTTTGTGGCTGTCGTTGTTGATCTATCATCGATTATAAGATGTACCCTACTCGTATATAGGATAATCCCGACACGCCATTTTCATATCATCATGTTACATACATTATTTTATTTATAATGTGCATTTATTGAATGTTTTATTGCTATTAATTACTTGACATTGGCAAAATACCCGCTAAGTTGTGGGTGAGGACATTTTCATATCCATTTATTTCATCGCATCTCATTTCGTAAAGAAAGAAGAAGAAGGATAATCCCTAATTCATTGTACGGTACCCATACAAGCGATGCTTATATTTTTTTGACCATACAGTAGGCTAGTTCGCTGGGCGTTATTTATTTATTAATGGGTGCAAAAGGTAGCAATCTTGTCGCTGACGAGTATATCAATCACTTTGCTATATAAATGATTACCTATTTACTATTCAAAACAAACATTAATCTAACTTTTTACTTTTGGTTTCTTCGTAACTCATTAGTTTATTATGAACGTTCAACTATTGATATTTAATTTAGATTTCCTTGGAGATTTAGAACTCCAATTTGATATTTGTTGATGGGTTACGTAATAATTTTGTTGACTTTCAGAATAAACTCTACGTTAAATCTTTTCATAGTTTCACGGTAACCTAGCCCTCATACATATGGCCCTAAGTAATCTATGCTATATAAAACATTATATTAATAAAGTTGATTTTAAAACGAATGAGTATTGGCGAATATACGGACAGTAAGGATAATCAATATGGTACCTTTATGATTCACACCTTTTAAACATCAAAATATTATATATCTCTATTCTCTTCTGTCTACACTGTAATTCGGCCACACCCTGTAATATTGTCATATACATCGTGATTCAGAACAAGTATACTACCATTTGAACATGCGCTTCATTCACGCATTTTATAAATTATTATGTGAAGTCACAAAACTTAATGTCTATGTCATAAACTAAAAAAAATCACAATAGTTATTTTGTTGGTATAATTTAATATTACAAATTGATATACATAAAGAAAGCGCAGCTTCAAATGATAGTCAACCATTTCTGTCTCACGCTGTATAACCTCTAGTTGACCATTTTGTCCACAGTGTCATTAAACGAAATCTTCTATACGACATAATAGTTGTCAATATTCGCGTACAATTTCACACTTGGGCGTTAATGGTAATGCTACAATAAAATGTTGGATAAAAACTAACGGTACATGATGCGTGGCCATTCTCACCTCGGTACGGTACATGGTCGCCGTGGTCCACATTGCGTGTCCATTTATAAAATGATGGACCTATTGGTAGGTGTTAAATATGTCCTCGATATAACCAAGAATATGAAAGTCAAAAATAAATACTTGAATCGATTTTGGTAATTAGATTGTTTGGAGAATGGGTTATATATTTAGGTAAAAGGAATTCCTGGAAAGTTTTTTTCATACTATATTGCGCAATTTACTTGCATTTATCAGTCAATAGTTGACATAGAATAAATTTTGCAGATTATTGATTTATCTATTTTAATATCTATACCACAGATTATCTATATAGTTCTCATGAACAGATATTTCACTTCGCAAAGACATTTAAATCAAACGCAACTCTTGCTGCGCAGCAATGAAGTGCACTTTAGCGCGCAAACCGCTGCATTTTATGCGTTAAACATTTTTTTTTACGTATCTCTTCGCTTCTGTTTCTATTGCGGAACTCTATCTCCTGTAAGCGCGTAGCGGCGCCGACCCCTGGGGTACAGCTCGTTGTAGGTATTTATAGCAGTAGGATCGATAAGAATCTAATGCCTGCCTATTGTTATTTTCTTTCTTTGCTCGCACCATTCATAACAAGCTTCTCCCTCTTTCAGTATTTAGCAAATGGCCTGAAACCTACACCCAAAATCTGTACAGTATTTTCCCGTCAATTCTTGAGGGACGGAGAGGGAAACATTCAAAGCAATTCAAAATGGCAGCGATTGGAGGTGAACTAGTTACCTTTATATAATAATACCAGCCCTTTTTGATGTCCCACTGTTGGGCATGGGCCTCCCATCAATGCGAGGGTGATTAGGCCATAGTGCGGTGGCGCACTGGCCCAGTGTGGGTTGGCGGACGGTTATATATAAATAGCTAATGAGTAAATGAGCAATGCTTTTGACAGAGGAGTATCTACGCCTTTTGATGCCACTTCCAGGCTTACTGGTCTAAGTTCTTGGATGCAAAGTATTCAGATGAACGGAATGTTACGCTTCTAAAATCCAACATTGCCACACTTAGCTGCTTCTAATAATTTTTAATACAAAAACAGAGACGGAATTGATGCTAAGACACTTGTATTGCGCATCAGCCGGTAATGACGGCACGTAATGACAGGCCGCGGTGTATTATGTCAAATTATTTCATACCGATCGGGAAAAGTCAAGGTGACCGATTGTGTACCAAGTGTTCGCGCGGTAATGATTCCATCGGCGATGATGCGGGAAGAATATGATGCGGCAAAGTTAATAGATAATTGACCAACAATTGTACAAATGTTTGATCCAAAATTGTCATTATGGAATATTTGATTTTTCACCAATATTTGTCCATCAGTATTGGTTATGATTATTTTTTTTTTTAGTCAATAACGAATTTGTCCAAACATATTTAGAACAAAACTAGAAGTAACCAAAACCTTAAAAAAACAACAGATTTTAGTAAATCTACAAATATAAGTCTATCACGTTGAAATTACCATAGAACAAAAGTACACGTATTGAGAATTTACTTGAAAACGAAAAATGCCATATCAACAGAAACGCGTACATCATAACACCATCAATGTCATCCATTGAAATTATATTACATAAAAACACGATCTCCAGTAAAGCAACTAGATATGTCCTTAATCTTAATGCTCCGACATTAGTAAGATCGCTGTCGTCTCTTAAGGTGACCATGGCTTACACACCATTTAGGGACTATTCTAATATTCATTTAATATTTTTATATAATATTCATTTTGGTAAATCTTCGGCAAGCTAACACAAGCTTTGTCAACCGCATCACGCAAATATACTAGATATGAGGCGAATGGTGTCTAATTTGCTATATCTTATTTCAAGAAACAGATAATAACTAAGGTTTATTATGTTGTGTTGATAATAATATCGTCAGATGAAAACAATAAATACACAGTACCCAAACGAAGCACGGCTTGATTATGGGCACCATACAATGGACTAAGAGCAAACCTAGTATATAATACTTATATAGATACTAAAAATTCATGACTCCCTTACAAACATTCGTGCTCATCACACAAAGTTTGTCCCTACCAGGATTCGAACCTGGGAATCTCAGCGTAGAAGGCAGGATCACTACCAACTGAGATAATCAGGTTGGCGAAGCTAGCTACCATTATCATACTGCATAGCAAGTTAGGGGTCGAGTCACCTTCGTCCGTAGGAGAATTAAGTACCCTCGAGATACCCTACACGTGACCCTGGGTGGTGCCAACCAGGTGACAACTCTACTGGTGGTAGGCTTCGGCCGTGGCTAGTCACCACCCACTGAACAAAGCCATGTCGCCAAGCGGCCTAGCCGTGTTCCGGCATGATGTTCGGTGTTGCCATTCATGGATGGCGGGTCAGATCAGTTGCGCTGCATGTGCCTAGTGAATGTAGCGTCTCTTATCTACTGCCGCCTTCCTACCTAGGCAAGTATGCTCCATCGTAGATCTCATCGTCACTTACCATCAGGTGAGATCGAGATCAAATACTTGCCTATAATGTAATAAAAAAAAAAAAAAAAAGGTATGGTTTTCTAATTTATATAAAGGAGCCTGGGAATGATCGCACAAATCTAGCGTCAATTAAGATTTTAAGATGTCAAAGTGTAGCGCGTGTGCGCCTCGCATTGGCAAACACACTGGAGCTTTATTTTTTGTTTGTACTAAACATGGCTATTTATTTGAATTTGCCTCCACCTCGAATACAGAATAACTATTTAAACACGGGAAAAAGTCACTGAAAAAAGATAATTCATTTTCTCATACATTTGATTATGTGGTGGTACCGAATTCGCCGGGGACAACTAGTTTGTAAACAAAAATGAGACGAGAGAGATATTGAAATACAAAATATAAATAGTCTGCTCAAACAACATTATTTATATTCCTACTGGTGACATACAAAAACAGACTTTCCCATTTTGCCCGGTCCAAATGGTGACACTACCGATTGATGGCTGCCACTTCACATGAACCGAGGCGTCAATCTCATTTGTCCGCAAACCGCACTTTTAGCACCGAAGCGTAATTATTTTATGTTCTTACACAGTATTGTTCGGCCGTGATGCGTAATGACAGCTATATTTACAGCTTAATGGATTTACTTAAACTGCAACCTTGTGTGTTTATTAACACTCGAATGTTATGTATTTTTGAGACTATACGAGTATTGCAATTTTAATTTCGTTAGTTTTCAATTTATATTTTTCTGAATACAAGATTTATTGAAATATATTTTAGGATTTATAACTAAGTATCATACTGAGGTATTTTAGTATTTTTAAATAATGGTAAGTGTGTTACTATTATTCCAAAAGCTTTAGAAGTGGATTGTATTTTTTTATATATATAAAGAAAAAAAGTTAGGTACACCCAGTACACCATCACTGGTGACTGATTAACTAATTAATGTTCTTATGCATCGCTACGTCACGTTCGAAATTCAAAAACCTTTACCACACATGGGGATATAGACTATAGTGGACTTTTGCAAACAGATTTCGAACAATAAAGACCGCCTTTCTGAACCAGTGGAATTACACATATTTTTATTTGTTATGTAATATATGGTTGCAGTTGGAATAAACCAGTCTGACCCCATCGACCCCAATTTTGTATAATTTAATGCAAGTCACTAAGTTTTTGTCAGAAGTAAAATCCGTTCGCGATGTACGATATACAAGGTCGCCGCGGCCCAGACGGCACTAGTGCCAGATTTGTCACACGCGATCTGCTGTGTGCATTTTGCTTTACAATGCTATATGGAGATTAGCAACCGTATTACAAACTTCTAATGCGGGGGGCTCGTGCTGGACTTTAATAAAAAAAAAAATAATCTTCAAAACGTCATACATGGTCCGCTTCTAAATCCCAGTCTATCCCTTTCTCTCATTCATCAATTCCCTGTCGTTCATCATCTTTTCTCCTACTCTTTTATCTAAAACCCTCTTTCTTATTATGCCATTCATCCTACAACTATTCAGTCAAAAAGCTTGTTATTCTTATTCATGAAATACGTGGCGTGAGTGAGACGGAACATGCCTCCGTTTCGAACCACTACGTAAATCGATCGTGTTCGACTCGCTGGTGTATTGTGTTATTTGGATATAAGATGGCTAATTATAATAACCAGCTGCTGAAGTCTGCCTAGCCGTTCCTTCATTGTTCTCACATACCTATAAACATGTACTGCACAAAAATGTAAAAAGATCTTTTTAAAAAGAGCAACCATGGAGTTTCTTGCCCGTTCTTCTCCATAGGCACGGCATTCCGAATGGGTGGTAAAGTTGTAGCTTAGTATTTTGTAACTTGTTGATGATTCATAAGTACTGTGCTTAATGGTTTACATGAATAAATAATATTCTGAGTCTAATTATTATCAAATATACTACCTATCTTTTAAGTAGGTAGTATATAATGATTTCTTTTAAATTTCGTAATCGTTGATAGACTGAATCAATTGACCGAAATGAGTCTCAAAATGATCGTTCAATGGGAATGGATCAAAGTTATGAGTAACACAGCAGATGTTTCCTACATAAATTATTCACTTTCCTACTTTGTGTTGGATTCCCACACCAAATTGAACCATATTAAACTGGTAACAATAACTTCGCCAATACTTTAGCAATGCATCCCACCGACACACGTACACAAGCACCAACGTATGCAGGTGATTGTAAAATGATTGATGCATCTGATTTCATTTGCCCACGTGAACTGTTGCCCCGGAGGTCAGCGGATCGTGGGAGGCGAACGGTATACCACCGACAATGTTCGACCTTCGAACCAGGACCAGTGTAGCTTGAGCTGACGTATAGGTGAAAAGGTTGTAGGTATTAAGAAATTTAATTGTTTATTCATAAATAATGGGATTAGCGACAGGTAAAGCTTATTGGTTAGCCAGTGAGGATAATTTGGATATTAATCAGAGACAGTTATATTAGTTTGGATACAAAAAATTGGCTATTGCAATGTTGCTATGATGTTATATATGGCCACTAGACAGTAATAGGTAGTTCACAGTTTCTTAGTAATATTGCATTATGTTAGCGTATACTAAGCATTAATGATATCTCACAATGAGCAACTCTCAAGGACAAAAAAATCGAATTCATTGAATAAGTTGACGACAGCTTGGTGTAGTAGTTTGAGCGTAGGCCAGTCGCGTCACTGCAGTGGGTTCGATTCCCGCCTAGGCAAATTTTGAAAATGGTATGTTCGTAATTTGCTCTGTTCTGGGTGTTACTAGGATTACCGCAGTCCATTATACGGTACCTATAATACAAGCCTCGCTTAGTTTGTGGCCATACAGTAGGTGTATTCGTCTGGCGACTGAACGTATTTATTAGACTATTATATTATTTTTATAATCTTCTGGAAGTGAAGGCCAGCTTGGTCGAACGCTCCCCTTTGAATCAACACTCGAGTCCGGGTGTGAACCTCTCAGATGTTCTCCGGTTTTTTTCATGTAACAACTCATTTTAACATGTTTTCAATTATGATTAAAACTTTATTGGGAAACAAAATATCTTGAACGCAAACAGATTTCAAAATACATGTAAAGTCTACCATATATAAGCCTGAAACCCCAACGTATAGTGGGCAGACCCGTGCCCAGCAGTGGAACACTAAAAAGGTCTCATATTACCTTTTAATTTGTAACACGATTATAATAGGCTCACGTAATGACTCACTGGTAATCTTTAATGCTAATCTGGTTCTAATAACCTTGATTGAATCATCGACGCACACGCAAATCGTTCAAACGATGATAGCTATCACGATCTGTTGTTAATGAGAGTTTAACATGGCACTCGTAGGCGATGTGGCATGTACTTCTCAATATATAGTGTAATATAGATCATTCATAATGAGACATCGTTATTAAATACAATAAAGTAGGTACAGATTAGGGTTTCAGTTATCGATAAATGTTGATTCAGAAAGGGTATACTAACCTTTGACCCTGCGCTTCTTGCAATATATAATGGCACATCACTATTCGCGAGACAGAGTATGACATGTGATGTCACTTCACTAGCCCTGAAAATTCTACTCTATGCGTGTACATCGTTCTCATTTATGGTCGCGGTGTTAACTTATAACTATTTAATTTTCAAGAATTATAACACAATCTATTTTTTTTACTCATGTTTATCCTACACAACAATATTTGTAATAAAAGAAGATAAAAAAAATCTGCAATAGGCTAGCTATTTGTGCGCCTCGGAATCCAAAACAAGTGTTTTTCACATTCTTGTCTATTGCTGGAATTCCAGCTTCATCAAAAATATAATCGTATACCTAGTACATTTGAAATAATAGTCACGCCCTTTTCCCCCAAAAAATCGTATTTATCTTTTAAACTTTCAGGTAAAACCTAGCCTATGATTAGCATTTATCCCCAGAAAACTCTAACCACAATCCCAGAGCACGCTATCTGGTACCTCACTATATAATATCTAAAAATCCACAGATATATTTATAAGATAACAAAGAATTACATGAACATACATACCAAGGGACTGCATGTGCATACAATAATCCGCTAAAAGTCGGTTAGTATCGGCACATAGCGGCGCGAGGGGCGCGAGGGGCGTGCTAGTCCGAGGCTCATCTTTGCCCTTTCCCAGCGCGTGGGCCGGCCGCGCAGCATCACTAATATGTGCGCAAGAGTCTTGAATATAATAGAATAGGCATAGAATTGCCTTTAAAACACGCTATCTTAAGATTTCTTAAACGATGTGCGACTCCCGTAGTGCTTGTAGGGACTTCTAATATGCTCGTTTTCAGTCTTTCTGTGACTTTGGTACGTGAGATTGCTGGTCCATTTTGGCCGATCCATGTCTGTTTATTCTGATATTCTTATTACGAAACATCTAGATCTTCAAATAACCATCAATTGCTATGTGATTTGAGAAGAAGTGTAACATATATGCCGTGACATTATCTTTATTAAGTATCACTTTAAATATATGCGAAGTGACATTTTATTGTAATGCCTACTCTGTAATTCATAGTCCAATGCGTATATGAACTTGAAATACATTCTAAACGTTCTAGATATTGCGGTTTATACCATCGAAATTGTATGATAACCTGAGCGAAACACATTAATAGCCTGTTATATTTTACCCATGGTAATCTTGAATGACGTGGGTGAAGTTCAGATTATTTATGCAGTAATCGTGGTAATGGTGCCTTAAATTAACTAAATTGAACTCAAATAGGAAGTGGGTAAGTACAGTTTTGAATAAAATATAGAGGGGGCAGTCAGGTTTCCTCGCGTTGTTTTCCTTCACCGTTTAGCAAGTGATAATCACGGTTGAAAATGAGATTTGCACATGAAATCCAGAAATCCCAGAGGTGCGAGCCGGGGTTTGAACCTGCGATGCTCGTAACCGGGGCAAGTGTTCTACAAACTTAGCTATCATTGTATAACTATATCTAACGAACTCAGCCTATTATTTCTGAGTTTATAGGCATCGAAGTATTATAGGTATACAAGGTACAAATAATTCACTAAAAATAGGAAAGCTAAGCGTCTACCTACCTACCAATATACTACTGAAAATAAAATCTTTCTGAATAAATCGTACAATAGCCATCGTACATTGCATGGCCCGTGTCCCGCTCCGAGGATGGCATCGGGGCTCGATTGCCTGTGAATGGGCGATGTTCCATTCAGCACGAGAACGTCTAACTACACGCGAGTAAGTTTGCTCGTTTTTGAATTTCACTGGGAGGGATAAGCGTTTTAAGCCATGATAATGACCGTTTCATAAACGTAATGACATATAAATTATTTATGCTGATAGACTAAATAGCCATGGGCCTCTGATCGAGGGTAACATTAAATATATATTTTTTCATAAAAACTTTGATATAACGCCCCTATAACCCCCCCCCCCCCCCTCCCTTATATATTATCTAAACTATAAATCAAACAGAATCTAATCGATATCCACCCGAAATTAAATTAAAGATGTAAAACGTTTGTAACATTCAAGATAAAGAAAAATACAGTAACAAACACAAGTTTTCGTACCGGATCTTCTCAGAAAAAACAGATATAAAAATTTATTCAACAAAAAAGCATGTACAATATGCAACTGTAACAATATGAACTTGTCTATGTCCTCTGCAGTAAGCATAAGCTTGTGTCGCAGAGAACAAGTGAGTGATCTAATTGTAGAGTTAAGAAAAAAAATACAATTTGTAAGTAGTAGCCGTAGGCCTAAACGAAATAAAAGATTTGACTTTGAAACGCATTTTCGAATCTCATCTAGTACTTTTGAAAGTCTTTATGAAGTTTATCCATTAAAATAAATAGTATTATTTCATTGTCCTTAAATAGTCATTCATTAATACGTACAACTTACATCAATCTGAACGACAGAACTCTTATTTATTTTTTATGAAGGTATCCTTCGAACACATCAGGTATTATGCATTTAGATTTTTTATCCCCCACACATAGCACTAATTTAATTTGTGCGTACACGACATTACACTTACCGGGTCGTTTAGATTGATGAGGCAATGCCGCGCGCGCGCTGGCTTTATTGTCACCGTCTTAGGACTTCGGTGCGCGGGAGTCGAATATGTAGTGTGACTATGATTTCATGTTAGGATTGGACAGTTAGGATTATACTATTCACCAAATTTATCACGTTTCGAAATTTAAGCCGTTGGTTAAGTATGACTACAAAAACCTATTTAGCTATGCTAAAAACAGTGTAAAAGAGTATTTTAACGTCACCAACCTGATTAGCGCAGTCGGTAGTGTACGGTACCCATAATACATTAGTTTGTTTTTTTCGTCTCGTGATATCTTTACTATTAACTAGTACATATATATGATTGAACGAAACGTCGGGAACGTAAAATCCAAATAAAAATCGCGATAAAATCCTTAAAATTAGTTTAATTTCAATGTGTAATACTCTCGTAAATATAAGAAATCAATATAGATTTTAATTCTTAGTGTAAAATATAGTGTATCCTTTTCTTATTACAAAGTGTGGCAACACTTTTTAAAATATCTACAGTCCTTACAAGAGACTAGTCGTAATGGGGTGCGATACGTCGCGTCGCGGATCTTTGCGATAACACCCACCGCGATATCTGCGCCTGCGCAACCTCGCCGTTCAATATTACTAGTACGATTATTTTTATAATTTCTGATACAACTCCAACAAATGCAGGTGCCTCTAAGCTCCACCTGCAGATTAATCGTAGTCCATTGACAAAATCGATATGGTTTTAGAAAACTGAACTTAAAGACCTAGAAGTTACCTACTGATTTTGTTTGTCATAATTATTGTCTGACTGACAAGAGTGTCCGCTAGGTTCCCACAGCTTCGTATCCTGTCATTTAAAACATAGCACATTTTTATTCATTAGTAATTTAATTACATATCTTATATAGCTGCGCAAAAGCAAAAATCGCGGAGTACATATTTCTAAACATGTATTATTTTATCACCTTATTACCTTTTATTTCGATCATGAAGTTTCTAATTACATCCTACGTATGCTTACATTTGAATAGCAGTATTGCTGCACTGAGCCTGTAATAGCCACACGATATGCTTTGAGTATAGATCAGATGATAAGAACCATTGAGGTATTTGTAGACCGCCATTTGTAACTTGATACCTTCTTATAAATTATACATACTCTTACTAGGCACTTAATACGTACTGGACCCTAGTCTAGTACGTATTAGCAGCAATTTTAGTATGAGAATATACCTATGTATTTTCATATTAAAACTGCAATGTATGTTGTTATTGAATCCAAATTTTAACAATTATTGACTGTGGAGTAGATCGCTTTCTTGCCTCTTATAGGGGCGAGGAAAGCGATGGGTGTCCATCAAGCCATGCTGGTGTTTGGGTGCTAATTGCAGGGACTGCCCGCCCTCCACCCGATTTACAACCTTACGACAAGTCTTGTATCAGTAATTAATTGAAACTTGCATTATGAAATGTACTATGTACTCGTAACTACAGAGAGTGGTCGAATCGAACTTTTCGGTTGCGTTGTCATATCGAATCTACGATGCGGTCAGGAAGAATAGCTCTAAAAAATCGTCGTCGAAACGAGAAAATTGTTAATCGAATCGATTCGGAAACTTGTCGATATGTTTTTAATCTAACTGCTGGTACGTCCGACTTTTTTATTATTGTTTTTGACGCACATCGTGTCGCGTCTCTATAAACGATTCCTAACAGTACTATTTCTCTTAGGTACTAAAATATATACAAAAAATATACATAAAAACATTTTCAACGTTTAATTGATGTATTAAAATAATACTTAGGCCGCGGAATATGGATAAAAACGACACTAACATTAAAAATATTGAGTACAAAAATTGTCTCAGTAATTAACTATAACGATATTCGTTTAAATACCAATAAACGATAATGGAAGCAATTACACATTTACAATGAATAAAAAGTACGAGTGCTATCTAGGTAACAAACTTATAGTTGCGGGTTAAGATATAAGAATTAATCAATAATAGTCCTTGGTGCTTTTCATTTTAAGATTGCGTTATAGGATGAAGTATTTTTGTGTAAGTATTTATTTAATATATATTTTCTGTTAACTAGAAAGATAATCAAGCACCTGTATTTATGACACACTGCCATTTTAATTGGCAAATAAGAGATCGCAAAATATACATATTGAATGGACAGCGATTTAAGTTCGTAGGTTATTATGATCTTGAATAATTTCCGTAAAACTATAAATTTACTTAATGTAGCATCAGAAACATTATATATGTCATTATAAGAGAAGTTTCTATGACAAAAATGGCACAAATGACATTATGAATTAGTTCTTGATAAATATAACAGAATTGCGCCAAAAATACATCCAAGAATAATAGATAATTAATCTATTGTTAACTAAAGTTATATATAGGTAACTGATTAATAAAGGAAGTCACGTAAATATCGTCACATGTGATGCCAATCTGTCCCAACCCCCTCCCCCCCGTTTGATAACATCTCTGACACGGCGTGCTATAAAGAAACACTGATGATAGTAAGCAAATTGGTTTATCGCTGTATACATGAATATAATTCTTATTCAGATAAGATAATTGAGTTTTCCAATTAACCTTTCATTGAACTTGTTGCTCATTAGTTGACTAACCTTTCGGTACGTGTGTATCGTACCGTAAATGGCGTAAAATAATAATCTAAAGTGCAATACTAATGCGTTAGGAAACCTCTGATAGTATTATCGTTACGATTTGTGCGACTGAAGGTACATAAAATCGCTTTTATTGATACGCTCTTATCGATACATCGGTAGCACTACATCGTCTATGACATTTTGATTCGCAATCGCGGTAAGTATTTTTAAATTGTATCGCGATATTTGGTAAACAAGAGAATGAAACGAAGTAGGAATTATTTTTATCAACGTTTTATGAGTTGAACTTACAACGATAATAGATCTTATAATATGTTAAGATCTTTATAATAAGTTAGAGCATACATAACTTCACTTAACTATTTTATTGTATTGGCAGAGGAGAAACAGGTTCATTAATCTGCAACATGAAAACAACCAAACTGCAATTACCTTAAAGTCCTTTCCACCATGAATTATAAAGTAACATGGAAATCGTGGCGCGCGCCCAATCAGCTGGAACCATAACACGATGGGTACCATGCTGTCGATGGAACGCGTATTATGCAATTTTTCAATATAATAACAATATTCACTTAATAAGGTGTCGTGAACTTGAAGTTGAGCTCATCACGACACCGTAAGGGTGTGTACAGTATATGAAATTATGTGAGCTTGTTTATTTCTAGATATATAAAAACATTGCATGTCTTCTACCTATACTGCCGCTCGACAAGCTATGCCAAAGACCTGTGAGTTGTCAACAGACTTTGCTATAGTGTTCAATCGTCGATCTGAAGCTTCCACATGAACCAGGGCCCCAAGTGTGCTAACACAATCGATTCATAATCGATCAGCAACGGCATAGTAACTGTCACATTTGACAGATATTGTATGGGATATCTGTCAAAAGTGACAGTTACTATGCCGTTACTATACGATTATGAATCGATTGTGTTAGCAGACTTGGGGCCCTGTAATATTCTTTAAGTGAATGTAAAAATCCTTGGGAAAATCCAAAAATAAATTCTTCTTTATTACCATGAAAAAAAAATAGTATTATTCTGCACTCATCCCAAGTTCAAGTAGTTTTCAAACACCCTTTGGGTTCTCATCGTAATTCGAATTCTATATTTGAACGATACTCTGTCAACGCTAGCTAGTATTAGTACAAACAAAGCATTTAAAACGCGAGTTACATGTAAAGGTAGTTTATTTAATAAGTGTATTACAAATGGCAACATTGCTAAAATGGCTAAATAATGATAGTATTTTTGCTGTCATATATATTTGCCAGGCTATGAATTAAATTAGATTCAATACGGCAATGGCGCGAAAGGTTGTATTTAAAAAAAAATCTAAGTCTGTAGAATCAATGAGTCACGTGATCGGACACACTGAACAAAACACTTCACAAGCTAAGCTGTGACACTAAAGTAAAAAAGGTGCTAGGAACAGACCGTGAATACTGAAGTATCAGCGTTTGCCACTTCAAATCCACCCTCGGCCTTAACCGCGGCTGTCGTGCGCCCGCGCCGCAGATAATACACAAACCGCGACGGCGACAATCGTGCGACATTCCACCACCAAAGCGTTATAACTCATGAATGTTTTAATAGCCCGCGCGCAGAACAGTTCCGAGCACCCGGCCTTAGTAATTTATTACTTTCTTGTGTGCTTTTAAATAAACATAATCTTGAAAAAAATAATTTTAAATGTTAAAGTTTTGAAGTTGAGGGTGTGGAAATGAATAAGCTATAGGCCCCATAAAGAATATTTGCTAAGAATATTCATGGATAGACAGCACATAGGGCTTTCCAAATATGAGGAACTCTCATTTCAATAGTACCCTTTGCCCACAAATCAGCTAGACAGAAAGTACACATACTTAATTTGTTAAAATCTGTCCTAGCAACATCACAATGCTGACTCCTTATACAACTTCACCGAAGACATTGAGACATGGAACTGTCCCAAGGAATTCAGTCACGTGATGGTCATCTAGTACCTCCTATAATTCATAATTTCTGTTCTTTAGGCAAAACGATTTGGTATGAACATTTCTAGCGCAGAATTTCAAGGCTATTTATGATACTATTTATGCTTTTATAAGCAAAAAGCTATTCCGTATATTTTACGTTTAACCGTTATTCTGAATCGAATTACAAAAATGCTTTATAACAACAATAAATATACTCTAATAATAAAAATATAGACGTGACAAATTCCCACCTAATCGCCATTCTACAATATCTAATAACCGAGTTGTAATGAGAGGACAGGCAGCGGAAGTCCCGGTGGCATTCGTTAAAAACCCATCATCGGTTGTCTGATGGTGTGAGAAGTTGAAACCGGAAAGAGGTCAGTAACGGGTCAGGTACGCTTCCTATGATGACACCTGGTTGATTTGGTGATCCGTATGTAGTTTTCGAAAACCTTAGTTTTATATAAATTTTAAATAGTATTGAATATAAATCTTTGTTTGACATAAAATAAGTGGGTACATTATTCTATGAAGCCCCTGACTTCTGAGCTAAGTATGTTCACCTGTGTTACACATGTCAGTGTCCTCTCTTGTACATCTTGTTTATTTATTTATATTATTTCTTAAGAATATTAAAAAATAAAATATATTAAATAATATAATAAATGTATTGAAATCACTTTTTTATCTGGAAATTATCGCAATTGCTAAACACACACTGAAATCGTATAGTTTTATTAAACTAGAGTCAATCTTGGTGACACTTTACTGAGCAAAGCAACGCAGGTATCTTAATAAATAAATATTGCCAGACGAACACACCAACTATACGGTCCCACACTAAACACCGCTTGTATTATAGGTACTACTACTTTTTTTATTTTTTTGTTGACGGGGGGGAAATCTTCGCTAGATACCCGGCCTCTGTGTGGGAGAGGGCCGGGTTATGTGGGATTCTTACCCACTAAAACCCCCCCGGTGGCCGCCTTCGACACATGTTGGAGGGGCTCCGGGATCTCCAAACGGAACGCACCGGTGCCCCTCTTGTGCCTCGCCCCCTTATGGGGGCCCGTCTCGGGGGAGCAGATGTTTGCTCCCCCTGCGCCCTCGCTGCGCACGGCGGCGGGGAGCCACGCCCGCCGCCGTCCTCCTCAGGAGTCGTCATTGTCACCGGACGTCCGGGGCCCACACCCCAGTCGTCCTCGACCCCGAGGGTAGCCCGTTATTTAAGGCCCTGGGCATCAGGCCCGGATAGGTACTACTACTAGACTCAACTCTCACTACTTCTAGACTTTGTGTGTCGTCTTTCCAAAATCCCTGCCTGGGAATTGCCCCCGACCATCTAATTCTGTGAGGCGATTGATCTTTATCTTTGTTGCTTAAACCTTATTTAAATTAAGTGTGGAGTCCAGAATATGAAATACAGGCACCATTCGATATAACGATGACTCGCGCTTGACCGATATCTTCAACTGTCAACGCCATTAGCGCGGTCACGGGAAAGATCACGAGAAGTGTGATATGATTACCGCAAATAGTAATTCTGTTTTTTTTTGTGACAATAGTCATGATATAATTTGCTCTAAAACATGAAAAGTATTATGTTTTGATATTAAATGTATAGCTGATGTAAACTATGCGTAATTTCGAACTGCAGTGATAGTAGTAGGTGAATGTATGTATGTGTAATGTGTAGACCCAGTGTGCCTAACATAAACTCTTAACGTAATCGTAACGGCATAAATCACGCGTTCACTGATATTCTTATTTATGAAGTCTATGGTTTGAGCAGGAAGGTGTACACCGAAACTGCAATAACTCTAGGTATAGTATTCCTTGACTATAAATTCCTATCTTCATTTTCAAATCCCCATGAATGAACTAGGAAAAACAAATACGTACTGAATACGATGGTTTTAAGAAACCACCGGATATGGTGCAGTGTTCCCATGACAATACTATCAGTCCGCCGCCATTGGGAGCCGGGCGGGTCGTGCGAGATGTGCTAACGTTCGCGTATCTGCGCCCACGCAATGCACGACGAACGCTTAGTGTGGATAAGACAAAAAAAATATTACCCTGTAGGTAGGTAGGAGCCCCTCCAACATGTGTCGAAGGGAGCCACCGGGGGGTCTTAGTGGGTGGGTAGTGGGGGTCTTAAGAATCTCACATAACCCGGCCCTCTCCCACACAGAGGCCGGGCTTCATTCGAAGATTTCCCCCCGTCAACAAAAAAAAAGTGATCAAAGCAATATTGCTTAATAGTTGAGATGGACAAGAATCCAATTCATATCGTTCTCTTGATAATTTTCTGGTTTTAAAATCAAAACATAACTATTAAGTATTCATTCTGAAACACAAGTCTGATAGTAAACTGTGGATTTTGTACAATAATAATATCGCCACGCGAACATACTATCTATATGGTCCCATACTTAGCAATGCTTGTATTATGAGTACCGTACAATGGACTGAGGGCGAAACCTGTATATACAATACTTATAGACATCCATGACTCGGGTACAAAAAATCCTGCTCATTAGTCAAAATTTGTCCCTACCAGGATTCATACTCGGGACCTTCGGCGCAGAAGGCAGGGTCACTACCCACTGAGCTAATCAGGTCATCGACTGTAGATTAAACATAAGTTAAAATTTACATTTATAATGTTGCTATGACAACTACCACTGATGCGGGTATGTAATAATATAAGAGACAAGCCTGATTTGATAAATCTAGCCAATAAATAGTATTGATCGGAGAAGAAAGCTATATTTAAGGATAAGTGATTATTTAGTTTATTTTGTACGTTTAAGTAATGTCCACATTATGCCCATCGTGTCCCATATTCCGTGAGGCGGGATAGAGATCTATCTGAGCCCGTTTGCTCATGCTCGTCTCTCGAACATTTTATTACAATTCACATTAGCTATTATGTGATGCTACCTACTATTTATATCCTTGATTTACATAAATTTAACTGCGGAGTCTTTATTTCCTTTGGTGAAGTTTGAAGCTGTGTAGCTTTCAATATTTTCTGCTGAATATTTTTATGCAATGTGGTTTGTAAGAGGTATATAACGTAATTGCTTTGCATGTGATGTATACTGAAAAATAAAAAGATTTATGCGTTTTCTGAACGTTCTCGATACTATTAGATCAATTTGCACCTTACAATTTAGTGATAAGTATTTAATTAAAGACGCCAGACGTGGCGAGAGCAGCTTAGAAAAGCTCATTGTGGTGGGAAACGTGGAAGGGAAACGTTCACGAGGCCGGTCCCCGACCAGGTGGTCTGACCAACTTAAAGAAACACCAACGTCCCGCTTCTACGCCGCGGTGAAGATGGCCACAGACCGGAGCCGATGGAGACAGTTCGTCCGATCCAAAGAACTGCCGTGATGATCACTATCCTCAGTCATGAGGGAACGACCGAAGAGAGAGATTTAATTGAAATAATATTGTACGCTGTAAAGGCTAAACACGTACGCCCGTAATTACAACTGTCCATCTTGCATATGTATGCATGCTCATGTTTTGATCTCTTATATTAACGCGAATACTACACTTTGAAATAAAACTATTTTTTAAGGATTTTATCGCGTTTATTTTTTGTTTTTACGATCCCGACGTTTCGGCTGTTTTACAGCAACCATGGTCACGGGAGGACTGAGGAGGTTGACGTCTTAGTGTCATATTTTGACGGGGGGTACCGTCATATTTCCGTCGGGTCGAAACGTCGGGAACGTAGAAACAAAAAATAAATATAATAATGTATATCCTTATCATCACATCGGATCTCTTGGGAGTGCAATCTCTGGCAAAATGAGCAAAACACTATGATACGTAGCTTTCAAGTGTCATCTGGAGTAGTATACTTCATAGAGCTTTGTGAAACCAAGGACAATTTAATAATATAATTAGATTTTCCCTCGGACTCACCGAGGGTTAAATCTTCCTTCATTGGTCATCTTAATTTGTCTGTTACTAGTACATTTATTTATTCTTGTATTATTTTATCTGGTATTATTTATTCATATATCACCATAAGATATCCGATGCCCTTACGTACTCTGATATCTATGAGAAATTCTATTAAAGCCCATAATCAAATATTAAAAGCAAAACAAAGGCATACTTTATTACAGTATCTCTGAGCATTGACACAGCAATTATTCTCAACCTAAAACATACTTTTTCTAAATCAGAGATAGGTTATCGACCAATGTAAGAAGACCCCTCCAACCTCAATATACCTGGAAATTTGAACCTAATTGTAAATAGGGAAGGGCCGATATGTTCTGGCCGTGGTACATTTTTGATAGCCCAAATCATAGTTTGAAATTGTCAGCTTTTATAATGATGCGATAAGTGATAGCGTCTAATGGATTGTCGCCTATGTGTTCGTGTGAACTCGGTCATTTTGGATTTTTCGAGATCTTCTATTTTTTTTTAGATATAAATATTATGTTATGCAATCACCTCAAATGTTTCTGGACTCGGTATCAGTAACTACCGCATTATTAAAAAAAATACTACTTACAAAATTGTATCCATCCATCTATTGAAATTATAGTTTTTTGGCTAAAATCGCTAAATATGACCATGAAAGTGTAAGGAACAGGATGTTTTTTTTATGGTGTATATTTTTATTAGTCCCGTTTTCATTACTTTTTTTAAAGATAATGATTTGAAGTTTCATGGGTTCAAATATGAAATTCATAGCTTCGATAAGCTTGGTGATGCTAGCACAGTTGGAGTCTTCTGTAGCCGTAAATCATTTGAAAATGGCTCAATTCAGCTTATAGCAGGGTGTGGCCTTAGTATTACCACCTTTAATGGATGACGTAACCATAACTCCCATGGTATTTGACATGGATTCACAAATGTCTCCCACCGCTGATGCGCATGCCTCAGCCGTGGAATTCCTCACAGAAATCACGATCTCATTACAGCCTAGTTTAGACTGTAGGCACACAATCAAATAGATTGTATTTTATATGGAAGACTTATTCTGGGAGGTGGATTATTGTTTTATTATTAACTAGCTACGTAACATTTTAACAAAGTATTCAACCATTGGGTGGTATAAGATTGTATAAGAAAACCGAATTTAAATTGGTTTAATAGTTTTTTCGCGATACTCGAACAATCAAACATACAGATTATATTTGCTTATTTGTTACGAAAAGACTACTTAGTATGGATATACTCTGAAACAGAGCAAAAGGAAGACTAAAGGAAAGATCAATAAAGTACATAAGAACTATATGTGGGCTTCATGCACCCCACGTGTTAAGTAACTTAAGTCGTCTGTCTTCTTTAGAAGAATTCTTTTATTTTCCCGATATATAAAGTTATATGAAACATTGACACGGTATATGAGCAATAATCATGTAAAATTTTAGTGAAACCAGATTATGGCTATCCCGGGGGAAAAAGTCCATGGTCCATGGTCCAAGTCCAAGTCCATGTTCCGCGAGGAAAAAGGGAGAATGATCCATTTCCCAGATGTTAATTTTAGTATAAGGCCAGGCCGCATTTCATTTAAATCTGCCCAGTGATTTTAGAAATACTGTTTCCCGGTAATACAACCAGTTTTCAAAATGTTACATTAACTAGTGGTGTTCCTTTAATGTTTGTAAACAAAGAAAATGTCAAAAAAATTTTAGATTCAGCTTTGGTATTGAACATTATTCAATGTACAGATACAACCATGTAAAGATCGTACATGTAAATACTCGTATGGCAGAAATACCATGATAATATTAAGAAAAACTTTAAATAATAAAAGGAAAAGGATAATATTTTTTTAGGAACAAATAAAATAAATAAGGAAACAATTCATTTTAGCGTATTCCGACTATGTTATTTATGAACTCTGCAAGTAGATGGTTAAATAAGAACAACATATTTATGCCCTATTCGCAAGCTTATACAGCAAATAAAAAATAAAATTATGCCTATAGAATGATTTTGATTGACTGACATTGATTGAAGACAACTATGTAAGTAGTTTTTCATTTCATCATGTCACATCCATTATTTTATTTATAATGTGTATTTATTGAATGTGTTATCGCTATTAATTACTTGACATTGGCAAAATACCCGCTAAGCTGTGGGTGAGGCCATATTCATATCCATTTTATTTCATCGCATCTCATTTCGTAAAGAAAGAAGAACTATGTAAGTAGTTGATTTTCTTTCATGTCATTTTCGACGAAGAGGAACTTTTGTTTCTTGCGACGTTCATTTTCATTTCTATAATCAAGTTCAGAATAATCCCAGAAGAGATATACACCGGTAACCGTGAACTAGATAAGCCATCGCGCGCAGTTCGTCGCGCGCCCTCGCCCACGCGCACACGGCGCCTTACAAACAATTGTTATTAATGCATACTTAAATTAAAGTGTGGGAATAGGTTAGTACTTCCAAATGTTTTAGGTCTTAGTCAACTAGCTACTGTAAGAAGCTATTTGTTATTATAGGATATAAAATATTTGAGCTTTCCCGGAGACTTACTTAAAGATGATAGCGGGTGAGTCGGACGCTTACTTTGAAAACTAGGCGTGCAAGTTCGAATTCCAGCTTACACACATCGGATTTTCAGAATGTTATCGCATTTCGGTTTTTCATATTTTTAGTTAAAGCAAATATCTCGAGAAAATCTGTACGACTTCCGAAAGCCGTTTAAAGTTCGCAAGCTCTCAGCGGTTGTACGCTTTTATCAATATTTATTTCATGCAAATTTTTACATAACAGACAATGCAACAATATATAACTATTAATTCGTGATCACTGCCATGAGTCACTGCGCCCGCGCACTCGAGATCTCACGATACAAACAATTCTCACGTGTACATGACATAATAATAGCGTTGCTGTTTGTGCTTCACTATCAATTTGATTGATATTGTGCGCGAGATTGAATTTGAGCGTGGATCCACTGACATTTTAAAATCGTTACAGATAAAAAATGTTGAACTCACAGTGAATTCCTGGCTATGTTTAATGTGGGAATAGTTTTGAATAATCAGCCTTTTTAAAATGTCTATTGGCCTGGTACTATTTCCTAAAATAAGCTACAATTGCCGGCAAATAGATGAAAAAATACTACGCATCCTAGTTTCCAGAATGATTCAACCATGTTTATAATGCTCATTTGTTATCGATGGATGTTGCCGACAACTTGTGTCAAAAATAATCAACGACACCACTAGTTGCCTACAGATTTGGCCTTTAACTGTCGATCTATTTTGTTGTTGTTTTAATTAAAAATAATAGAAAGTGTTTATGTCAGTCTATCACCACAGCTCACTAATAAGTATACCTACCTAAAGATATACAAATCTGTACAAGTTGTAATATGCTAATATAAACAATAAAACTAAATAAGTTATACTAATGGATACCTAATTGGCCTTTAAGAAGCTATTCCCCTTCTAACATAAGGATGGGATGGGCTATGCCAGACCAAAAATGTCTGCCATCGCAGCAGGTGCTGTGGCTGGTAGGCTACAGCGCTGGTTTTCAGATGGGGATGGGATGGAATCATTTTGAGGTGGTGGTGGGGTAATCGATATTGTTTTATTACACACGACGTGTAAATCGATAATAATAGAGTTAGCTAACACTCTTCGAATTCCAATTCAAATCCTGTTGGCAATAACTTTAATCTTCACATCGCATCTCTTTCGCAAAGCAACCGAACACCATCCCGGATTATCTCCCCACCCAATCAATGTAAAACACTATCGCGAGGCCATCCAATGCAGAAAAAAACAATGCACAAATCAAACACGAGGGTCTGCCCACGTGGACTCATTAGCACTAATCAGTACAGCCTTGATTTTCCATATCCAAGCCTTTTGTGAGCATTGGAAAGTAATTACTGTATGGCCCACACTTGATGCGACTCCCACGTTAAGTCAAAAGCTTAGTTGGAGATGTTTAAGTACGTTTTGAGTGTTCAATGTGATGGGCGGTTGGCGGGTGTTAACTTGTCGAGTATGTCGATAATTAATCCAACTAAGAAGTTTATTTAGGTTATTGTTTGTACTAATATTTCATGGGTGGTATTTTAGTTTTGCGATGTAAGTAGAAATACTAGATAGCTAGATGAAATATTTTTTTAAACAAGCCAAAATATTCTCAGGGAATATTCGTACATAATAATTAATACACTTACTAGAGTATTTCATAAATGGCTCAAAAAGTAATAATATCGATAACCTACATTTAAAAAAACACTTATTTATCGATATCGACAACCAGCCTGTCCCCGCTAAGTTCACAAAAATCATGCGCTCGCGCACTGACAGGCCGCGTCTGACGTACATTTCGTTATTGGATTAAACAATCACAACATTATCTGAACACTTACCTCTACCATTGTGACCCTTAATTACTTTGTAATAAAGTTGAAAGCATATTTATGATGCGAATGAAATAATGTGTATGAATGTATTCTAGGTACAATAGAAATAATTAATGTCGAATTAAACTCACGAAGGTCGAATCTTAAGTAATCGTTTAATTGGTACAGATGTATATGAATTGGATTTATGATAGCGGAAGAGTGGGCGGTATGTGGCAACATTGAGCTCAGAAAGAATATTCATTTGTTATAGTCTGTGTCTATAAACTTGTATTACAAGTACTAGGTATTAAATGTTACTAAATATCATTGAATGAATCATACTACATGATTATTCATTCATTAATATATCCATAGGATTAGACATCTAAAGGACACGTTGAATTACTTATTTTGTTTGCTCTACTCCGTGTTAATTATCTTGGTTGATAAATTATATTTCTTATTGGGAATAGAGAGGTTCAGATTTAAGTACCGTACGTATTGAAATACCGTGAATTGGGTTTTGGGCCTGAGAGTGATGGGATCAAAGTGTATAAATATATTATGTTATGTTGTTAATGAAATGATGAGCATATAACATGAGCATATAGCCAAAACGTCGAGGACGTAAAACAGAAAATTAACGCAATAAAATCTTTAAAATAAGTTTAATTTCAAAGATTTTAACTTTTCTTTATATATAATCAGTCAAAGAAATTGAATTTTCCATTCAAATTTCAATACACACAGACGTAATAGCTACCTATATAAACTATCAAACTTACATGTTCGCCATGTCGCAACTACAATACTCAAGTCCCATGTGCGATATCCGACACCTTTCCGAATTTAAAATAATTTTCACATTTTAATATACATGTAAATTTTCGCATTCGTTTCTAAATAATGCCATAGCTCATGTGGATAGGTTTATGCGTTAATTGCTGCGCTAGCGCAGACGGGACCTGTTATTACTAGGGTCGCGGTAAAGGTGGGCTCACACCGGTGGAAATGAGCTATCGTTAATATCATTCTCGTTTATTATGTAATAGTCATAAAATAATTATTAGAGCATCTGGTAAATAAGTGTTCAAGTAAGCTTAGGGTAGAAACTACATAGCTATATGTCGCAGTCAGTACCTACAAAGTCGTTTTAAATGCAAATATAGGTTTTTTTATAACTACCGGCTAGATGGGTCCACTAAATACCTAATTATATAATATCGCCAGACGAACACACCAACTACACGGTCCCACACTAAGCAACGCTTGTATTATGGGTACCGTACAATGGACTGAGCGCAAACTCAGTATATAATACTTATAAAGATATTAAACATCCACGACTCGGTTACAAACATTCAAGCTCATCACGCAAAACTTTGATTCGAACCCGGGAACCTCAGCGCAGAAAGCAGGGTTACAACACTGTGCTAATTGGGTCGTTGAGTACTTACCTATTGTACTCGTCTTCACGAATCTTGTTTTGTTTCACAGTTTATCAATGTACAAAGTGTTATAAGAAATAAATTATCTTAATACCAATAATTTTGGAAACGTGCTTTTTAAGTTGGTTAGTGTGTGAGTCCCCTTACCTTCGGCCGCTCTAATGGCCGACTGTATGTTCGGCCATTGTATACGGTACGTGCGCTGGGATATTTTGTAATATATACGTAGACTAGCGTAGATATGCGCTGAAGCCAGCCTATAATAAGATGGGTCAATTTATTGTTTAGTAATTTCCTTGTGTTATGAGCGAGCATTGCAGCATAGCAGCATCTGTTTTGCGTTTTACAACGCATCTTGAGGTTGATTTTCGACAAATGTGTGAGACTATTAGCATTAAGTATCACATAACTATTATAGCGAATATGACGTCTAACAAAAATATTTTATAATATTTCAAGAGGTTAATAGTAGAGTAGACCTACCTAAAATAATGGAGTACATTTTTTTTTTAATATTAACAATCCCGTTATACATTGTAAGGTCCCTCGGAAGATTCTAAAGATAAATGTCCAGAAAAAAAAAACGCAGTTACAAATTTAAAATAAAATCATGTTCTTCATTATTTCGTATATTTCTATCGACTAATAATACTACAAATACAATAAATTATTGAAACCGATTTGCAACAATTACTGTTGTAAACCTGTCTCAATCAACGTCTTTCTATCGACTAATTATTAGTAGATGAAAATACACTAAATTATTGAACCAGACTTAACAAATAGGCCTGCTGGTAAGCTTTTACATACACCATTTACATATTTATTCGATTCATCAACAAGATCGATAAGACCTACGTGTTTACATTTTAAAATATTTTCCTTTTTTTTTGCTACACCATACAATTACGAGACAACATTTTTACGTTGTCGCGTAAATTAAACAAAGGATGATAGTGGTAAAAACATTTTCGATTCTCAATAAAGCTTAGCTCTGATAGCGAAGTGCTCAATTTAATGTTCGCACAATCTACTATCAACATCGCTATAGACTCTCTCTCTCACTCTCTCGCAGCTAAGCAACGGCACGAGTATGGCTTTACTTCTGCCTACACCGAAAACATAACATTTTTACTGAAGCGTGACTTCAGTATTTGTTATATGTAAATTAGCGATTTGTCCAATGCCCGCCCAGGTCTCTTCCCAGGCTACCGTTGATGTAAAAATGTTCAAATCTACAATTTTTGGATCAATGCAATTTGGACTCTGTCTCATTTGATTAGAGTTTGTTTTAATGATACTAACACTACCCCACAGGTACTCAACTTTGCGAGTGTATGGTATAGAGAGGATTTACGGTGAGAATATTATCATTTATATGTTATTAATAAAACTACACCCAAAAATTAGTAATATAATATAAAAAGCCTAAAAAAGCCGTTTATGTCAAAAGATTCATTTTTAATGTTTTAGTATGATTGATGCGGGCACAGTTGCATTGCAAATATAAATCGAATATTATGTTAATTATACATTATTATTAATGAAAAACACGCACGCATTTGAGTAATAAATCAATTTAATGTATTTTTTAGTCAATACACCAACCTCTACTTACTACTGGTTTACAAATGAGATGGAATAATCAACTGGTTTATTTTTTATAGGATTAACCGATGATATCAAATTATATTTCGCAAAACACAAACATAGATTACTTATGGGAAATTACACGCGCAAGTTATTACTAAGGACGTTCAAGCTCATTAACTGGTATTGGATTATATTATTTATTTACATTAACATTTTATTGAATAACTGATTTGTTATCTATGGCTAAGCAAAAGACTCTCAATCTGTTAACCTTCCATTAAAAAGGATTATCGAGTCACAAGGTGAAACATTAATTTATCGATTTAAAACAATGCAATCAAAATCACAAACAAATTTTTTATTGCAGTGGTCCTTATACTAGACGCAAGCCTATGGGATGAGGATACTTATTATTAAAAAATAAAATAAAAAGGATTTAATTCGTACAATAAAAAATAATAATTGAAGTAATTGTGACACACTAGGCCTGACCTGTATTTTGACTTAAAAAAATGCAAATTAATTAAAAAAAAGATAAAATATAATGTCAAAAATTAAGTAATGAAGGTTTAGTCAGAAGTGCGAAAAGTGTGCATCTATGGTACTGGAGTGTGTGGGTGTGTGGTATTTGTATAAGTGTGTGTGCGTGTGTTTAATATGCAGATAGACTATATTTAATTATATACACATAGGAACTTTAAACAAATATAAAAAAATACTTAAGACAACTAATGCACTTGATTTAATTTGAAATTCAGTTCGATAGTTTTTATAAAATGATGCGTGTTTTTTCTGTAATAAGTAGGTACTCACTCTTAAGACGCATGAACTAATTTTATTCATAAAGTTTTGTTACATTCGATGCAAATAAATAATAAAAAGAAAATGTTAAATTGTCCATTAATGGGTTATAAACAGCTCTATGTTATCTGTTTTCAAGTGCAGTTTGTTTAAACACCACAGTAACGTAGACAATACGCAGCGGCCGGGCAATATGCGCCATTCAGAATGCCAACATGGGCCTAGGGATGCGGGCAATTAAAAAATATAAGCACTGCTGTGTTACTCGCGGCTCTTAGGACTTATATGGAAGGTGAGATAGGAGACATTGTAGCCTTACGAATGAGGGATAACATTTTTTTTAATATTTTAGTGAATTGTGTATTTTTTATATAGAAATTAATAATAATAAGCATTAAACTATAAAAATAACAATTAAATACCGTTCGTTGGTAAGCATGTCACTTGAGAACGGCTGGACCGATTTGACAGTTTTTTGTCAAATGTTTGTAATAGTCCGAGTAAGGTTGTTGGACAAAACTAAATTGAAAAAAGTGGTCCCGAAAATTGCAATACTTTTTTAAAAGTGAAACTGCTTTTTAAACATGGCAACGTCTGTTGGGTCAGCTAGTAATAAATAAAATGTCCTTTTAGTAGATACATATGTCACTACTTGGTTCTGAATTTGAAGAAGACTGACTTTTAAAGCCAAACGAATTCATAGAGTAAGTTATCGCCTAAAAAATATTAATACCAGCACTACGTATTAAAAATGGCATTGTATTGACGTCACGCGAGAAATATGGAACACAAAATCATTCGTAGAAATGACGTAATGATTTATCATTTAAAATTTATTGCCGGGTGAGTTAAGTTATGGCTCGGGTAAATGCCGAATTTCTACTGACCTACACCCATTATTGCCTCACCTTCTAATAACATTGATAAGTCCAAAATATAATGGTGTCACAAATGCTGGCTGTATTTCAACGAACATATTTTTTCTAATTAACCTTGTCATAATTTCCTTAGCAATATTTTACTGCAAACAAATAATTTTCAATATCTCCACAATTTTTAGCCCTGCCTGACCTCACAGAACGTATCGCAAAAAAAAGCTTAAAATAAGACTCGTTTGTCGAAAAAAAGTTTTTACAAATAATACAGTCGTCGAAACGCACCCGTAGGGAAAGTTCGTAAATTTAAATATTTGAGCGTGTTCGAAATACGAATCATTATCTTGTTTACGCATTGGGTAGGACGTATCTCATTAACAATCAGTATTGAACTTCATATACCAGAAAACTGAGTTCATTTTAAAGCAAATCATTTTTAATTTGATTAGTGCCTTGTGCATATATCTTATTACCGAGTAAATATGGTGCTTTTTGCATTGATTGAACTGTAAGTGAAATCGCAATGTAGTAATTGTAATAACTGGCGCCACTTTTTGTAATCGCGGAATAACTGTAACATTCATTGGTTTTTGACGAAGTTTCGTTGATTGCTTAATTGTTTACAAACGACTGTTATTTTGACATGTGAAAAGCTTCTTTAAATACAAAATTCACGGTACAGCAATACCGTGGGCAAACAATAAATGGTCTTAATAATAAGTCAGTATGTATTATATTTAATTGTTTTATGAATCGGGTCCAGGTTCTGGATACCTTGCGTAGGTAATTTTCATCAACAACTAGCATCTGACGTCATCTATAATTATAGCGTAGTTGTAGTGAGTATTCGTAGACAATAGGTTAATAGATAATTATGTTGAAAGCAATGCATACTAAAGACGATTTTTTTTTACAAATTTATCGAAAGTATAGATCCATATGCGAAACGTATGGGTCGTGATCTTTGACCGTCATGGAGACCTTAATATATACCTGCTATTAATAATACCTCATTGGCACACATTATTAAGTATCAATCGAAACCGATAATTACAATTTCCGGTCTCACGATTTTAATAAGTATTAAAAAATATTTTCCAACATTAGATGCTAGGTAGACGAAACACATATGTAAAGGACACTGTTTATAGTGAAATATATGACCGCTATTCATTAACTTCAAAAATAAATATAAGATAGTAGTAATTAAGTATCTCGATTTATCAATTCGTTGCCTCTTTTTTAATTTTAGAAATATGCCACTAGTGGCAGCCACCGTCGTACCGTCTGCGCACGTTTCTATCTCAAGGATACTATTAATTTAAAAATAAAATATAGTCTCGTAGTAAGTAAGTATCTGAGATTTATAATTCATCGCTCTTTTCATTTTAATTCTTAACTGTACATGAAATTAGAAATATGCCTCTAGTGGCAGCCACCGTCGTACCGTCTACGCACGTTTCTATCTCAGGGATAGTATTAACTTAAAAATAAAGTTTAGTCTAGTAGTAAGTAAGTATCAACGATTAATGAATTCATCACTATTTAAATTTTAATTCTTAACTGTACATAAAATTAGAAATATGCCACTAGTGGCAGCCATCGGCGCACCGTGTGTGTACGCTTCTATATGAGGGAGAGTATTAATATTTTTTCCACCGGCACAGCTACAAGGAATGGGCGTGAAATCGTGCCCAAACACACACAAACCCACACGCGCTGATAATGTGTAATACCTCGTCTATATTAATGCAGTCGATCATAGTATTGCTGATTCGTTAATGAATGGGTTTCATAAGTTATTGGAGAATTCGTTTTAAAAAATATTTTTCACCTATTATGGATGCGTATTGGCAGGCTAAAGTTATTATGTTAAATATAAAAACGATGTATGCATAGTATCTGAAATGAAGGTCTGAATTAACTTATATTTAGTTAAGGGCCTATTTCATAATGTTCTGATGAACACTGTCAATAACTTATTTGATATATTTTTATGAGCTCTTTCTCAAATAAATTTTCCTAAATTATGACTTGCATAATTATGAAAGTTATAGTAAAAAAACTTGTAGAATGAATTTGTGATTTTGTATTATGTACGAGTATGTTATATGTATATGGTTTCATGGTTTTTGGTGAACTATTATCATAAAATATAAAGTTAACTTTTGACACGACCGAAAGTTTCACAGTTTCTTTATAAATAAAAAAAATCTCTACAATGTTAATATTAAAATCGAAACATGATTAAATAAATCCGGACCACAATACACGATCAATAGCTCCGTAGAGCGCCGACTTTCATGAAGGCATTACCCTGCGGTTGGCAACCATCACCGTGAATGCACGTCATCATTGCCAATGTGAGTTATTTTCAACGTATTGAGGTTGTTTCCATTAAAAGAACCTTGAGGTGAGAATGGAGAGGAGACTTTTATTTAACTTTATTTATTTCATTTTATTTTTTATTATACTTGATCATATAGAGTTGATCCATGTGGTCAGGTAAGTAGAGCATCTTTCATACTGGCTTTCTGTGGATGTCATCGTGAAACAAATTGTCGCCATAACATGCCATAATGTCGAAGGGCTCACTAACCGGCACGTAGAGCTTTCCATTAATAAATAATTTATATTAAATATATTATGAGATAATATTTATTTAAAGATGAATGTACCATATCTTTTCAACAGTTTTGGGGATTGAGGTCTTTTCGTGATCGTAAGAGATATATATTCAAATTGAAAGAAACTTTAATAATTTCCTTTATTGTTTATCCGCGCTTACTTTCACAACTTTGATAAGTATTTCAGGATATAAAGGGACGATGAATGAATTCAGAAAAGTAACAATATATTTACAATTGCAGTACAAACCATTTTTTAAATTATTATTATCATTCCACTATAAATAATAATAATAATAATAAATGTTTATTTCATAAAAAGCGTTGTACAATTTAAATAGAGCCCTGTAGCCTGTGGTAGCTTTTTACAAGCTGTGTTACAGGCTGCAGTGTCTTCCCCGAGTTCACATTCGCATAACATTACACAATTTTGGGTCACAAATATTATAAACAATACAACACATGACGACAAAAATAATAGTATAATCAGATTCAAAATCTAAGTTTAAATTTAGAAGCAAAAGAGAAAAAAAAATTAAAGAGAAAGAAAAAAAATAAAAATATATAATAATAGTAAACAAACAAACATAAATAGATTGAAATTTTTATTAATTTGATGGAAATATTGAAAGTACAAAAAGCCAATTATGCATGAGTTGGAATATAGAGATAGACTCTATCTAACGAAAGACATCAACGCGTTATATTACTAATGTTACTTTTCACACATACGAATATTGCAAGTACGACTAAAGTAGAGTATTGAATACGAGTTTAGTACATAAATGGTCAAGATCGCACTTTTTTGAGTGCATATTGTGGGCATCGCTTGCGGCCAATGTTCAGAAGTTTGTTTTTGCGCCAACGCAGTAAAACATTCGTATTCGTATCTGCTTATTGGTATTTTATGGCGCAAAAATCATAGTGTTGGTTTTTAGAAGAAAAAGTCTCGTATATGTGTGTTATGGATGTAGAGTTTTGATGGTAAGCCACGTGCAAGCTATAAATTCTCCATTACACGGAAGAGACAAATGCAGGTCTTTCGAATGCAGTCTAGAGTTAGTCATGCTCCATTCAATGCCAATCGCATTGAGGTAGAGCATACCCGTTATAATGACAATAAGTTTCCTTGTTTTGAATAATTGGGTAGGCGATATTTGGTTTAGGCGTGTGGCAGTGAGCAACATAGCTCGAAGAACTGATGTCCGTTGGGGCAGAAAGGTTTTTTTTTATTACGTTATAGGCAAGTATTTGATCTCGATCTCACCTGATGGTAAGTGACGATGAGATCTACGATGGAGCATACTTGCCCAGAAGGTTCTAGAATAGCGACCACAAGACAGAAGAAAAGGTCGACTGATGATTTCACACGCGTCACAGAGAGCCAGTGGATGCGAGTGGTGAAAGACGACAGAAGTTATTGAGGAAAGCCTATGTCCAGCAGTGGACATCTTTCGGCTGATTGATGAAAGGTGTTTATTTCTTGAAACATTTGAATCGTAATAAATATATTTGTAAACAAAAATAAATATATTATAGCGTCCAATCACTGCAACCAATATTATTGAACAAACATCGTTTGATTTATATTCATCGTCCAACTAAATCATATCGTGTACGATCCTCAAAATAACGTTTCAAAACAAATGATGACAAATGGGCCTAAAGTCCCTAAATAGATCACGCGCCGTCCATTGGTACCAACAACCAATTACTGGTTGATTTATGTCAGCCAATTATTTATTTGTCCGTGCTTATTCGCGTTTTAATTATTGGCATTGATGCAATCGATGTGTGGGGTGAGTGGACTATTTAACGGCTGATTAAAATTTAAAATCTTTGTAATCTTAAGCACGGATGAGTTCAAATGTTACAAATGAGCATGACATGAGTAATGATTATAATTAATTATTGTTTTGCAATTTTCGTATTATACTTCTGTAAATTTAGAATGAAAGTGTCGTGCTATTTTTGGTTTAAATAAAAGAATATTAAATAATAAACAATAATAAAATAAATATTTTTTTTTTAATATTTGTCTCCGTTCAAATTTAAATTTAAATTATATATATAAAACAAAGTCGTGTTAGTTATACCATTTATAACTAATGACATGTAGGCCGATTTTATAGAACTTAATTTTTTGATTTTGTCTCTGCCCCGAATAGCATAAATAACTATATTAATACTATACATATACATGGGAAAAAATACTAAAAAAAATAATTATAAGGATCAAACATTTTCTCATACATTTGATTCTGAGGTGGTACGAAGTTCGTTGGGACAGCTAATTATGATTACTTTTAACAGACGAGTCAAATTATTTATATTAAACGCAATATTTAAGATTTTTATTGGAAATATTTTACTATTGGCCTCGTCAATAAAATTAAATTAAAATGACGTCAGCAACCCATGTGTGACTTGAATGTTTATACCACCAGGTTGACCAGGAATAAAAGAAATACTGATGAGATGGCATTTATCACATACATCCACCCTGCTCGTATGTAATACATTTTTCTCATACATTAATAGGACCACCCGTCGCGGCCCGGCTCCAGTACATTAGTTCAGTGTTGCCTGCGATTTATTTATTACTTGTTCGTACATTTGTAATAACTACGCTTTTGCAAAATTATCTTATTGGATGGTACGGGAAATGAGGTCTCTCCAGCTTCCTATGTTTCAGATTATTTATAATCTTATAGTTTCATGATTCATGACGCTATAAGCCTATTTCATGACTCATGAAATAAGTCATATTAGTGTCACCAAAACGGTTTTGGGTTTGATGTTGGAAGTGGTTTCAAGTTTCATATTCTATGAATGTGTTTGTTTTTTTTTTAGTTTTTCACCTTTTTCTTTACTTGTTATGAGCCCTTTGTTGTTAACATATACACACACACAATCCACATAGAACAGGTATAAATTAATTATTATTTAATTTGTACAACCCATTTTCAATAAAATTCCCAACTTAATTCATAATATAGCCAATGTCCGAAGTCACAATATATTACACCAACACCTAAGGCTCGGACAGAAAAATCGCTAGAAATAAACTATGCTGACGGGCATAATGCGCATGCGTGGCACGTAGTAACAAATAGTGCTAATTTTATATAATAGTAATATTTATCCTGACATCGGAAGCGGCGGAGGTCAAGCGGACCATAGGGTCAAACCTTCGGGCATGTTGAGGGGAAGACACACTGGTGGGGAATATATTTTGTGCTTTATTTCTTAGTTGAACTGACTCGCCGAATACTCAAATTAAAAGCCCTACTTAACTGTTCGAGTCACGATCTCGAATTTATTGAAAGACGCCTTCAAATTAAGCGCCTTTAAAATTTGAGCCAGTTTCAAACATTATGTCATTGTAAACAATTCTCCAAGTGGCCTGGAAACTAAAAGATCACCAAATTGCAAGACTTGAAAAAAATTTAACAAAGCCTATTGTCATTAATTATCGAATGTTTGAAGAATCCTTAAACAAAACGTGCTGACCCCCTCACCCAATTCACGCTCGAATCCTTCGATGCCGTGCGAGGGAATCACTACTCACTCGTTCCTCATGTCAGTTGGCAACTTTAATCTGCACTCGCGCTTGAACACGTACCCTTAAGTAATAGCCTGTGAAATCTTAAATCAATTTAAAAACAGTTATTACACGATACGCGAGCCATCTCGGCCTTTATTGTTTTTAATGGGCCCGCATTTTGGGCCCGACGTCGACTAAGTGTTGGTAATAGTATGTACGGACATGGGCCTCATGGCCGAGTGGTATGCGGCTTGATAGGAATATGCATACATTTATGGACTAGCTTTTGGCCCGTGGCTCGGCTCAGGCAAGCTTTGATCTTAGCAGCTCAACTTTGAATTGTTATAGCGTGATGTTATATATCCTGTAGTTTTAGTCCAATCATACCGTCAAAGCTTTTAAATAGTGAAATCTTCGTTGTAATCGGTTAAGCATTTCTTGCGTGATATTCGAACATAGACAAGATATCCTAGAAATCTTATTGTTTATTCAGAGTCGTCCAAGTAGCGAATAAATATACAATATGAAGACCTAGCCCAGTTACAGTTTAATAGCTTTATTGATTTGGTGGATGATTGTGTTGTATGCACGTTTTCCACTTTTCACTGATCATACTTTTGTGGAAGAGAATTAAAAAATACGTGATAGTTCCAGAACGAGATAATTTTAGTTGCTTATTGAATGTTGAAATGTTAAATTTCAATCTACGTACTTTGATCGTCAGTCCTATTGTCAGAGAGAGTTTGTTGCAGACATATTTTAGCCGTGGATTTGGATTAGAAATTTACAAAGTAGAGGTAAAATTGTTAGATAACTGCAGAGCTCCAAGAGCGTGAGAGCGTCAGATACGCACTTGGCTGGTTTTTTTTCACATAATTACATTCATAGCATTTTTTACCATAACTTTGATTATTATGGCACCTATGTATCTTCTTAATTCTAAGTTTTTATTCGGCGTCAAGATTGATGATCGCGCACACTTAGAACGAGTTCGTAGATTAAATGAATTGGAATTTAACACCTTTTCTGGTATTTAAAGAATGATGTATTAAAGAAATAAATAAGAATGCGCGAATGTTACTCAGATAAATTAGCGATAGACTATAAAGGTATTAGGGTGAATACACATCAATGCAAAAGAAAAAAAAACCTTATTTCAATACGTAACAAATTTGGTCATTCAAGTTATAGTAAAGGGCATATCGTTAAATTTGTATACGCCTATGAAGGCACTTACAAATAGTTATTTTGTGATTTTTCCTCGGATCGGAATGCGATCTCAACTGAGAAAATTTGCAAGAAACTTAGCGAGATTATCTTTTTTGCATAGTATTTTTTTTATCGTCAAATAATCATGTTACAAATATTTTTTTGCCTCCAGTGAATTGCTTTTCGTAAAGCGCATATGCTGCGCATTGGCCACTTTACTAACACTAGATGGTATAGTGAAGTAATCAGTCCAAGCAGCAATTTGTCTAGTAGCCTATAGGATTCAACACGGCCAGTATTGACGGAGTGTAGGGCTTTACCCAACATTAGGACAGAATAATATAACTAGACTTAATATATATTTTTTAAACTCGATGCCAATTTGTTATTTTTGCTAGATACGAGAATTTCCTACGATCACAGGTGCTACAGTAGTGTCATCTATTTTTTCAGTGTGTTTATTCGGATGTATAGATTCAGAATATTATCGAGGTCGACGAAACACATCTTCTGCCCACAGATGTGTTTACGCATCTAGGAGCAGTCATCCGTCGTTAACCCCCACACTGGCAACAGTCCAAGCCAAGGTCGTGCCTCCGAAGGCGCCCTTGAACTAGTTACCCCCCTTCTCTTCTGGATGGAGCACTTTTAGCGTTCGCCCTCTTACCCGGTGAATCTGTAAAGGTCATCTGCAACCAATAGCATATATCATTTCGAAAAAGAAGTCGGAACATTAGTCGACATTAATAGATTAGCACCAATGTTGTTGTAACATTTTTACATTACAAATATATCCGTATAAATATTTATTATACATATTATGAACTTACATGAGATCATTAGTCAAGCTCGGAAGCTATTATAACGTATAAAATACATATACTAATTTGTCCTTCGGAAAGAATTAAAACGAATAATAAAGATATTAAAATGATGCGAAAATTATTGCTAAGATATTAGTTAAAACGCTTTTATATTATTGTTCTTTTGCCTGTCATTATGCTGGTAGGAGCTGCTTATTTTTAACCGACTTCAAAAAGGAGGAGGTTCTCAATTCGGTTGTATTTATTTTTTTATTTTTTTTATATAAATGCCATATTATCATAAACTACGACCTGATTAGCTAAGTTGGTAGTGACAATGTCTTCTGCGCTAAGGGTCAGGGGTTACAATCCTGGTAGGAACAAACTTTGTGTAATGAGCACGAATCTTTGTACCCGCGTCATGGATGTTTAATATCTATGTAGGTATTATATTCTAGGTTCGTCCCCAGTCTATTGTACGGTACACATAATACAAGCGTTGCTTAGTGTGGGACCGCATAATTATTGTTTGTCAGCGTATATTATTATTATTACTGTATCACAAATAGTTAATGTCAATAATATTTACTATGGTAAACTATTTTGATTGTAGCTTTTTAGTGTTCAGTATGATATATTTACCATTCTCGCTCAATTATGTCAGAGACAGTTCAATTGTTATGGTAATTGGATCAGAAACGTAAGATCGTTCTGTCGATGCGTCTGCGATAATAAACATCGTGCGAACTGACCGAACCCCCGCGCGGTCTGCTTGCGAGTCCACACTGTAATCTAATAACAAATCTAATAAAGATGACTTAAGGCAGAGTTTTAGTTAACAGTTTACGATTTTTGAGTGAATTGCATTCACTTATTTTTAAAGTAAAGTACTCGTTGATATATTATATCTAGGGGACAATAGATTTCAAAATAAAATAAAGACATTAATGTAGATTGCTCTAAGACTTTTTATAAAAAATACATAAAATTAGGAAGTCAGGTTAATTTGATTGAAGTCTTACGTTAAGAGAAGAAATATGTTATATGCATCATACAATGTCAATAAAATATAATACCTCGATGTAGATGTTCTTCTTTCCCTTAAGAAAGATGATTCGAATAAGCTCAGCGCAATGAATAATGTTAGAACAGAAGCCGCTGGGATCCAGCAACCTTAATTTACTGCGGCCATTATTAAATAATAATAAAAAAATAATATAATTCAGTTTAGTCAAGTAGACAAATGATTACTTTGTGCGGAATACTTACAGCTAGTGATGGGCTGCGGGCAGAATTAATGAATCGATATTGTAACGATAATTTAAAATTATAATCAGTAGGTATAACCAACCTTATATTATAACTAATAGTAACATAATCACCTTTTGATAAGGTCGATACCCTCTACGAATGAGTGACGTCTTTTGTTTGTCGCGTATAATTCCCGTTAAACTTAAAAGTTTTTTTTTCGAATTTTGTTCTGGTTTAATAACTTAAGACGTTAGCGATTTACTATATTGTATATGGTCAAAACTTAATAGTTGAACACATACCCATCTTCGCCATAAAATGGTTTGCGCACGAATGCCATTGTATTAATGACAAGAAAATTAGTCATTTATCTGAGCGCCCATGTTCACACTCGTCTAACAAGTATAAAATCTAACTTACCGTTTTAAAGCTATAAAATATTACCATTTTTTTCATATCGATAATAAGAACCAATGATTTCGGATATAATCCGTCCATCGGTCAAAGTTTAACTGCCACTTATTTTTTTTATATACGTACGTTAATATTATTCACTAATTCTCTGGTATGACAGTTTAATGTGTACATATGATACAAAATATAACATATTAAGTTGATTTGAATATTATATATGGGGTAATTCGTCATGTCACGAGAGTTCGCGGATTGGCTTGGCATTTCAATCATTTGTGTATTCTTTATTTTATATGTGTGTAGCTATAGATATACTGTGAGTTGCGATGTTAGTTTGTTTATTGAGACGGACTTCTTTTCCTAGTTTTGTTTTATTTTTTTAATTACTTAAATATTAATGTCAGTGACATAAAAATAATTGATAGTTCTACTAGGTACACACAGTAGATAGATACCTATTATTATTTTGTAGTGAAATTTTCCTACGTTTTAATAGTTATTTTGCGATACAGGGCGGAGACCAACCAAAAAAAAAACATAAAAATCGGCCCTTTCTTGAGCGTATGAATGGTGGAACTAACACGACTTTGTTTTATATATATATATACAGATATCAATTGTGTATACCTAATAGAAAGTGATATAGTTGATTTTTTACCAAAATATGAACCGTGTAAAGTCGGACTGAGGTAGCTAGCTAGTTTTGTATTGTTTCTATACATATTATAGTTACGTAGGTCCACGATTTTATTTTAATCAAGTCATATTACGTTTAATATATTTTGCCATATATGGCTAGATGATTATTATTGTCTGACCTTATTATATTCAGATATTTTAAGATATGATGTTACGTTTTTGTTATTCTTATAAAACTTTGAAATAATTATACATATTTGATTTTTTTTAATATTATCTGTTTAATATCATATCTGCTAGTAGCAGATACGTACCTCAAATTTATACAATTATTAAGAAATTTACACCTAGATTACAGAAACCAGGGCCACAATCTTGCCCTTGTAGATTTTTTTATCTCATCTAATTGGTCAAACAATGTAATTAAGGTTATGTAAAATAATTATAGACCATTTAATTGTATCGTTTATTTCGAGTTATTTTATCGACATTCTATTGATACCCGTACGCCACCTCACTACCCCATTACCTCGGCGCCGCCGTCTGTAATCCCATGTCGTTTTATTTTCGCAAATCAGTGTTGCGGTCGAGGTTAGATTGTGCTCCCGCGCACAGTAGCCATGACATGCGTGGTCTGTGTTATCCGACCTTTATAAGGTGTAGGCAGGGTTTTGTCTTTAAATATGGACTGTGATATCGAGCTTAAACCTGTAGGTGTCTTAATAAAAAACATGTTACAGCTGCAACTTCGTTCGCGTGGGCAACAAGTATCATTATTTCTATTAGATTTCAGCCTCCTGTAATCGTGAAAGAACGATTGACATATATTGTAACATTAAAACTCATATAAAACTTGGCACGGTGGTAGATTATATGACATTTTCTATGTCATGAATTGCAAGGGTTCCTCCAAGATAATTATTAAACTACACTCTTAACGAAATCGCGGGCACAGCTGTCTAAAATAGCTGTCTATTTTATAACAATTATTCATATTCATTTATTTTGCATTCCAAAATGTGTCATAGATGGTACCTAACTTAAATATTTATAAATCAATTGTGGACCTAGGTGGGTATAGCCACACAGTAGGAGAGAGGATAGTGGGGTTAGCTAACGAACAAAATATTTTACCTACATTACTTGTATGTATTTATTGTATTAATTAAGATTTATTTGTAATCTGTATACCTACACAGATTACAAAAGGATATTTCAGGCAACATTATTCTTTATATCGCTGAGGACTATTATAACGATTGTGATATTAAAGGGTGTAAAATAAGATCCAGTCAAGTTGCACATGTAGCTAGAATCCATTAAAGTCCTCACATTAAAAACTACTTAAGGTAATAACACTAAGAATAAACAACTATAAATACCGATTGCAGATAGCTTTAGCTTTTATTGTATCACCTGAGAGGCCCATAAAATATCTTCGAATAAAAATAAACGCTGGTCTATTTTGTAATGTAAAAATTAAATAGTCTCAAATTCAAATAATGCACCCTCCGGAAAATGGCATAAAGAGAATGTTAAAAAACTTTTTGAAGAGAAGCTTTTATAACTGGGAGGACTACAGTCAGTCCTCCCGTGACCAAAAACTTTTTTACGTTCCCGCCAAAACGTCGGCAACGTAAAAACATAAAATAAAAATATCCGTTAATATATTTTTATTTCACGTAAATTGCTTGGGACGATTATGAGGTTGCCTAACATGGGGTGTACCCAGGGGGACTCACAAGATTGCGCTTTACGAAAATATATGTAAAAAAACCCATCAAAATTTTCGCATTCGTCTGTATATCAAGGTTCTGTATTTACCAAGCGCGGTGCGTCTTACGGGCACTGAACGCATGGTGGGTGTATACACGACGCGTTTTACTAGTCGTATAATAATTGAAAATCCATACGTTTGATAATGGATTCCGAAGTGGTAATGCTTGCAATTACACCACTGCGCGCGCAGTTAATTATTTAATCTTAGCTATAACGCCATAAGCGTTGGTCAGATAGGTTAGTGATGTAAAAAACTATCTAAGTGTAGTATTTATCTTGAATTTATTGTTTTTATTAATCGGACGTTAGTACCAGAGAAGATTACGCATATATATTTTTTATTAATAAACTAACAGGTTATTAGCTAAATGCATCACATCTTACAGGTTAACCCTCATGAAGCCCTCAATGTGCGACTCGAACACGCACTTAGTTAGTTTAAATGTCGAATTCAACTATCTATCCGCTTTTTTATTGTATGCCTTATAATGATATGAGTTAGGTTAATATTTTATTTAACAATATAAAATAGTCTCATAGAGTACTCTCTCAGAACTAGTTATCTACTCATTATTACGTATATATCAGGCCGTATCGAGCAGTATTTTAGAATTATGTATTGGAAATAAGGCATCAATAATAGTTTGTTACTCGTATATATTATTGGTAATTCGTAGCTAGTCCAAATAACCATAGGGTTTTCAAAACTGTCTCAGCGATTTAAATGGTCATCTTCCATAGCTAATTTCATAATTAACTTTATCCACTATGTCTTAGATATTATTTTCGAGTGTCTATTAGAAAATCGAAGGCAGCACTACATAACTCACCCACGGTGGCCGATAAGAGTGGGCGTGTATTAATTATGGGCGCACCACCCCATGGGCGCATGGGAATGAAACAAGAATGTACGCGAATTTCTATGGTGAAACTGTAATTAAGTTACAATGCTTTAATACGATGGTCACAGTGTGTTGTATAATTAGGTTACTAATTCTTTTGTAAAATGTTATTTGGACTGCATTGCTTTACTTATTTCGTAACATTCTAAAGGTTCATAAATGACATAGATCCCTGCTTGGTGTACCAAGTGGGATCTTGAGATTTAGAGAGGCTCCAGATGCATTGCCTTAGATCTAAGGAAACCTAGTTTTATCACACTAATATTATAAATGTGAAAGTTTGGATGGATGGATGTTTGTTACTCAATCACGCCTGAACGGCTGAACGGATCTAGATGAAACTTGGCATAGAGATAGATTATAGTCTGGAATAGCACATAGGCTACTTTTTATACCGGTAAAATGGACGTACTTTTTAATCGCGGGTAACACCGGGGGGCGCAGCTATCTTATATATAAAACTAGCTGTACCAGCGAACTTCGTACCGCGTAAAAATGTATGACAAAATAAATAAGCTTTATGTATTCCAATGTCTTAATAGTAATTCTAGTAAACTAGTTATTCTCTTCTTCATTCGGGGAGGAGGCAAATTAAAAAAAAACAACGATCATAATATTCGGCCCATCCGTTCTTGAGTTATAAATGGTGTAACACGACTTTGTTTTATATTTATAGATCAATGTTAAACCAATGATAATACTGGTAAGTATTCAACCTGTATAACAAATACACGAAACGTAATAATCGAAGTACAATAGAAAGTTAAATTATTATTGCTTTATACTCAAATTATTTTTATTTGACATTCTGTATAACAACATAACTGTTTTGAAAGTTATTTTTAAATGACACTAAATATAAATGCTTATGTAATGTTTACGATAAACAAATGTGAAGGCTTTTGTCTAAATGTTTACGAATTTCATGACACCAAATATCATGCAGTGTATATGTCGCAAGATAATATAAGAAATACTGTATTAGTTGAATGCCTTCGATCTGACGTTTTTTGTTTTTTTTTTGTCGGGGGAGTTATTTATGTGCAATTAATAATCGCGAAGCATTGTTTAGAAGAAAGTACTGTATAAAGTCATATATATGTTAAAATATTAGATTTGGAGTATGGAGTCATCTCACCGTCTGTGAGTGTGACTTTTGTGTACCTTATGTGAACACAAATAAACTATTTATATCCAGCTGGCTTCATAGAAAACACGTATAAAATGTTCTACGTATTGTTTAGAATAATATGTTTATTACAACGACCCAAGGGCTAAACTTACCCGACACTATACCGAAGATATCCCGGACGTCAGCCTCTATGAGATTAGGATGGCTCTCAAACAGCTTAAAAACAACAAGGCACCAGGTGATGACGGAATCACAACAGAGCTTCTGAGGGCGGGTGGAACACCAGTTCTAAAAATCCTTCAGAGGCTATTTGACTCCGTCATACACGAAGGTACGACGCCAGAAGCATGGAATAGAAGTGTGGTGGTACTGTTCTTCAAAAAAGGTGATAACACCCTATTGAAGAACTATAGACCCATCTCACTTCTAAGCCATGTTTACAAGTTGTTTTCGAGAGTCGTCACGAATCGTCTCACGCGCAGGTTCGACGAATCCCAGCCACCCGAACAAGCCGGGTTCCGAAAAGGCTTCAGTACCATAGACCACATACATACGCTGCGGCAGGTTATACAGAAGACCGAGGAGTATAACCGGCCACTATGCTTAGCGTTTGTGGACTATGAGAAAGCCTTTGATTCGATCGAGACATGGGCAGTACTACAGTCCCTCCAGCGTTGCCACATTGACTACAGATATATCGAAGTGCTGAGATGTTTGTACAGAAACGCCACTATGTCGGTCCGGATCCAAGATCAGAGCTCGAATCCCATCCAGTTGCAGAAAGGTGTGAGACAGGGAGACGTCATATCTCCGAAACTGTTCACCGCTGCACTGGAAGATGTCTTCAAGCTTCTGGACTGGAAAAGGTCCGGCATCAATATTAACGGCGAGTATATCTCTCACCTTCGATTTGCAGACGATATCGTAGTCATAGCAGAGTCGCTGGAGGACCTAAGCTCAATGCTCGAAGACCTCAATAGAGTCTCCCAACAGGTGGGTCTTAAAATGAACATGGACAAGACAAAGATCATGTCGAGCGTTCATGTTCAACCCAGAACAATAGCCGTTGGGAGCTCTATTCTCGAAGTTGTGGACAAGTACATTTACCTAGGGCAGATTGTTCAGCTAGGTAGACATAACTTCGAGAAAGAGGTCAACCGTCGAATCCAACTCGGATGGGCAGCGTTCGGGAAATTGCATGATATCTTCTCGTCCAAATTACCTCAGTGTCTGAAGACAAAGGTTTACAACCAATGTGTGCTGCCAGTGATGACATATGGTGCCGAGACGTGGTCGCTGACTATGGGCCGCATAAGAAGGCTCAAGGTCGCTCAACGCGCAATGGAGAGAGCTATGCTCGGGGTTTCGCTACGCGATAGAATCAGAAATGAAGAGATCCGTAGACGAACTGGAGTAACCGACATAGCTCAAAGAATCGCCAAGTTGAAGTGGCAGTGGGCAGGGCACATAGCTCGCAGAACCGATGGCCGTTGGGGCAGAAAGGTTCTAGAATGGCGACCACGAATCGGAAGACGAAGTGTAGGACGGCCCCCCACAAGGTGGACTGATGACATCACACGCGTCGCAGGAAGCCGGTGGATGCGAGTGGCGGAGGACCGTGATATGTGGAAGTCGTTGGGGGAGGCCTATGTCCAGCAGTGGACGTGTATATCGGCTGATAGATAGTTTATTACAAGATGAGTGAAAAAGATAGAAAAATGAGTTAATAAAATACAGACAACTTTTCTAATATAAATTATATTTTAACGACGACCTCTATTATATCGACTTTCCCTACTCTGTGGATGGTCATTGAACAGAAACGTTATAAAAAACATACCCAAATACAAGTTCGCTCTCATAAGTTTAATTAAATATTTATTCGTGTAGGGCGGAGCGATACCGCCCTCCCTGCGGTATCGATATTGTTTCACAGATTTAAGATTATTTGTGCGACTTTGAAATGAGCGGGATGAAAGTCGGGACCATTTCGCTCCAGGAACTATGAGAAAAATTAGACTTAATTTATTTATTTATTTAATTTAGTCAAGATCAAATAATTTACTTTGGATAGGTGAGCAAGAGGGTTTTATGTTGCTGAATTTTATAATGAAACACATAGCAAGTGATATTCCAATGACGTCCAAGGAGGAAGGGGCTTTAATTATATTGAATGTTGTACTACAAAATCTATTACTACTATATTATTTTTTGGGTTGCCAACAATAAGCTTATGAGAGCTTATCACAATAAGGATCTGCGATATGTAACACAGCGAGCCTGTCTGTGTACGGTATTATATATTGGCAAATTGTCAACTACGGGTTTATTACAAAAGTATTATTAATTTCAAGCTACAGTGTATCACTTATGAAGTTTGACTTAGGTGTCTCACTTCTCATAGATGCTTGGATGTCCGAACCAGTGACCACGAGAATTTTCCATTTTTAAAGTCAGTTTTGCAATGATTGCTGATTATCAGCAACCTATGAAGTGTGGACTGGGCTTAAGTCTCTTAACTCATTTAAACTTAGCACCACGATTTACTAATTAGACCACCCCTAGAAGACGCCTCTGATAATTTATATGCATTTCATTTGTTTTACTATTATTGCTTTACTAAAAATATCCATTACTGAAATAAAACTATTTTTTAAGGATTTTATCGCGTTTATTTTTCGTTTTTACGTTCCCGACGTTTCGGCTGCTTTACAGCAACCATGGTCACGGGAGGACTGAGGTACCACCGACTTGGGATCCAGTGATTAATATTATTAAATCGAAAACCAAGCGTACCATTGCAAGACCTCAAGATACTGTGAGCACTTTCTGCGTAGATCGGACCACAATCAACAATTAAATATGAGGGTAGCCCGTTTCTAACTATGACACCAGGACGTCAACCACCTCAGTCCTCCCGTGACCATGGTTGCTGTAAAGCAGCCGAAACGTCGGGAACGTAAAAACGAAAAATAAACGCGATAAAATCCTTAAAAAATAGTTTTATTTCAATGTGTAGTATTCGCGTAAATATAAGAAATCAATATATCCATTACTATTATCTGTATATGAAAATAATTTAAAAGTTCGTTTTCTGACAGTATATTATAATATGTCATACTAGTTAGGTATTAGGTACAGATGCCGATTAAATAAATTACGCTGCGGGTTGCATTATTCATTATTAAAGAAAAATGGAAAAATTAGAATATTGCCACCACGTATTTTTCTTCTACTAAGTGTCGTGCAAATATTACATATTGCTACTACTAGGACGACACTAGGACGTCAAACATCTCAGTCCTCCAGTGACCATAGTTACTGTAAAGCAGCCAAAACGTCGGGAACGTAAAAAACAAAATAAACGCGATAAAATCCGTAAAATTAGTTTTGGCATTTCATTAAAATAATAACAATGTGTGCAGCAGTATTGTTGTTCATTCAGGAAACGAACAGACCAGATTATTTATGCAACAATAAATTTAAATCTGGGTGTGTACTCATATGGCTACAAATTTCACAAATAAAATAGATATTTATATAAGCGGGTTTTAATCTAGTTAAAATAATAGTATGATTAGCTAGAGTCGTAATAACTACCAGTTATTATTGGTGAATAAAAATGTATTAGATTCTTTGTTATAAAATTAATTTAAATTGAATTTAATTATTTTCACTACTTACAAGATAATTTAATAAAGCTGTCTTATTCTCATAAATTGATAGAATAGTACCTACCTTGTGTTAGTATTGAACTTTGTAGAGCAGACATAACTTGGCTTTTTTACATGGCATTTTTTATTAGGATCTCTATTTTTGTGGCCCGATCTTACACCGACCTCTGTACCCGACCGCATTTATCTTAGTAAAGGTCAGAGGAACGATAGTTATCGATGATTTTTATGATGTCAGCGTTCATTGAATCATCTCTATTTTTGGTGTGATACCTTTTCTTATATATTAATGTCATAATATTAAAATTATAACGCAATAGCGTTATTTAAGCTGTATTTGATAGATGAGACTGTGAATACGTGATTATTTAGTTATTTTCTTACTTATATACCAACGTGTGAGTGTCTTTATGTTAAAGTTATAAATTAAATGCTTTCTTTAATTACAGTTGTGTGGGTAGGAACATAAAGTTATAGTAATATTCAAGCAGATCCATATTTTATAAAAATAACGATTAAAATAATAGGTTTTCAAAATATTTTTGGTGTTTAATTGAATTAATAAAATGTTATGCATTCTGGTTTAATGTTTAAGCCTTAATGAAGTATACCGCTATTGCAGCGGTATCTATTAACAAATTATTTAACATAAAAGTTGTAGCACTAGCACTACTGTGATAAGAATATTGATTAAAGCAATAATAAAAAATTCAAAGCGCTATGAGTAGAGCAGTGGAATTTTTCTATTCGACGGTACTATAAACACTCTAGCTCTGAAAGTAGTCTCGATACCGCTTTGAGAGTGGCCCGTTGGAAGTCCCTCTTCCTGTAAGTAAACAGACATTTGGGGCACTCGAGCATGTAGGAGTCGCCGTGTTATACACTACACTCTACCAGTAGACTCATCTCCTGCCTCACCTTGCTAGTTATCTGAGATGTGAGCTATGCCATTTTCTTTTCACCATACTCACGGCCCATCATACAATATGTCCATCCTTCCTAGGTTCTTCATCTCGCCGAATCCATCTCTCATAAGCCGCATTTCCAGAGCGAGTTTTGCTCTACACAAAAATATGTAAACATTTTCCCCTCACGCAGGTAAAGACGGTTACAATCGACGTTGTAATCGCAATAAAATGTATGAATGTATCGATTCGATATATTGACTTTTAGCTAGAGTCGCAGCTTCGCGGTGGACTGATATACTGATAACTCCGATAAATATTTTTATTACTCTTAATTGCAGGGTGGGTATACGTCTCCTATTACGTACGCATATGTCGGACTTAATTTGAAAATACCGTAAAAGTGTCGCCCATTATTAAAACATGCGAAGTCATAAAGGCTTAATCTAAGTGTGCGCGTGACGTCAGAGGTTTGTCGATAAATCACCGCGAGCGAATCGATGTCGATATGAAACACCTGTTGTTATGGCTGGCACTCGCGGATTTAAAAAAAATATAATATTGTAGTCTAATTTTTTTTTTAATTTGAATGTTCTAACGGTATGGCTTAGTCGGCTTATAGGTAGGTATATACCTATAAGTCGACTAAGCTTTTGTCGCAGTTCTGTCCATCCAACCATCACAACCACCAGTCCTGCAACTTGATAGAAAATACAAGTATTCGTCCAGTTAAAGAAATCTTAATACTGACTTAGTCAGTCAGTATTAAGATTTCTTTAACTGGACGAATACTATCAGACGACGTACAGCCTAGGCCGTTGGCTTAGAGATTTGAAATTTGGAAGATATTTATTTGAGTACGCTACCGGTCGAAATTTTAAAACTCTAGCTCCAATGGTTTCTAAAAACTCGAAGGCATTTCCAATAAAAATCCTTCCTTTATCATTAATAAATATTTTTTTTGGGATTTGACCTTTATGGCGTTCAAATGGGAGGTAAAAATTTGGATGAAAATACATTTCAAAGTTACCCGATCGTAACTAAAATATCATACGGCCAGTCCTGCCAACCCTACACCGCGGACAAATTAACAAGTCGTATTGTTTCCAATACTTTCTCTCTGTCAAATAACATAAGCCATAAAAGTGTCAATAAAAAATCTTGATATCTTCCATGTAACAACCGTGACTGGTGGTACCTCTCTTTATACCCAATTAAGTAATTAAAGTGCGTGTATCATTTTTTTATTTGTTAAGTTCTGTCAACTTGAGCACAATTATTTTTCGATGCGTGTAATTATTCTGATGTTTTTATTCAACTTTTTTTTTCGTTTTTGAGTTAATAATATCTGTGAAAAAATATTACACGTGGACAAAAAAACATTCATTACATTTGTGTCTATCAAATCGTTTCCACTATAATTTGACTACGTAACAAAACCAATTTTTTTTTAATGTCTGAATAAATTCAGCCTTATTTGTCTCCTGCGACTCTCTTGAAGGCGTAGGATACTCAGGCTGATGGATTGAAACATGGCAAAAGTTCGTTTAGAAAGACAGGTGGGATCTTGTATAATACCTGAAAATGTATGATAAATAAGTATTATTCAAAAGCCCCGAGCGAGCATCCCAAGGATTCACTCGTGCCAATATTGTGGCAGCATGTATCTATACATATAAATAAAATTGGAGTGTCTGTTTGTAATATTAAAATAACCGCTTTTTACTAAGTGCATTTGGATGTATACACGTTACCTATACCGAAACAACATTTTTTACAATTTATGTCTGTCTGTCTGTCTGTCCGTCTGTCTGTCTGTCTGTCTGTCTGTCTGTCTGTCTGTCTGTCTGTCTGTCTGTCTGTTTGTTCCGGCTAATCTCTGAAATGGCTGGACCGATTTTGACGGGACTTTCACTGGCAGATAACTGATGTAACAAGGAGTAACTTAGGCTACTTTTATTTTAGAAAAAAAAAATAGGATCTCACGAAAAAAAATGAAAACCAATGTTGCAGCGCAGCGCCTGATTAAGTTTGATAGCAACAACCTGCAATGCGTCCCGCGGGCTCAGAATGGGCGAGCAGGCTGTTGTCAACGGTTGTCTTTGTTAAATACCACGCGGACGAAGTCGCGGGCAACAGCTAGTCATAAATATAAAACTAAATCGCATAAGCTATTATGAAAAAAAAACTACGATTTTCGTTGAGAACTTATTTGATAAAAAATTACAAAAAAAAAGTTTTCATGTTAAACTAACGCTTATTCATATAGCAAATTGACAAAGGGATTCCTCAAAGCGCTTTTATAGACACACCGTATTTTTTCAATGTTTTGCAATTTATGAATCGTTCCACCCTTAAGCATTTCAGACACAAGCGTTCGATTAACTAAGCTTTCAAGATTACTACCACTACAGCCTCCAGTTATCAAAACACAGAGCACAGATTATAAAACAAACAATCGCGTACAATTAATTATACATACCTTTATCCGTTTGCTTAGCACTCGAGCGCGAGGCTGTGTCTGCTTACACGATTGTAATGCAAATTAGTGAAACGAGAGGACGCCATCGATACTTACGACATCTGGTTGAGGAGACATTACATGGTAAGGTTACGAAAGCTCGTGTAAGTTCTTTGTATAGACATTAATAGTATCGGGCTTATTTGATCGGAGTTATTACGTAAAAAGAGATAGCTTGTCACTTATTATTAGGCAATTTCGGTGGCAACATATTCACCACACGAGTAAGCCCTGGTCAAGCAACCCTCTGAAGTGGAACTCTGTCGCCAGTACAGCCCTGTTGTTTGGCCTCGCAAGGGATTATTGAAAGTATATGGAGCTACCAACCTTTCCATGTTAGAGAGGCTCATAACCAGGAAACCTTAACACTGTTCAAATGTCTAATGACCGGAGATACCTTGACCACCGGATTTTAGCTGAGTGATCTACGTACAGACCATTAGACCATGTGGTCGTGCCTTTTATCCATCATAATATAGTTATACCGTAGGTATCTCCATTCACGATCGGATAATCCAACAAATAACAGACTATACACTCCTGTAGCAGCATCTTACCAGCCCCCAGCCGACACGTGCAATACTAATGAGTTGTGATGCGCTGGCGCAGGTCGCGCGGCATGACCCACAGACGCGCGATATATTGCGCCTGGCCACTCATCGGACCCTGTGTTTTGTTCGAACATGTAGATTTCCAATAGCACGGAGGTCGAAATCTTTAGGTGTAGGCAAAGTCAACCAAGAAACTCCTTCATCACCTTAAGGTTGAATATCGTTTGCACATCGTAGAATCGCAATACCTATTTATGTCATTAGTTATTTATTTGAACTAAAAACGAGTCAAATATGAACCTTATTAGATTTTTATTCACTAGGAGTTTTTGTCAAATCTAATAAACCACTTTCATGACAGACCCTACATACTCTGCTTCTCAACCGAGTCTAGTTTAGTCTCAGATGGGATACAGCATTCGCTCCGTACTTTTATCGGTCATCAGTAAGATCAAAGTTGACCATGAGTCAACCTTAAAACAAATCAATAAAAAATACTAAATAAGACTAGTTATGTAACGTATGATTAAATAGAAAAGTTGAACAAGTACTCTAAACATTACGTGCTACTCACACACACATGTTCGTACTTCAAAAATGTTATTTTTGTTTCACATTGAACAAATAAACACTTACTGTGAATTAGTATGATCTTGGTTGCGCATGCATCGATTGAATTAATCGTCATCACTTGACCTATTGAAACTTCTTATTTACGTCACACAGGAACTTAACGCACTGCTTATGCTGTATTTTTTTAGTCTAAGGAAATCTAACAGCATGGACTTGTCGGTGTGACAGTCCGCAAAATTATGGCTTTATTACAATATCCATCACAGAATGTAAAATAGTACTCCTGATATTTATATGTATGACAACCTTGGGACCGTTGACAAAATCAGCTTCGTTTGAACATGTAAATGCATACCGCCAAAGCGTATCTCAATTGTCAGTCTGAACTAAGATTATTATGTCTAATTTGCACTCTCATTACCCCGGTTTCAGTCTACACAAGACGCTAACGCGTCCGCTAACCAGCGCCGACATTTAAGAAGAGCCACAATACTGGACCATGTATCAAAATGGCAACAATAATAAGTTTGTACCATAAATTGCGCATAAGGTCGGGGTCGCGAGGCACAATTAATAAATTAAGCCGCGCGCACACGTAAGTCCGCTAACAGAGGAATATTCATTGCCGGCATAATGCATGATAAATGTAGCGAGCAATATGCATAGTCAGGTTTGAATAGTGAGTACAATGCGCTAGAGTGGCCAGTGCTGCTAGCGTGTAGACCGCCATCCATTGGTATGAAATACAAGCTTGAAGTGGGAAGCTTATCATTAGTGAATATTTAAATTTTTATCCGTAGACATATTTTTGTGTAAATAAATATCGAAGTCTAAATATTGTAACTGGAAATCCTTCCTTTTACAGTGTTTTTATTTATTGAATTCAGCAATATAAAATGTATGTAAAAAATCTAAAGATTCTAGTTCTAATTGCCGTTCGAATTCCTTATTTTGTAGACTTTTCACTTCAAAGAAAATTAGTTGTACGACTTCAGACTTTTTATGGCCTTCCTTTTATTCAAGTGTACATAGTATTGTTATAAAAACATAAGAAATATATCACTCTATTTAAAACTCTTGTCGTTTCCAACCACATACGAGTATAAGGAGCTCAAAACATTAAAATTTCAAACGTACGAAAATTGACGCTAGCACACCATCTAAACGCTCTTAGGCTAAGTCCACTACACTCGGCCAGCGGCGGTCGTAGCGCACTCATCTGGCCCATTGTCTAACATTTTTACCGGCGTTCGGAACAATACGAGATCATCCGACGAAAGCTTAGATACGCATAGAGATACCGCGCTCTTGAGGGGCAGCGTTCCACTAGGAAATAGAGGAGTTTTTATTGAGTAAAAGAAATAATATTTATGGTGGTCAGTGACTCTATCAACTTAATGTGGATGTAAATTGTTCAAAATCAGAACAGTCTTCTTCTTAAACGTAATGTATATATAGCTTTGATGATCTTAAAAGACCTTAAGGTGAAATTTGGCGGTCACTTTTGTATGTTGCCTGATTCAATGTTTTATTGGACAAACCTATAGCGAATGAGGATAAGTTCTCTCGATACGATATATCGATATCAATCGATACGTATTTGAGGATTATAAAATCATTAAATTACACTACGTCTAATCCAACTGAAATATGTTCGCTACCAATAAATTTGAAATCAAACGATCCACGAACCACATGCCAAAACACTCAACAAATAATTACGGCGGACAAAATAAACAGACAAACAGCCACAGTTGACATACGGAGCGGCGTACACTGGACGTAATTCGATGTTTATTATTAGAATTCCGGTATTACACGGGGCATTCCAATCTGCTTTCTATGATAACAAAGTCCCACGCGGTGGCGTACCGAATTTATTTTGAAGTTTCTATGGAAGTATAAAAAATTGATGTGGCATTTCTAACATGTAGTACCGACTAGCGGAGCTCTACTTCGCAAGTGGATATTTTTTATAACAATAAATCATTCACTAGCATTTTTTAAACACTCTAATCTCCCTAAAGAAAAGTAGATCATGACAGTGAAAACCGAAAAGAATATGGGCGTGATTAACTTGCCTTCAGATATGGTCTAAAAGTCTTAAGGAGCCTAGCATATTTGAGTCCGTTAAGCACCTGTCAGAAATTAAAAAAAATTGAAATTAGTTTAAAACAACAAAAATATATGCCACATCTATTCTTCAACGATCCGCACCCAAATCCAAAAGCAACTATTGACCCACGAAAATATATTTTGTTTGATCAGCAACTACTCCAAGAGTCCTCCACATCTCTGAGGGAACTGGACTGGCCGCTTCATTTCCGAAAAATAATCTTAAGTGCCCTCGAACTGTTCGCCTACAAGGAATTATGTTATTAGTTTTTCGACTTTATGGCCGTGGGCGCAATTAATAATGCTTGTGCCGATGTCAACAGCAATTTCCCGCTATGAAGTGTTAAAATAAGCCTTATATACTGCTAGAGAACAAAAAATGTGCTATAATTTATTAGATTTCTTTTTTATTTTATTACCCGAGTTGCTAAGGTCCAAAATTGAATGAGATGACTCGTGACATCTGACCTCAATCGTGCCTTGAAACCCAGCTGTCTTACAACTGAAGACCTGAGTTAGGCAGTTGGCAGTGACCCTGCTTCCTGCGCCGAGAGTCCCGGGTTCGAATCCTGGAACAGACAAACATTGTGTGATGCACACGAATGTTTGTACCCAAGTCATGTATGTTTAGCATCTATAAAATATTATATACTGAGTTCACCCTTAATCCATTGTACGGTACTCATAGTAAAAGCGTTGCTTGATGTGGGACCGTATAGTTACTGTGTTCGTCTGGCGATATTATTATTTTAATGATGTTTGTTGTAGGCAGTCGGAAACCGGTAAAATTCTAACCACTGGTCTGACCGGTACCGGTATTGCTACTAATTTAATCTGACAGGTTAATCCTTCTTAATATTTACTATCAGCTAAATCAGAGCAGAGAAGTAAGCATCTAGAATGAATTTGGAAATGGATAGAAGGAGAACATTTTGTTTATCGTCTCGATCAGCACCTAACGCGTCAGTCGTGAACAGGCGCGCGCGCATCGATCCACGGATGTAACCTCCAAATTGATTTATTATATTTAATTTTTTTAGTAACACACCATCGATAAGCGAGCTCTTCCGCTTTAATTCAATACGCGGAAGAAATAGTATTGATACTTAAAGCAATATTTAATTGGATTAGTAAATCTACCTTTTGTTTTAGATTGCCATATAGTCTCTTTCCCTCTCTCCAATCTTAATCAGAATATTTTATACATGTAAAACAATAATTGTAATAAGTAATTAAGAATCGTCAAAAATGACACAAAATGTAGAGCTACATTTCACCACGCGTTCGGAATTCCTATGGAGAAGCACGAGAAATAAACTTCATGGTTGCTTTTTTTAAAAACTGATCTTATATCTTACATTGTTAAGGGTATGTGAGAACAATGTAGCAACGGCTAGGGAGACATGAAATGCAATGAAAGGCAGACCGAAGAAAATATGTATGGATTAACAATATTGTAAACAATTAAAAGGAGACATGTAAGGCTATTGATAGTGAGCTATAGATAAACAGAATATATTAAAAAAACTTGGCAGTCTCCATATATTTAGTCTAGGCAAAGAACCAACATATTAAGGGCAAATAAATGAAGTTCTCCATGATGAATTCAAGGTCAATTGGTACTCAACACCTATAGACTAAAAAGGCTTGCTGAACGTATAACCATTATAATATATCCTACAACTCTAACCGGAACGATATGAAAATACTCCCTTAAAATCGATGTTTGTAACTAATAGATCAAAACACTTGGATTGCACTAGAAAAAATAAGATAGCACACAAGTTATAATTCAATAAAGTCTCGAGAACCTTAGCTGGACACGAAGTTATTATTTATTTAATAAAAGCGACCTTAACATCATAGAAATTAATAATACCGTGGCACACTGATCCCTATCTGGATCACGGCGGACGATGATTTTAAAACTATTATAATTAAGGTATATATCCATAAGAGTCAAAATTCGGGTAAAGGGGGTTCAATACCTCAAAGTCTTTTTCACCTGGAAATAGAACTTTAAATGACTGGATCAACATGAAAAGCCGTTGAAATGACGAATACGGTATTACATCTTAGACCGTACATAAAAAAATAAAATTCACTATCACTAAAATTACTTTATGGTTTCAGCTAGTTCTAAGTTCTGCAATGGTTTTAAAAAAATACTAGATTATCATTGAGGCTACAGATTTACATCATCGTGTCTGTATTAACTCAGATTTTTTATTTCACGAACCTGGAATCTGATTCAGGCCATGATGATCAACTAAATGCGCTTGCTACCACTAAACTAATGCAACAACCCTAGAGTACTGTCTAGGGCTGTCACTGTGTCGTATTTTACGTTACGTAAACTTAACATATCTTTGCCAATCCCTGTCATTAATGTGTTCCATAAACAATATAAGAACGCGGATCTAAAAAACCAATCAAGATTATTCACACCTAAATTTTGTTTACCAACCGCTAGACAGCCGATTACCTTGTCCACTTTGGCATTAACAACACAATGCACACGTAACCGGATAGATGAGCTCCACATCAAGGAAACATTCTGATAATAATTATAATATTGCAATGATTTAGGCGGTGATCGTGCGCCGTTTAATGATCTATTTCTCACACTTCCTTCTTGTGTGTTAGAGGTAATGTGGTTTTAGATTTGGAATTATTAAACAACGTAAAAATGTTGAGTTAAAATTCCGTGGTAGAACAGTTCTAGAAGATTGAAATATAACTAATTGTTAGTATTTAATTGTATGTTTTACGTTCCCGACGTTGCGGCTGTTTTACAGTAACCATGGCTACGGGAGGACTGAGGTGTTGTTAGTTGATAGTTGGTACTAGGTTACCCTTATATTTAGGTGTTGTTTGCGGTCCAACCTACGCAGAAAGTGCTCTAGTAGATCGGTACCCCAGTCCTAACTATGACACTAGGACGTCTAATACCTCAGCTCTCCCGTGGTGTAAAGCAGCCTAAACGTCAGGAATGTAAAAAAATAAAATAAACGCGATCAAATCCTTAAAATTAGTTTTATTTTAATGTGTGATAATCACGTAAATATAAGAAATCAGTTCTAGAAGAACCTCTTTATCACTTATTGAAGCGTTGTAATTATATATATATGATTTTTTTTTTCAAAGCACACTAGCCGTCCTATTAGCCTCTCCAACTAAGCCAAAGCTCGTGTTAGGAGTGAAATCACGTCAATACATGTTTTAATGGCAGGGCTGCCGGTGGGAATCAAACCTGGAACCTCTTGGTTACAAGGAACTAACCGCTGGTATGTAGACACATATTAAAAAAAAACCTATAAATACTTAAGACATTTTTATATTCATTTCAAATTGCGTCTAAAACATTTGAACATCTTTAATGATTACCTATCACGCTCAGAAAAATTAGATCGTCGTTCCTCATGTTCATTCAATAAATACATAAATCGATACCGTCATATAATTGATTGTTAATATAATCGAATGATAACATTGACCTCAGATGTGCCGTCACGAGTTTAGTGTTACGATCACGACGCGCGCATGTAGTGACCTCTTTGTTTTATGCGGCGGTGTATTTGGTTATGTGATCCGTTTTAATTGTAATTAATATACCTGATATTAATAACTAGCTGTTGCCCGTGACTTCGTCCGCGTCTTTAAATAGATATAACTTTTTTATTTGTGAACTAATTTAAATAAAATAAAATACTAAATTTTAAGTGAATCTTACCATAATAAATTAGTGAGCCACACCCTTATAATATTATGAAGGCTTATCCGGAAACTATCCAGAAGATTTCTACAAATTCCAAAAATAGATCGCTACATCCCAAGCTAACTAGCTTGTCTAACTAATGAGGCGTCAATATACCTTCAGCAAACTATAAAATCTTCATAACCCTAGTAATGAGTGTTCATCATTTACATCCATCCATTACCAACTTTAACGCATCCACAAAAGATCTGAATTGCGTTAAGGATGTTTCGCGATTTTATTTTAACAAGAAAATTAACATCTTTGTTGGTCCGGTGTAGTTTACAAGTTAATGAAGATGGGTTGAAGCTTAGTAAAGAATACGTTTTATCATCAAAGGTACAGGTATCGATGATGTAGAGTATAACATGGTAATAAAATCGGACTAGCTCAGACAGCTCGCAACAGCGAGCGCTCATCAGGAAGATCACTCTACGCTAATGAACCTCGCAAGAGTATAATATAACTTTAAGTTCCTGTCAGACTTTGAACCTATTAGCATGTTATAGTAAAATGATCACGGTAGGTACTTATGTTGAAGCTAATCTTAAAACAAAGTTGTACTCAGAACGAATTCCTTCCACTATTCGTAATGTTTATACCTATTGTCTTTTACTATGATTTGTTTTTTCATTATTAAAGAGCAACGTATTGAGTTCATAAGCTGCCAACACTAACAGCTTATGTCTTAAGTACCACCTGCACAGTTAATAGTAATAGCCAGACTTTACATAAATATACCTTAACATATTACGGGCTACAAAATCTTCGACATTGATGTACCCTATTCACCAAAACAACGACGGATTGATTAGCAGAGTTGGCAGCGACCATGCTTTCACCGCCCAGGGTCACGGGTTTGAATCCTGGTAGGGACAAACTTTGTGTGATAAGCATGAATGTTTGTATCTAATTCGTGGATGTTTAATTATCTATATTAGTATTATATACTGAGTTACACTAAAAAGGCCGCCATATAAGATGATTAGGGGTGTGACATGCTCGGGGATGTAGAGAGGTGTGCTGCGCTCTAACGATTCCATTATGTACAGCCAACTAAGGCAAGACAGAGCTGAGAGTTCTGCGGCACCCGTCGGTTTCGACTCGGCAGACGAGGTCGTCCCGAAGTGGGGGCCCTGGCTGCCTCTGTGGGGCACTCGGTCTGTGGTGTCGCTACTTATCAACGGCTCTACACAAGCTGCCGTGTAGTTTTGTATTATGATTATGTATTAGTATAAATGTAATTAAATTTAAAATGTCGAAAATCGTTTGAATATTTATTTGAACAACTAACACACCCCATTAACATTACGTAATCGAGTACATATGCGATACTAATTTCATGATACGAATCGATTAGAATCGATACATATGCTCGGTCACGTCTCAATGGCGCCCACGCGCATCGTACAGATGATCCATAATACAATTATAGATTAATTGGGCGCTAGAGGTGTTCATTGCGGTGGGTATGTTCTTGGATTGTGTTTGCTTACCTCTATGAGGCATAGTACCTGATGGTCGATAAGACTTTTATTTGTATTTACCGAACCAGTTACAAATACTCAGATACACTTTTACTACTACGAATATTTAACAAAAACCGCCTGCAAATGATTGACCAATTAATATCAACTATCTTTACTTTTATGTTATAATGCACAAACATTACCATTTAAGATGTAAACTGAAAGTAGTTGTTGATAGCCCACCTTGTATATCTTTTTTTAAACCTATAGAACGTAAATTAAAATCAAACGTGAATATTAATACGCTTGTACTACAAAATAGACTCTAACACAAGCATTATTTAACTGTCCAAATATTCTACCTACTGTCACTTCTACCACCACCCGCCATCGGAACTCTGTGCCTCGCTCATTGTTTAAACTATGACTGGATGACACGTTTCCTAGAATAGATCGCGCCGATCCAAATGAAATGCCCAGGAAACCGAACTATACTTGTAGATGGATGCACGACGCTACCCAGCCGTAATACTAAGCAGCCGATTTGGATCACCCAGACGTTTTATATGCGAATAATTGACTGGTAAATTGCTTTGGATTAAGATCGTGTTAACATTATTTAAAGGGAACGGTAATGGGCCACCGTGGTGGCTGAGTCGACGATCAGACAATAATATTCGTTGCATAGGCGATAGCAGAGTTAGTTGGTTATCTTAAGTACTCTTCTATTTCTCTTACTTTGTAATCACATTACGAGGTCATAATTATGAAAATATGTAGTTACAGAGGTTCGTCATATACGATCATAGCTCTGTATTTACTTACTTATAGATACATGTCTAAGTACTGGAATTTTTCAAAATTTTGGGACCATTAAATACCATTGACAAAATGTGGGTGGTCTGCTGTGCACCTCTATCTACCTCCTTGGAAACTATATGCTTGGTATTCGGTTATTTGAATTTAATAAAATGTAACACTCGACAGTACGGTCGCGAACACATGGGACCCATTTTCCTAATATTTTCAATTACATAGGTAGTATATCTGAATATCGTCCAATTTGAGACCAGTTGCTCCTAGTAATATTATTAAAATTTACGTTTGCTCAAGGATATTCAACCTTAAATACGTAATAAATTAAAGGCCGTAAGTATACATATTATTTTCAACATTCACAATAAAAACATACAGAATGCTTAATTAACACAGAAGTATTTTTAATGTTCTTTATACCTTTAAAACATCATGGATTGGATAATCCGATTTGAAGCCTTACCTGTCAAACAGTAACAAATCAACGTACAGAAAAGGACATTCTTTAAATGGTGAAAGTCCGATTCATGTGAGTCCTGTATAGGCCGGCGTGATGCATATTCATAGAGTAAAAACAGTTAGTTAAAAAGCCGTCAGGTGGAGGAAACAAGATCACAATTGACTTGGCAAAGGCTATTAACACACTTTGTCGGTTTTCTAATGTAATTGATCGCTTAAAATGGACTGCAGGATGTAGGATGTGTTTTCTCATATGCAGGTATTCACTGATGTACCAAATCAAATTAACTTATTTTATAATTAACTGAGTCAATCCTTAATATGCCGCCTTTGAGGGGTCTAAACATAAATAAGTAAAATAAGAAAGTTAAAGCAAAGGACATGGGACTATTTAAGATTTGCCAAAGTCAACTTAAAATTTTGAGTAACTTATTGATTTCTAATATTTACGCGAATACTACACATTGAAATAATACGAATTATTCTCCCCTCCCTCCTCTAACAGTCCTCCCGTGACCATGGTTGCTGTAAAACAGCCGAAACGTCGGGAACGTAAAAACATAAAATAAACGCGATAAAATCCGAAAAAATAGTTTTATTTATATTGAGTAATTTAATATAATAATAATTATCCCTTCAATGTTCCACTACTGGGTATAGGCCGTCGCTCATTTCGAGGGGGTCCACCTTAATAATATTTTCTCTGATGTATCTTTTCTAAAGTACACAAAACAAAAACTGACAGATATGCACTTCGAGCGTCTGCTAAATCGGATGATTTTAGCTTTTAATTAACTTACATTAATATCGTCTAGACACTTAGCAAAAACCTATAAAATCTATCTCGACTTAATGATTACGTAATCGAAGGTCCTTAAGGTTAAAGTCCTATCAAGCATTTAACGTATCGAGTGAATCAGGGTTCCGTAGAAATTAGCGATGTGCCCGCCAGGACGGCAGACGCCGGAAATCCCGTATATAAAGATAATATCTCCAACTTGTGATACAACATTTAAATAAGATTTAGAATTTGTTGTCATTGAATAGTTAGAGAACAGAGGCAACATACTGTTGATGGGGAAATATGAAGTATTTACGTATAAAGTACCTACTTATAATTAATGTGTTTTCAGTAATACCGTGTTGATTAATAAATAAATAGGAAATATGTAGGTATAATAATATGTAGTACTTAATTTAGTAATTATGTAGTTCAGAGTTAGAGTACTCTCATCGCGTTTCTCAATAACCTATTTTAGAACCTACAAATCTTAAACTGATCCTGTGAGATGTCAAACTTTCTTCTTAAAATAGGCATCAGCAAGAATTCGATAGCGCAGATCAAGTCACACTGCGGTGAGTTCTAATGTATGCGAAGCAAATAGCTCATTCGCTAGTATCAATCGCACCAATGCTTTATATTTCAGCGAAAAAGGGAGGATCTTCCAGCCAGGCGGGTGGTATGCCTGGTGGGGCGGCCGCTATGTCCTGACGGTAATAGTCGGGATCTTGTATATATGTTACGTGCTCCGAAAACTCGCATAGCGCGTTTCAGGATTGTATGAAGAATTGTCAATTGTTCTGAATGCGTCTGCAGCGCCATCTGTGTAACTGGTGGCGAGGTTGAAGAGGTGGCTACAATGTCTTAAAGTACAATTACGTGAGCTTCTATTTCTTTACAGCTGTTGATTACAGCAAGCTTGTAAGTAAAAACCTCAATGAAATAACCAGCCATCCATATTCTGTGACCGCACACACGACACTGCTTAGCTATTCAATATACAACCTGAAGCTCGTGTACGGCTCGTATATAGATCATCGTATTGTTCTGTATTTAACATACGACCTGTATCGTCAGCGGGCGGGACGCGGCTCGAATAGAAAATGAACAGCTTTGCTTGAATTAGAATTAGACTGTAATAATATTACGTCGGGCAAAGGTAGCGACATATTTGATGATAGTGTGTGTGTGTGTGTGTATGTTTTTAATGTGGTTAGTTTTAAGGTGGAATGGTTGAGGTATATAAAGATTATAAAACAAATATTATGTAGTTATAGTCCCGTTATGTGCTAAATTTACTGAAATTTAAATTAGGTTATTCACAAAAAAGAAAATTAGAATCTCAATTACTTAAAAAAAACATATTTAGTTTCTTCGAGTTAATTTAGGTTCTTAGAGTCTTCGGTTTGCGAATTAAAAAAAAAAACCTAATCCGTTAACTTTTTAAATATCCCATACGTGCACAAAGGCGATTATTTACTTAAAATTTATTTTCTTGAATTATCTTGTTACACAGGGAGGTACCCATGTTTTATATTCAGAACAGTCCATCCTCCATTACCGAGTACATCATAAGTTTCGCAATCCGGCGCACATAGCGCATGGCGTTCCGTTCGATGACGTCACCTGTCAACGACCAATCACGATCGTGATACATATTAACGAGCGGACACATAAATCAACGTCTAGATGTGTCCAGATAGAATAATTCAATGCTAATATGTTGTTTAAGTATTGTTGAGGATTAGTTGGAAAATTTACCAGGGCTGGGCAACCAGGGCGAAGTCATGCCTGCAGTCCTTTTCTATAAAAATTGCGAACTCTATTTTTATTCAGAGACCACAATCGCTAGTCTTATATGTCAAAGGAGAAGAGAGAGCAACACAGTGTTGCCACATTTTAAACTAAACATATTGGTCTATGGATTTTAAGATTTAATAATTCAAGTTTTAGTATATTGTTATTTAATCCTAGAATAGAATCCTGGTGCTGATTCTTCTTCAACGCCCTTTTCCTGGACCTAAAGTGTAAGAAAGACCACAATATTTTAGTTATGTTAAATTAAGTAAATATAGACCATATTAAAAAAAAAAACATGTTTATAATGCATAAAAGAGATATCCATATGGGGATTTTCAATCGGATTTTTTTTTTATAAATTTAAATATCAGTCTCTATAAATAATTATTCGCTGGATAAACTCCATCCAAGTGCATATTTAGGTAATAGGTACGGATGCGAAATTTAATTTGTGACCCATTTAACACGTCATTACTCAACAGCACAAGCTGCCCCGACGTCAACCTAAGTTGTGAAGATTGGTATTCACATTATTCATTGTAATATGAACTTCTGTAATATACATTGATAAGGGTAAGTTCATAACGATGACGTCATCGGTAACCGTCCAGCCACAGACGTGATACTATTAAGGAGCGCGGACACAAATCAACGTCTAGATGTGACCAAACAGAATAATATTAATATTAATGTTATTTATTGAGTGCGTTTCACTTTGCATTTTGTGTATGGGCGTATTGTTGAAGGCGCTACGATAAGAATAAAATATTGTGGCGCCTCTAGCCATTAATATGTCTATTAAATTGTAATAATATATTTTGATTAGGAATTAAATAGAAATATATATGTTGACCCTTCATATGTCACCTTTTAGCCCCAAATGGATAAAACAATACTTTTTTTAAAGGTTTCTTTAATCAACGAGTTTTCTTCTCGATCTTGAAAACAATTTGTGACAAAAGGGTTCTATTTTGTATGCTAAAAAAAACATGGCGCTTCACCACGTTTTGTATGCAATGACAGTATTTGACAAACACCCAAACACATTTTAATTATTCCTGCCACGAGTCATAAATTGAGTAAACAAACAACAAAAAGGACTATACATATTGGTAGACTATACTCAAATTAAATTTAATTATTTACTTAATGTGTCTCTCAGAAACCGATATTAATAATTTATAAAAAGCACTTCAAATTTTAAAATTCGAAACAAAAGAACAACGTGTCGACGGACCAATTGCGAACATCGGAAAAATAAAATGGCCGCGCGCGTCAGGAATACAAGCAACCAATTTATCAACGGTACTCTATGGGGTCCGGGCCGTAATGGCCGCTTCGCCGGCCTATCTCTGTAACATCAATCAAAACACAGGATACATATAGTTGGAGTGAAAAAAAAACGAGAAAAAAATATAAAACTGAATGTAAAAGCGCGATTACAGATTCGTTGTGCGCGTACGCGCCGGCCGGAAACCGCACGTAGCGGAAACGTCAGGACGCGATACGATTTCGAATTTGGATTCGAACATGTTTGGATGGGTGACATGGCGTCTAGTCCGTTTTTTCATTTCTTTTTTTAAGTAATAGATGTCTCTAGTGTGATTTTTATTGATCCTTTGTTTTATTTTATTTAACTTCTTTTTCCATAACTTTGGATGCAGCTTTTGATGCTTTTTTGGATATTAAATGCTTTGCATTGCTATTAATGAAAACATTTGTAGCTGCCGCTCAAAAAAAAAAATGATACCATAAATTTAAAAAAAAAAAGGTACAACATACTCTTCGTCAGTGTAAGTCCTATTACAAACGAATTATAAGCACCTATATACGTATTTTAAATGTGTGATTGAGAATCAACGTCAGAATATACGACATACATGAGAAAAACGTAGTTATACTTAAAGACGCAGTGCAAAAGTATACACCATATTTCTCAAAATCCCACCTTTAGCCAACAACGTAATTACAAACGGTACTTCATATCCATAGCGCAATATGTAGCGGCCGAGGAACATCAATAACATCACGCCAACGACCAGTGAGGGCAGGCAGCGTGTCAGCGAGAGCACTCACTCAATAGCGTATGTAAATCGGTTCGAGAATCGTTACGAATAGGGTTGCTACTATTAGTTTTATAAGGGGAATGACAAATGAACACACCAAAACGTTAAGCAATCTTATTATTCCATTATGTACGAGTCTTTGGAAAATGAAAAATAAAATTATCAACCATAGAAATTAAAAAAAAAGTTTTCTGCGTAGATCAGACCGCAAGCAACAACTAAATATAAAGGTACCCCAGTTCAAACTATGGCAGTAGGACGTCAACCACCTCAGTCCTCCCGTGACCATGGTTGCTGTAAAGCAGCCGAAATTTTGGGACTGTAAAAACACGATAAAATCCGAAAATATAGGTTTTTTTAATGTGTGGTATTTGCTTAAATATAAGAAATCAAATTTAAAAAAAAACAGTTTTCCATGAACGTATAATTAACCAAACCAAAATATTTCGTGTAAAGGTTGACCAAGCTCCCGGGCCCATCCAATGCGGTGACACAAAGTATGGAGCAAGTTCCACTGGCCTGTCAATGATATGATACGAGGACTGGACCAAGTTCCTCTCTTATATAAAATCTGTGATATCGGGATGGGCAAAGTTCCAGAAATCATTGATAGTCGCATTGCCTTGTTTTTTTTTTACAATTCAAAGTTTCCAACCTACGGAACTGTGCAATGAGAGAAGTTGACAATTTTGTCAAGTTCAATAAAATTAGCAAAACCTCGATTTTATCACAATTCGGTAAAAAGTCCTACTTAATTTTTAAGTCGCGTTACTCATTGGATCTTGCGTATGAGCTACCTGCTCATGTCTAGCGCAGTGATGATAAACGATCGCGTCAAATGAGGAATGGTCTTCGTCCACTTCGCACGTCAGCGCTCGCGCAGTACGCGCAAATGTTAACACATTCATGCTGATATGCAACATGCTGTGGCAAGCATGATTTATTGGAGATTTATCAGAGCATTGGTATAATTTTCCTGCCAGGTGTTCGTAAAACAAGGTTCGATAATTGAGAATAAATACAATTTCTCGTTTTTTTTTTCTTATTGGAACGCAGTTCCTTATCGCGCGTTGCGAAAGGGGGCTAGACGGAAAAAAATAAGACGAAAAGTTGTAACGAGCTATTGTAAGCTTTTTTATAAATGAAAGTATAGTTTACAATATAAAAACCAAAAACATAACGATACCTAGTTCAAAAACATGCCAGCGACGTCTATCGCTGACTTACAAACTAAACATAAATAATAATGTTGACGTCTTAACAGGGAAGATTTGTGTAACTACAAAATTACTTCTAGAGCCGGTGCACTTCGAGTCAGTGGGTTCAAATTCGACGAATAAAATGGACTCATGGATGATAATGAAACAATTCTCGTACGACCCTTTTTTCTCAACCCAACTCCATTTCCTATGTAAAGGCCGGTTATAAACATGATTATTTGTAAGCCGTGCGGCGTGCGCATGTTTCTCTGTCTGTCTCTCTCTCTCTCATATAGAAAGCAAGCCAGATATTTTCGTTTCGTCTTTCTACGAGTATTTCGCATTGAACAGTGTGGTGTCGCGACGATTATTTTTGTTGAGTGTATACAGGTTTTTTGTACATAATAAATAATAAAAAATAATAAAGGAACTTCGTTCCATCCGGGTGTCCCTTGACACCTCTCAAGTTTTTGTTAAATATAATAATCCCCCCGCAAATTAGTGTCTTACATAATGACACTACTGCACTATTGCTGTCCTAATTAATTAGGCGTCAAGAATAGGCTTGCTGCCTATTATAGCCTTGGTAACATTTGGGGGCACCTGGTGATGCCAGGTTTGATTCTCGTTTCTCTAAAACATGATTTGAACTTATACTAAGATTTTCGCTTAACAGTTAATTTTGTTCCCGAAAATAGTAAATTTGATTCAATTGATATTCCAAAATGTACGAGGTATAGGTAGATCACTGTACAGATTGACACAGAAGTTCATGAAGGATTCACAAAACAGTCATGTACACAGAAATACCTGTAGCATAATTTTAAAAGAACTGACGAAACTGTTAGAGCAATCTTGTATCTTTGTCAGCCCGAGTTTGAACAAAATGTTCCAGTTTGTAGAACATGTTTTTTCTTGTCATAGTATATCTTCGTGTTCGTAATCCAACGCTTGCTCTTTAAATTTCTATTGACAGAAAAACAAGAACATGTAAAGTGGGTTGACATTTCTCACGATGTGGTATTTGTAATAAGTACGGCTTTTTACGAAAATATGTACCATCTTTATCCATGTAAATTGTAATTTAAAAAAAATCAAATTATTAACGTTATGTATTTAATAGTAACCAAAATTGGAATGAGTTTTTTTTTATTTTTTGATGCTTCAATGGTTCAAATGGCTAAAAGTCACTCGATGAATAGTTACTGTTTTAATTTTTGATCATACTTCATTTAAAGCGGATGAGCCGAAAACATTTTTTTCAATAACAAACCTATTAAACATAAGTTATGAAATAAAAAGGAAGTGTAACAAAGTGTAAAAAACCGACCTTCGATCGACAAATTAAAACATTTTCAACATCATTGCACAAAATAATTAAATTGTAACACAACTTATAAAATAATGTATGAAAAAACGAGGAAGTACGTCAACGTAAAAAACATAATTCTCTCAATCACGGCGCGCTATAAAAATGGATAATGTTCATAAGTTTTATAAGAGAAAAAAAAACAAAATACGGCGACCGGTAGCCGAATTCGAGAAACCCCTAATGATCCAAAAATTATGAACAACTTTTTGGCTACTACGCAATTACGCGATCGAGTTTTTATTTTTTCTGGTCCGGCTCGCCACAATACTAGTTTTGACGCCATACTTTACTTAAAATTGAATTAACGTTATGGTGAATTAATTTATTATTAATGTTGGGTATGGTACCGTAAGTGCCAGTATATTTTCACTTTTTCGTAATAGTTTGTATAAATTGTTTCTTATAATTCAATTTATTTTTCATTTGGTAAAATATAATTGATGTATTTTTGTAAATATTTTTTTTTCATGATAATTATGTTAACATTAATAATCATGGTAATTAATGAGTAATTTTATATAGCTGCTTTAAGCTAATTTGATAGCTCTACAGCGTTTTTATAAGGTGTAAATAAATACTTAAATATACAGACACACTATTAATATATATGTGGGTGTAGTTTATATATTTGATTTTTTTTGTTATTGCAGTATGCTTAAATTATTACAAATGTTTAACTGGCGCAGGCCTTGTTTTTTTTTCAATAAATATGGATATGAATTATCATTACTACAGTGTTCATTATGTCGATATTCTGTTAAATATTTTTTTACTGATTGATGAAATAGAATTACAATAAGCAAAGCCATGGGTAAAATATCAATCAATCAATCAATCAGCCGATAGACGCCCACTGCTGGACATAGGCCTCCCCCAACGACTTCCACACAACACGGTCCTCCGCCACTCGCATCCACCGGCTTCCTGCGACGCGTGTGATGTCATCAGTCCACCTTGTGGGGGGCCGTCCTACACTTCGTCTTCCGATTCGTGGCCGCCATTCTAGAACCTTTCTGCCCCAACGGCCATCGGTTCTGCGAGCTATGTGCCCTGCCCACTGCCACTTCAACTTGGAAATTCTTTGAGCTATGTCGGTTACTCCAGTTCGTCTACGGATCTCTTCATTTCTGATTCTATCGCGTAGCGAAACCCCGAGCATAGCTCTCTCCATTGCGCGTTGAGCGACCTTGAGCCTTCTTATGCGGCCCATAGTCAGCGACCACGTCTCGGCACCATATGTCATCACTGGCAGCACACATTGGTTGTAAACCTTTGTCTTCAGACACTGAGGTAATTTGGACGAGAAGATATCATGCAATTTCCCGAACGCTGCCCATCCGAGTTGGATTCGACGGTTGACCTCTTTCTCGAAGTTATGTCTACCTAGCTGAACAATCTGCCCTAGGTAAATGTACTTGTCCACAACTTCGAGAATAGAGCTCCCAACGGCTATTGTTCTGGGTTGAACATGAACGCTCGACATGATCTTTGTCTTGTCCATGTTCATTTTAAGACCCACCTGTTGGGAGACTCTATTGAGGTCTTCGAGCATTGAGCTTAGGTCCTCCAGCGACTCTGCTATGACTACGATATCGTCTGCAAATCGAAGGTGAGAGATATACTCGCCGTTAATATTGATGCCGGACCTTTTCCAGTCCAGAAGCTTGAAGACATCTTCCAGTGCAGCGGTGAACAGTTTCGGAGATATGACGTCTCCCTGTCTCACACCTTTCTGCAACTGGATGGGATTCGAGCTCTGATCCTGGATCCGGACCGACATAGTGGCGTTTCTGTACAAACATCTCAGCACTTCGATATATCTGTAGTCAATATGGCAACGCTGGAGGGACTGTAGTACTGCCCATGTCTCGATCGAATCAAAGGCTTTCTCATAGTCCACAAACGCTAAGCATAGTGGCCGGTTATACTCCTCGGTCTTCTGTATAACCTGCCGCAGCGTATGTATGTGGTCTATGGTACTGAAGCCTTTTCGGAACCCGGCTTGTTCGGGTGGCTGGGATTCGTCGAACCTGCGCGTGAGACGATTCGTGACGACTCTCGAAAACAACTTGTAAACATGGCTCAGAAGTGAGATGGGTCTATAGTTCTTCAATAGGGTGTTATCACCTTTTTTGAAGAACAGTACCACCACACTTCTATTCCATGCTTCTGGCGTCGTACCTTCGTGTATGACGGAGTCAAATAGCCTCTGAAGGATTTTCAGAACTGGTGTTCCACCCGCCCTCAGAAGCTCTGTTGTGACTCCGTCATCACCTGGTGCCTTGTTGTTTTTAAGCTGTTTGAGAGCCATCCTAATCTCATACAGGCTGACGTCCGGGATATCTTCGGTATAGTGTCGGGTAAGTTTAGCCCTTGGGTCTTCGGCTAAACTGTCAACAGGGGCTTGTGATGACGTGTATAACTGTCCATAGAACTTCTCGACCTCTCTCAAAATCTCCGGCTTGGACGAAACGATGTTGCCACAGTCGGTCTTCAACCTGGTCAGCTGTCGCTGCCCAACAGACAATTCTCTCTCAAATACTTTTGATCCCTTATTCTTCGCTATAGCCTCTTTAATACTTTCCGTATTAAATCGGCGGATGTCGCGGGTCAGGGATTTGGAGATCCGTCTGTTGAGCTGCCGATATTCTGACAAATGTGTTGAAGACTGCAACCCCATTTCGTTGCGTTCTTGGATGAGTTTGAGAGTTTGGTCCGAGAGTTTTTTGGTTCTATCTGTACGTCGGGGCCGAAAGAACTTTGACCCTACCGTATGGACAGTTTCCACGAACCTGTCATTGATGTCGTTCACAGTTTCGCATATTTCAAGGCCTTCGAAGCGGTTTTGTAGCTCGAGCTGAAAGATTTCGGGGTTTTGGATATGTGCTGATGTAGGGCGGAGCGTAGACCTCATCAGCCGACTTCTTTCCAGTTTGATGTTAAGATTCAGTGTGCCTCTTACCAACCGGTGATCACTGCCGGTTTTAACCGTGTTGATCACAGAGACATCACTGAATATCTGTCTTTTCGTCGACATGATGAAGTCAATCTCATTTCTCACGGAACCATCGGGACTTATCCAAGTCCATTTCCTGTTTGGCCTCTTCTTGAAGAAAGAGTTCATCATAAAGAGTCCCTCCTTTTCCAAGAAGTCGGCCAAGCGTTGTCCCCTAGGGTTCCGTTGCCCATATCCAAATTGCCCCACTCTCAGCTCTTCACCGCTTCGTACACCCATCTTTGCGTTGAAGTCCCCCATCACAATAGTGTAATATGTTTCGGAGGTTTGTATGGCTTTTGAGATGTCCTCATACATAACCTCAATTTCGTCGTCCGTGTGTGCCGAGGTAGGAGCGTATACCTGTATGACCTTCAGCGAATACCGGCTGGTAATTCTGAGTATAAGGTACGCTACCCTCGACGACACACTTTCGATCTTCACAATATTGTTGACGAGGGACTTGTGAACGACAAACCCGACACCACCCTGGGACAGTTGGTCGCCCTCCCTGTAGTATAGCAAGTTGCCGGATTTGAGGATTATCGTGTCCTCGCCCTCTCTTCGGACTTCAGATAATCCTATAATGTCCCAGCGTAACTTGACTATACTTTCTTCCAGCTCTGTGATCTTCTCGTCGGTCCTTAGTGTCCTCGTGTTGTATGTGGCCAGGTCCAAACGTCGTCGGTTTTGGTAGCCGGATCTCTGCCGGGGATTCTTCGCACCCCCTGCCCTCCCGTAACCATGGCCGCTACCGTGACCAGGAATAGAAGAGCTGCCGGGGACTAGGGGCCGTTTTTTTGTTGTGCTTATCATTGTGGGGTTTTTGCCATAGTCACCGCGCCTGGCAAGGACGAATTGGTGACCGCAGTGTGTTGTTGGTTATACACGGGGGGGGGGACGCTGCTGCCCGTCCCCTGGTCTGTCCCTTAGTCGCCTCTTACGACATCCATGGGAAGAGATGGAGTGGTGCTATTCTAAGCCGGCACCACACGGCGGGTAAAATATAAATGTATAATAAAACGTAAACAGCAGAAATCCTTGCATTTATTTTCCTTAAAAAGGATTGACCCAAAAAACTTAGAACCTTTTTGGTTTGGCACGAGTCGTGCAAAATTGATTTTTTTCGCTCAATCACGTCGGGATGCAGCAAAAAACTAATTACATTATTTTGTTTTATGCGAGACCTTTTTGTAATTAGGCCAAAATATTTGGTCGTGATCTCGATGATGGTCCAGTAATGTTTTCTTAGTAATTTAATTCTTGATTGGATGATGTCAGTGTAATAGGTAGATAACAAAATAGATTAAGAATTGACCTTTTGTTGTTTGAAAAAAAATTGCATTCAGTTGCATTAAATATAAAAAGCGGGATGAAGGTTGGTTAATTGGACAAGTGCCGGAATGAACAGACATATTTTTGTACTGCACAATGTTTTTATCATGCAAGCTTTTTGATTGGTAAAGAATTGAAATCGAAGTATCCGTATGCTAACTAAGTACCTGTGTGTCTGGAGATCTAATATAATAGACCCACTAAATATAATATTTTACTAAGGTCAAATTTCAGCTGCTATTATATTATACAACTCTTTATAGTAAACAATTGGAGGAGTTCGGTTTTGTTAGCTTTTCCCAAGTATCGCCTAGGTATATTATAGTAGAAAAAAAACAATGTTACATCATAAAGTGCTATTCTTTATACAAAAAAAAAATAAACCAATCAGGAGCAGCCAATGAAGCTTAAATTTTGTCACACCTATATATATAGTTCTGAGGATAATACATTATTATGGTATTATTAAGTTTGTCTGATGATGGAGCTGTGAAGGATGGTTACAGGAATGTGGAAACCCCCGCGAGATTGGGCTCAATTGATTTGGCTCGATAAATTCGCTGGTCCTATTTGATATCCAGAGTCTGATGATGTATTGAAAGCTAGGTACAAGAACTTCCCAATGACATAATTAAATATTTTTTTGGTTATTAAACCCGACATTTTAGGCTTGTTTTTTTAGTTGCTTTACATATAACTAATAATATTTACTCTCAAAATTTAATAAAGCAGGGTTGACCTTTTTTAGAGTTTTTCTTCAACGTCACAATGATGACAACTACAAAATTCTAAATTCAAAAAATCCATTCAATCACATTCCACGAAAAGCATTAACCCCTGTACGACACGTCTTCACACGGGAAAGCCTCAGTGTTAACTATATTAAAGACTGATATATCCCGATACCACATTTGTTAGCACGAATACACAAAACCAGAGTATCCTGACACCCCCTGCCTTCCTTCGAACATTGAAGCTCTAACTAATTCCGGATGACGTTCGGATAGTGACAGGTCAAAGTAAGTTGATGGAGTTGGTGGTTCGAAAAGAGGAAGTTGTAAAGTCTTTAGCATATACCACCGTGTGTGAATGATGCGCGTGAGTTTGTGATAACTTAATTGTAATAATGGAGTTGTAGTAGTACCTATGTAGGCTTGATTGAGATTTGAAAGTGTAGCCAAGTATAAATTATAAATAGAATATCAACATCATAGTTATGTAGGTAGATAAGACTTGTAACGGATAGTGTTGCCCACAGTCTTGATATTGGTCTTGCATTTTCGCAAGACCAATATGCAAGAGTCGTTTTCATTTCTCGTGCGTCTTGGTTTAGCGAAACTTCAGGGCCAAAAGACTTTAAAAAACTTTATTTGAAATTGGGGTCAGCTTTCAATCTACGGTGCTGTGGCTGTTACCTACCCATACACACGAAGTAATTTCCATCAGTCCTCCGAGGCCAAACTATAAAGACTATTTGTAACCCAAGTCAAAGTCAAATCATTTATTTCGTATAGGCCTACGGGGGCACTTACAAATTGTCATTACATTTTTTCCTTAACACTACAACCGGATCGGAACGCGACCTCAACTGAGAAGATCCGGCAAGAAACTCAGCGGGCTTGTCTTTTTTTTTTTTATCCATTATTTTACAAAAAAAAAAAAAAAAAGTAAGCTCCAGTGTGTTGCCATGCGAGGCGCACACACGCTACACTTTAACATTATAAATATTGATATTAGAGCGATCAGTCCCAGGCTGCTTTTATCATCCAAATAATCCAAGATTCTGTAATAACCCTTACGACATAAATTACTTTTAACAGTTCTTTTAAAGTCACCATTATCAGTATTTTAAGGATACTGACGACCTAATTAGCGCAGTTAGTAGTAACCCTGTTTCTGTGACGAGAATGTCTAGTTAGAATCGTCGTAGGGACAAACTTTGTGCCATGAGCACGAATGTTTTTACCCAAGTCATGGCTGTTTAATATACTTAATCATCATAATCAACTTACTTAATACTACACTACTACTTACTAAATATACTGGGTCCACCCCCAATCCATTGTACGGTACACATAATACTCGTGCAAGCGTTGTTTAGTGTGGGACCGTATAATAGGTATGTCTGGCTATATTATATTATTTTGCCCTGCGAAACATGCAGAAGATCAGTTTATCATTCAGTCCGGCATCCAAGATCCGTCCTAACCAACATATCTTAACGCGCCAATTTATGAGGTGCTATTACCAACTGAGCGTCCATGTCCTCATTTCGTAAATATAATTTCTCTATAAATTTTAGAACCTATGAATTCACTCATAAATTTTGATCGCTTCGGTAATTAATATTATAATACTGAACGCGATATTGAGATCGTTAATTATAATTCCATAATTAAGTACCCGCATCTAGGAAGCCGTAGATTTCGTTTACGTGAGCAAGTGCTTTTCAGTAGATTGAGTAGTAAAAGTGCTTTTATGAGCTGTAATATACGTTGGCTCGAGTCGCGTATTCATTTGATAAGTAGTATATGGTACTAATTGTACAAATTACAACTTGATTTGATTTGACATGACTGTAATTGTTTGTGTCTTGCACACAAATTACGACCTTAAAATGTAGGGAAATACAGTTGAATATATACTGTCCTTGTAAACAATTTTTTTTTTGGTAAAAATATTTTTTTTATTTTTTTCTTTAGTCTATGAGTCCAATCTCTTTGTGAACATTTTAACGATATATCCTCGTGCTACCTATTGACGAGATAGCATCCGTTTCCAACCCAGACCTTAGGGCCGAACAGAAGGAGAGAACATAAAGAAAAATGCGTATTAACCTTAATATTATATTAGCATCAGCTTTAATAGTAGATTTTCTTAATAAAACAATTTCCACAAAACACAGGGCGCCACTAAACAAACCGCCGAACCGTACCAACCGCAGCGGCTATATCATTACGCTCACGATAAAGGAGAGGAGAGCCACGACAAATGTTTAAAATAGATTATATCTTAACACTTCCGCGGTGAGCGCGCTAATTTAGCCGTAATGAGATTAGATTTATAGTCGACTATATGATTGTGACACTTGAGAGATAAGGGTCATTGTTTTTTAACTACTTATTTTAACATTAGCAGAGAGTCTAAGGTTAGTGTCACGTAAGTCACGTAAGATTCCAGTCAACCCCACATTGTATGACCGCATGGTCTCTAGTATTCCTGGCAAACTTGTTCAATGATATTCCGGAATTTTATCTAGTCTGGTTGTTACTTGAACTACACACAGTCAACTGTAAGACACCTATTATAAATTAATATGGATGGATATCGGATCTTTTTAAAAACAGCAACCATGGAGTTTCTTGCACGTTCTTCTCCAAAGGAACGGCATACCGAACGGGTGGTAAAGTTGTAACTTAGCCTTTTGTAACTATTTTGACGATTCGTAAGTTTACATGAATAAAACATATTTTAATTCTGATATAGTTTTGGACGAAGCGTTTCATTCAATTAATCTAGTTTGTCGCTATTAAGATTTGTTACTATTTCTGTAGTCTATTATTAAGTATCTAAACGTGTTTAGCGGAAAAGGGAAGATCTTCCAGCCAGGCGGGTGGTATGCCTGGCGGGGCGGCCGCTATGCCCCGACGGTTAATGTCGGGATCTTGTATATATGCTACTTGCTCCGAGAACTCTAATAGCGCGATTCAGGATTGTGACTTCATTGTCTATTGTTCTGAATGCGTGTCTGCAGTGCCATCTGCGTAGCTTGTGGTGTGGTTAAAGTGGTCGCTACAGTACTCCCCCCCAAGACCGGAGGTCGATATCTTTGAATGGCAGCGTCTTGTGTGCATGGGCCAGGAAGCTAGCTCGAAGGTCTGCAGTGAGTCGAGACCGAGCTGTGCGCGTCGCAGAACCAGGAGCGCGGTGAGTCGGCTGTGATGGTTCTGAGCGACGACTTGGCTTGCTGTGGGACGGGCTGCTTGTTGCTGGATGTCGATGTTGATGTCTTGGTATGGAGTAGTGATGACTTTTTGATGCTTGAGTCTTCACAGAAGGATGTTGTTCATTGTCAGGGGTCACCAATTTAGCGGAAAAGGGAAGATCTTCCAGCCAGGCGGGTGGTATGCCTGGCGGGGCGGCCGCTATGCCCCGACGGTTAATGTCGGGATCTTGTATATATGCTACTTGCTCCGAGAACTCTAATAGCGCGATTCAGGATTGTGACGTCATTGTCTATTGTTCTGAATGCGTGTCTGCAGTGCCATCGGCGTAGCTTGTGGTGTGGTTAAAGTGGTCGCTACACGTGTATTGATTTTGTGCTGTAAACTTTAATTTTATTGGAATCAATAAATTAAATACGACTTGTGAATCATATCTAGTGATGTTTCAAATTATTATAGAACAGGAATTTACATTAAAAAATAAGTTTTTTAAAGTATGAAAATCATAAGTTGCAGTACAATATTCCAATGATTTGTTTCTTCTAGGCAGTTGACAATACCACAGACTAGTTATACAAATACACTCTAAGCTCAATGCGACAACCGCTATGACTACGTTAAGCTACAGCTTATTAAAAAACTAGGCATTAATCCAGACTTCTCTCGCGATTTTAAATAAATGACACTAAATTATAGGACTATTATATTTTAGTGTACGACATTATTTGAAATAGGTATTCACTGACACCCTAATTGTATAATCTTAAACTAAATAACGCTTGTTGTATTATAGGTACTCTACAATAAACTGGATGCGATCCCAATGACACCTAGGGCAGGGCGAATTCCGAAGAGAGAAGAATGAATAAGAAAAAATATTAATTTGAATTATATTCTCCTATCTTTATTCTATATATAAAAAAACAAAGTCGTGATAGTTACCCCATTTAAAACTCAAGAACGGGTGGGCCGGTATTTATAATCTTTGATTTTTTGAATTTATATCCACCTCGAATAGCAGAATTGCTATTAAAATTCATTTTTTCACACACTTGATTCTGAGGCGGTACGAAGTACGCCGGGACAGCTAGTTTACATACATTTAATAAAATCTAGATATATTCGTGTTATAAAAGTACGTTACTTTGTGTATTCATAAATATTGGTCATACAATGTGAATCCCACTCTCCTATTACACTGTAGGGTAGCAATACTCATAAGCGGAAGCTTACACCAAAAAAAATGCCTCCACAAATTGAAATATCAATATCAACAATAGCAACAAATTTTACACTAAAATCAAGTGACCACAACAACGAACCCATTCATGGTTAATCCTTTCAATCCCTACAAAACTATAATTCTTATTACAATGAAATATGGTTTAAAATACGTTGTTTGTCCGAAAGGGTTCGATTCTCACGAGACGCCTCCACGATGCCACAAAACCACTCATTCTTGACAGATTATGGAATATTTATGACACGTTATGGTATTTTTTTTCGGGATCAGCATGGGGCGCATGCGCAGCGTTTAGCATTTGAATTTGGAATGACAGGAAATTATATAAAGCGTGTTTAAATTTGTAATGATGATTTTATTTCATAGGAAAAGCATACAGTTTTGAATAGCGCACACTTTATCTAAGGTCTTAAATCCACAGTGGAAAGTAATTGTTGTTTTTAATTTTTCCCAGCCTCTAAATGCTCACTACGAAAGGATTTAAATTTGTGCGAACGCAGTCGCGGTTAATACTAGTCAAATTATAATAACTCATCAAATGTGTAAAGCTAATTCCTGATATTAATTGCTTGATTATTACTGCACCTTATAGGTACACCGTCCATTAATAGGTATTATTGCAATAATACATCAGCCTGTACACAATAAGAAGCAGATTCCACAAAATTAACAATCAACATGAGACAATGCACATCAAAAACTTCTTAGAACCAATGTTTTGACTTCCCCGGCCGTTCGTTTTTCTATCGGTTTTTTGTGTGTCCGTGCCCTTATCCTTTGTCACGGTGATAATGACAGCGCCGCTTTGCCGAAGGTTTGAACGTGATTCTTTTGTTTGTTTTCCGAATGTTATGAGTGACAGTTCTGTTGTTACAGTTTGGTTAGCTGAATGACGACTCGGTAGGGAAGGAGTAAGTCTACTACGCTTATGATATTGTGCCGATTGCTATGACTTTGCTATTGTATCCATTTTTACAGTATATTGCACTAGTCTACTTTCTCATTACAGCGACAATTGACATGTGTGTACATAATTATATTTGTGTTACGTTAATAAGAATATGTCGCTGTAAAAAAGCTGTGATACCTTTATCTAAACGATGTTAAAGGTACATAGGAAATACTTATTTGCTTTATTTAAATAACAATGATCTTTAAATATCTAACCATATGTTGTCATTTCTTGTTCCATTTTGAAACGATCAAAAATTACATCATCATTTTACAATTATAAATTCATCCTGAAATTAGAATATAATATTCTCATTCAAAATAAATAGAGTCATTATGACTTAAATTTAATAGTCCTTGTGTTAGGAATCTTATCGGTTTACACAGTAAAATAACACTTTCTAACAAAATGGCGGAACCCATCTAGAAAATATACTCAAAGTGTCCGATCTGCGACAATTACGAATATTGTATACGAAAATATTAGACTCCCATTGCGGCGTTCGCATTCGACCCCATAATGAAATAGACTCGTTATACGGTACGTCAATCAGAAACATCAGTACCATTCAATTGGATTAATATAAACGTTACAAATAGTAATCAAATGTGCTCTCATGTTACATCGCCAAACGATCTTTTAAATTTCCTTTTTTAAGTTTTGACGTTTGACGTAGAGTTATGAAGCGCAGATTGCGGACAAATATTTTTATATCCTAGATTCTAATGTCAAAGTCTGAATTACGCGCCTTATTAACTTGAGTAGGTATCAAAGGCAAGAAAATTTAGGTATATTTGGAGTACAATACACTTATTATAAGTAGCTTGATTGAACCATTGAAGCGAATCTACATGTCATGTGAATAATCAATCAAAATTGCAAAAGTGGTCAAAAGATAATCTTACGCAAAATAAATAATCACATTCAATTTAGTATTAAATAGTTAGTGACCCGGATTAAAAAAGTTAAGTAAGTAGGTAATTACGATTAAAAGCAATTACGATTCTTGTAGAAAAAATATTTTCTTGTATACATTTTAAAGCAGAAACAGTTCAATTTCACTTGTCAAAAATGTTATTTTTAATAATTCGAATTCAACCACTTTTTTATCAATATGAAAAAAAAACCATTAAGTATTGATAAATTAAAACTGTGAGCTAAAATATTCATGTTTTATTCAATACCTGCTCTAAAATGTATATAGTCCTATGACGATTAAACACCATCCGCCTGTCAATATTCAAAGTACGGGTGATGTATGGAATATTTGGCATTTTTCCGACGGGGGCCGAGATCATTGATCATTATTAGAGTGATGCGCGCACGCCGGTGATTCGGCTGACGCGATTACTGAAGATGATATATACTCGTTGACGATATCGTGTTAGATACTATTTAAATAAATTAAAATAGTTAATATTTTAAATTTCAACTTACTGGTATAAACCATTACTTGATTGTTTGTCTAGAGAGGTTACTTCCAGTCATATATTTAGAATGCAAGTTTATTTTATGTTATATCATAGAATTGATCATATGTAATAACATCAAACAATATTTTATAATTAAACTAATAATGTTTTCTAATAGTAGTGGACTTCAAAAGGTATCGAATCAACGTACATCAACGTAACTGACAAACTAAAGCTTAATATAAATAACAGTTTAATTAAGACATGTTTCTCTAATGTTGGCCATCGCGTGTGACCGTATCGATATTTTTGTATCATAAAAGTATATCGTCTATTAGGTTAAATGCTGGTATTACTGGTTACACTGGAATTCCCTTCGGAGAATTCGGGATAAAACTCATGTCAAATCTAGTTCTTACCTATGGGGTAAAAAAAAAGACAAGCCCGCTGAGTTTCTCGCCGGATCTTCTGCGTTGAGGTCGCGATCCGGTTGTAGAGCTAATTAAAAAAAAATGTAAATGACAATTTGTAAGTGCCCCTGTAGGCCTATACGACATAAATGATTTAACTTTGACTTTGGTAAACGTGATTTTTTTACCGACTTCAAAACAAAGGAGTAGGTTCTCAATTTGATTGCATTTTTTATGTTTGTTACCTCAGATCTCCGTCATTTATAAACCGATTTGGAAAATTCTTTTTATATTTTAAAGGATATACTTACTTCCAGACATACTTTCCGTTAGGTGGCTGAGCCCATTTTAGTAAAAGAAAAAAAAAATGTTATTTCATTTGTGTAAATAAAAATATCTTTACATATAACAAACGCAACTAGATACCTATTTTAATCTTTAATAGTTTTAATTTGAAGTCCCCCTCTTACTTTTCCGCCTTCTTACTATTTTTATATATTCCAATGGTCAGCGCGAATATAAAGAGTATCCATTGGACTCCTTAAATGGAAGCTTTATAAACACTAATTAGATTTTAAACTCTAATGCGTTGCATCAATGAGAAAGTCCTTAGATTACTCGATCACACACGACTAGCTAATAAATACTTGTCATGGGCTCCCGCATGCGACGCGGCAAGTATCCGCCGGTGGCAAAGTTCACGGCGATACCGGGACCTGGCGGGAGAGGGGACCGGGAGAGGGGTAATTGATAGTTAATTAGAGGTGAAAATCACTAAGCTTAAGTATTAGTGCTATAAGATCTACTAACTTAAACTACTGAATAAATAAATACAATTAAATAAAGTACCCTATTACATAATTTACTTACCGAAAAGCATGTTAGCGGCGATGGGTTCACCATACAGATCTCCTGGCAACGACTCATTTTGAGAAAAGTATGTTCCATGTATTTGGATCTTCAACCAATAACTTCGGGGACTCACGATAGGGACGTTTTGTATGTAAGTTAATTTTATTAAAAACTTGACATCAAGAAAAAACCTCAAAAATTTTATATCTTTATTCTGAAAAATGAAAGCTACTAGAAAATAAAAAAAATACGAAAGTCCACTTGAAAGAAGTTTATAAGTGAAATAATCAATCCCAAACTTCCTCATTCCACAAAATCTCAATATAATTCATTCTTACATTGAAGCTCTCACACGGCATGTCTCGGCGACAGGTGAGTCCGGCACGCATGCGCCCGCGCACGCAATCCTTAATTGAACAACAGCTACCGTAAGCAAATGGACGGGAATCTCATTATGTGAGCTTTTTGCTTCTACCTCATTAGATACCTAGCTGTGTCCAACAGGAAGTGTTGATTAAGATATTTTTAAAGAGATTGCAATATTGAATATATTTAAAAAATTAATATACTGGAAACTTTTAACGACCATGAGGTATTGGACAGTGTGGTTTTAGATTCGATTCCCGTAAAATTGAATAAATTACCAGTATTTTCGTTATTTAACTTTGGGTTACTGACACCGCTCCTACTCCATTATACGGTACCTGCATAAGTGTCACTTACTTGGTACCTTACCATACAGTTGATGTGTTTTGGCGATATTTAAATCCTTCTAGCAGTGCCCATAGATTCGTAAGCGTGGACTTTTATTATTGAACTATTTCTCAGAATTAATTTCCCAGGATGAAAAGGAAATTTTGTTTAATATCTACGAGTATATAAGTATTATATACTGGGATCGCCTCAGTCTACTGTACGGTACCCATAACAGAAGCGTTGCTTAGTTTGGGACAAGGGAAGAGCTTGGAAGGAGTTCGGCTCAAGACCAACTCGTCCGTGTAAGGGTCATTGGTCGGAGCCGGGGATATACTTGAGATTTTTTTTTATTTCTATAGATGGATGGATGACTGTTGAATCCTTGAGTGACCCAGCCGGTAATTTTCAAAGTCCTCTAATTTAGCACAGCTCACAAAGCATCCTCTAATTTGAAACAGATTACGATTTTTTTCTTACCTGTCAAATTTGTTACAAAATCATTAAAATATCATGAACGATATCGTCATGTCAAAAGACGGTCCAAAATTGTCAGTAGGTACCTAAAAAATAAATTATATTCGTGAACATCAAATGCAAATTGACCTCAACAATCAAATATCAACTTGTATACGGAGTGTTTCATATTTCAAAAAAACATTATTGATTTTTGTACAAAACTAAATTGTTGAAACTCTGTTAAACGTCCTGTTATTGTGGTTTCTTCCTAGCGTTAGGACGACCGTGATTAGCTGAGTTGGTAGTGATCCATTTGTGCTGGGGATCCCAGGTTCGAATCCTTGCAGGGACCAAACATTGTGCGATGAGCACGAATGTTTCTACCCGAGTCATGGATATTTAATATCTATGTAAGTATTATATATTGGGTCCGCCCTCAATCCATTGTAGGGTACCCATAATACAAGCGTTGCTTAGTCTCGTATAGTTGGCGTTGATATTATTATTATAATATAACTATTTGTTCATTGGAATGAACATGTTCCTGTCATTCTCCTATTCCACTTTACGATGCCGTTAGATCTACACAAAGAAACAATGCGTCTATTAACGCCTTTATTCTCATTGATTCCGATATCAAACACGTTATACACTAAGATATCGCAATCTCCCGTCAACAGCTCAAAGAAATACTTTGATATCTCAATTCGTCACACATTTAGCGGTTTTGACTCAATTTGGTCGCATTATGACGATATCAAAGGAGCGCCGAAAGCGTCCGACATCAAACGCGCCGGCGTCTTTTTTTTTCGTAACGTAGCAATGATTTTATTGATTTTGTGTTATCGATTCGATTTGCTCTCTCTTCAACGCTTAGTCGATTAATTAGATGTGTATCGTTTTGTTTTCCGAGTCGATTGTTGAGATGGTGTTCGTTAAAGGTTGAGGTCGAATGATACATTAGGACCTGAGACTTGATTGAATGTCCTAATGTGGAAGTGGAATCGTTTAACTGTTATTGATGCGGTGATTTCCCGGACTTAGTTATTAATCTAGATAAATTATTATAAAGATGACATTTTAGTGGTGACTGCGTTACTAGGTTTTGGTCGGTTCTCTAAATATAGATAACTGGTTAAGTTCAAGTCGGATGGCCACATAAAATGGTTCAAACTGTGGCGTATAGAACACGCAACTTTGGTGGCACCTCAAAACGTTAATTAAAAGAAAAAAAAACACATTTGTGGTATGTTCTAACAGCACTATTCAACGATACCTAACCCCATTAAACTTGCATAAAAAGTAAACAATTCGTTTTTTTTATAAAAAATAATTTTAAAATTTCTTCGAACTTCTTACGTTTATCGCGAGATATGCATGCTTTTTCATAATAATTAGGGACCCCCTTCTATTTAGCATGTCATATAAATAGTCGTTATTGAATATAAAACAAAATTCTTGCGATGAAAATTCTTATTGTAAAATCTAATCATCGATAAATCATTATTTAGTATCAAAAATTTGATTCCTCACAACGGACCAGTGAATCTCGTACGTGGCCATTTAAATCTAAAATCACGATTAAACACCGCGGTGAGGGCGCTAGCGTCGCCAACTCTCGCCCCCGACTAGTGACACCATGAAACAAAATTAAAATTATAGGACTGTGTTGTATTGGGCTTATAAAAATCTTATTTAAATAATGATTTATGTTTAGTATTCAACACAAAATTATTTACTAATTCAAATTTCTTTCACGAACCTTGGTGAATTAAATACCTACCTATTATATATTTTTCTCTAAGCAGAATGCTTTTGTGACCAGCTTAAAGAGCTTTAAATATCCGTGGTTTCTTTTCATGAGGTACCTCTGCAATTTTCATATTATACTTGGACTTTTTCCACCTCGTACGGCGTTATGATTAAAATCAAGAAAAAAGTATGTAGTATGTTAAGGAGGTCCCCAAAGAAAGTGTTGAATGGTCATCACCGAACGGTCCGGACTCGTGCGCAGATCGCACCCGATAACTCTGGTATCAGATGAGATCGCGGCAGATAAGCGTGCGCGCGCGCACCTCCACATTCCCACGGTCGGGTCGCGCTCGCAGTTGCGATCGAATTGCTCACCCATCCATGATTAGATGAAGATACAGATCAAGGTTTTTGTGTGTTAAGATTTTTTTGGACCCACACTTTGGTATTGTCTAATATAAATGAGGAAATTCAAAGAAGGTAATATACCTATATCTACGCAATTGAGGTCACTGCTATAATGTTTCAATTCATAGCAAAAACCACACCAAACAGTATGGTATATACTTATTTATGGTGTGACTCAATATTTAAAAACCTTTTTATTTTATATATTTATTTTACCTCCTCTTCATATTATCATATTTATAAAATGTTGACTTTCTCGATTTACCGCTCGAATCTTATTCTTAACCAGGATTCTTACTCGTCTATGAGAGCACGTAAAACCGTCGTTCCTGCGCCTAAACTCTCTCCGATTGTATCAGCGGTGTCTCATCGGAATATGAGAGTGAGGGAAGAGAGAATGCAACTCTGCTTGGGCACACACCTGTGCACAAGAATATCTTCCACACAGTTAGTTAGACCTCGTGGCGATTGGTCGCTATGAGCGAAATTCGTTCAAAATGACTATTAAATTTTATGAAGTGGCTTATAATCTCCTACTGAAAATAATAATAGTATCGCCAGACGATCACATCAACTATACGGTCCTACACTAAGCAACGCTTGTATTGTTGGTGTCGTACAATGGACTGAGGGTGAACTCAGTATATAATCTAGTATATAATAAAGTCGTGTTAGTTACATTACTTATAACTCTAGAACGGGTGGGCCGATATTATCATCTTAGATTTTCTGATTTGTATCCACCCTGAATAGCAAAATAACTATTAATCCATGGGCCAAATCAATCACATTTTCTCATACATTTGATATTGAGGCGGTACGATGTTCGCCGGGACAGCTAGTACTTATATGGATATTAAACATCCATAACTCGGGTGCAAACGTTCTAGACCATCTCAATATTTAAGTAAATTGAGTTACCTTTTCGTTATTAATGCTAAGAGGCTTTAAGCGCTGATTCTACATAAGTGCTAATCGATATTGATATTAAATATTTTATGGCTTCACTGAAACGTTCTCCCTTACCTTGGTAGGTAAGTACACAGAGCTTTCCATTTATGATCATATAATTATGATATAGGTATTATCTTTTAAGGCTAACACCATCGCTATTGTGAAATTGATTGATTGTGAAACAGCACTGCTTATATACAACCATCCAATTATAGTTTTAATCACAATTAAATCAATTCGCTATGTTTTATGTGAGTGAAAATAGTCTTTCTATCATAAGTATTAACAAACATAAGACATTAACTGGTTTGCCCCAAACTACATTTATTTTACAACTAGCTGTTGCCCGCGACTTCGTCCGCGTGGTATTTAGCAAAGACAACCGTTGACAACAGCCTGCTCGCCCATTCTGAGCCCGTGGGACGCATTGCAGGTTGTTGCTATCAAACTTAATCAGGCGCTGCGCTGCAACATTGGTTTTAATTTTTTTTCGTGAGATCCTATTTTTTTTTTCTAAAATAAAAGTAGCCTCAGTTACTCCTTGTTACATCAGCTATCTGCCAGTGAAAGTCCCGTCAAAATCGGTCCAGCCATTTCAGAGATTACCCGGAACAAACAGACAGACAGACAGACAAAAATTATAAAAATTGTTGTTTCGGTATAGGTAACGTGTATACATCCAAATGCACTTGGTAAAAAGCGGTTATTTTAATATTACAAACAGACACTCCAATTTTATTTATATGTATAGATTAAGGCAAATATTGAAAGAAAAGTAGTTTTACGGATTTTATCGCGTTTATTTTATGTTTTTACGTTCCCGACGTTTCAGCTGCTTTGCAGCAACCATGTTCACGAGATTACTGAGGTGTTAGATATTCTAGTGTCATAGTTTGAACTGGGGTACCCTCATATTTAGTTGTTGCTTTCGGTCCAATCTACGCAGAAAGTGCTCACAGTGTCTCGAGGTCTTGCAATGGTGCGCTTGGTTTTGGATTTAATATTAATTACTGGATCCCAAATCGGTGGTAGCACCCAGCCAGCAGTTTTATTTCAATGTATAGTATTCGCGTATTTATAAGAAAACAATATAAAGCAAATATTGTTAGGAAATCTGGTAATTTTTTATAGCCGAACGCCAATTTTATTGAGGGAATGTTTCGTTGTATAATTAACACTAACAATAAACTATAATTGTAAGTGAAGCCTTTATACCCTTTGGCCGGCCAAACATTTACATTATACTTATATTATATTGGGATCAAATAACATTAGTAATCAGTGCACCTTTGCCTACCCTTTGAGGATTACAGGTGTCATCATGTTTCCTACTATGATTGTAAATTTGACTATACTTCCACGTGTTGTTAAAAAAAGAGTTAAAAAAAAAGACAAGCCCGCTGAGTTTCTCGCCGGATCTTCTCAGACAAAAATGACACATCTTCTCAGACATAAATGACTATTTGTAGGTGCCCCCGTAGGCCTATACGAAATAAATGCTTTTAACTTTGACATTCTGGTATAGAGTCCACTGAAAGTTGTTTAAATTAATGAGCTATGATGTTGCTAATGATCCTAAAGTATTAGTCCACTGATTTGTTGTTTTATGGCGTAAGTTTGTGGCAATAGCTGGTTGTAACCGGGATCACCCATTGTCTTTGCTGCGATCAAAAGTACAAGCATCGCTTAGTTTGGTACCTTGTAGTTTACTTACTTCTTTCAAGCACAGATTTGGTGTCCATCAACTCTTGGGTGTTACCAATGATTTTTATCCATCATTACCAATAGTAGCCGGCAAATCATCATACTCACTTAGCTTCCAACTCCTCATAAAGGTCCCTCAATCATACATTTTCATGGAATCAATAACAATACTGATTATTACATCGGATTCGTCCAAAGTGACCCTCAGTCGGCTGCCACTATTTTTAGCGGCGCGTCGCTTATCGCTCGACATTCCATGCGTCTGCGCATATACATGTCAAACGGTCGGCGCGTGCCCGATTGATTTGTCGTCAGTGTGTGCTTGAGCTGTAAATGGTGCAAGTTAGGATATTTTTGTCAAGGAAATGATAATAAATTAGAAAATCATGTCATTCCATCAAATGTGTAGCATAAGTGAAGTAAATTTTGAGGAAAAATCACGTAAATAATTTTGTTATTTTGAGAGAAATATACCTGACGGTCTCCAATATATTATGCCTTTGCCTTTTAAGGTAGAAGTGTGGTTCACACGTATAAATACAATCACACAAATAGTAAATGGTTACAGGTTAGATAAGACCCCGCTATTAATCATTCGGGAAGCTGGGATCACTTCTTAAGTATATAAGGTGGAATATATAAGGTGGAAAGTCCTATCTGGTTATGTGTACGTCATATACCATATCTCAAATAGTGATGGGGTTAAAATATAATGTATGCAAATTGTCACTGCTTTGGGCATTTCTACTTACTTTTCTATTAAACCAGTAATCTATCAGGATGACATCATAATATTTACTAAAGCCCAAATTTATTGAAAGATTTCGTTTCTTTTAAATTATTTTATTAACACTTCCATGAATTCTGTGGTAAGGCTGTTAGCCGCGATGGACTATATCTAACCATTGTATTTATAAAAGTCTTGTTAATGAATTAATAGCTCCAGAAAAATAGTTCGTATATAAATAATCTCCTCGCTTATAACTTGAACCACGTCCCGTATAATACGATGAGTGAATTTCAAGAGTACGGTACAAAGAGTGACATCATTTCGCGACGTTAAAGATTTAGTACTAGATCGCGCTATGTGCCTACCTAGATACAAGCCCAAGGAATAAATCTCAATGACTCAACCTACAAGCTCTTTTGAAATTTAAATACGTTTTTTTCTGAAACGATTCTACTGGTCTGTATAAATGGGCCGAATTTCCCGAACTATACATATAAACGTTCAACGAATACTAATTGTTATCGCCAGGAAATGATTAGGAAACCTTGTGGTTTTAAGTCGTTTAGTTGTTGGCGCCAAATTAACGATATATTATGACAAACTGCTTTTTTACCACCCAAGTGGTACATGCGTTGAACAATTAATTGATTATGCGGGTTTATAGATACACTTCTATTAAATCCCTACAGTTCTATTTTTTTTTCTTTATTCCTATTTTTTTATTTAATTTCATAGTTCCATTAACTATAAGTCTTAATAATTGTAAGAGGTGGGCGCTGACACTGCGACACAGATTGATAACTTTGCAGCTGTATGTCTTGTTCCTAATAAATGTATTATTTATTATTATTGTACGCGTCTGCTGGCTAGCAAGCTGACAATACTATACATGGTCAAAGGAGAAAAACCGGTGACTAAGCTAAGCCCAGAGAAGCTACGAAAATGAAGCGATCTTATTGGTGGAACAAAAGACAGCACGTGAGCTTAGTGGAGTAAACTTCAGACAGCTAGAAAGCGATTAGTTTAACCGCTTGTCCGCTCTCACAACCGCTTGTCCGACGTTGATGACAATATCATCAACAGTTTGTTGCGAGAATATTAAAAACATCTTGGTCCGGCTATAGATTTAATTAGTCATATAAAAAACATGGAGTCCCATAAAAGTCCAGTACTCTTCATCTGAGTTTAAATAACAATGGAATTAAAAACGACATGGCGCCATAAGGTATGTAAACAACATTATCGGTGATTGATGAACTACTAGGTTTCTTGACACTGGAGAAAAATCAGTATACTTGTATAAAAATGTATGTCCAGACTATAGTCCGTTATAGTCGGTACAGAATACATCTTAGCTATGATGCTAATATCTGAATAGGCGTTTTGTTTGTAACCTAATAATAATCACATTATTGTTTTTTACACTAAACAACATTGCCCCGGTAAAATTTAAAAAAATTCGACACGTATATTTTTCTGGTTAATTAAATAAATAAATAAATATGGCCAGATGAACACACCAACTATACGGTCCCACACTAAGCAACGCTTGTATGGTAACGTGGTACCGTACAACGGACTGGGGGCGAACCCAGTAAATATTACTTATACAAAATATTAAACATCCATGACTTGGGTACAAACATGCGTGCTCATCACACAAAGTTCGTCCCTACCAGGATTCGAACCCAGAACCCTCGGCACAGAGAGCAGGGTCACTACCAACTGCGCTAATCATGCCGATTATGTGAGGTATTTCTATTTTAGCTATCTGAAAACTATAATTTACTTTATACGTTTATGTATGTTTGTAAGCGTGTAACGCATTCACATAGTATGGAATTCAAGCCACAAAATGTACGTATCGCATTCCGCATTCAGGTCGCCAGCTTAACGCCATTATAATAAAGAAAATAACAGTTGAACGGAAAAATCCAGTCGACACCGGGACACAACGCTAGTTATTAATAAACACACACATTGACTTTCCAAGCACGCGCCGACAAAGTGGCGATGATCTTTGTTGTAAAAAAATATAATATTGTTTTTTAACACGTGTCAAAGTAATGATTGTGACCACAACAGATGAAGAAGTTTATGGTGAGTGAATAATATGGGCAAACCAGGGTTATGGTTGTCAGTGTGTAGGCTATTGTTTGCGCAGGCGCAGGCCTTATGGAGGGGTTGGTTATGGTATGGCCCGTTGTTCTTGCGGTCGTAAGCGATGCCTATCCATCATGTACACACACACCCATGTTCATTTGTATTTCGGCTTTTGCTCTTCACGTTTAGCGAATGTCATATATGTGTTAAAGGTTGATGACCTATGACGCATATGAAGGTATTTGGCTGAACCTAATAATTGTACCCTAAAAATTCCTACCTACCTACCCTACTACTACTACTTCCTACCTAGGCAAGTATGCTCCATCGTAGATCTCATCGTCACTTACCATCAGGTGAGATTGAGATCAAATGCTTGCCTATAATGTAATAAAAAAAATAAAAAAAATTGTACCTTGTCATGTACGTATCACCATTTAGTTCTAATTGCCTACCTATTATTGTATTTATTTAATATATCTTAATAATTATTCCAATAACATTGTAATTCAATGAAATACATGTTTTGAAAATTTGCACGGATTTGATATAATTCCTCAATGTCTCGCCGAGAATTACATAGACAGTGTTATGTAATAGTCCAGTCCAGTGTGCCTGATTAATAAGTTATATGTTTGCTCCCTTTTACAATAAGACCATGTAAGCTCCATGCACCTCTAGATGCCTATTGTATCGATTCAAATATACCTTTTATATTTATGTTTTGTCTAAACGTTGCTTATATTTTATCTTTGAAATATGTTTCGGCTAGCAACAGTTACGATGCAGAAGTATGAACATTCTACTTACAAACTCGATCCACGAATTAAAAATAGTTTAATGCACTGGCATACCATTTGTGTTAATGTGTAAATCGAGTAATTTCTCAAAGTAACGCACCGAAAATCGTATTATCGTCTATCATCGACCATTAGCCGTATCTTAACTAGCTCTATTATAGATAAGGTACCGTAGGAAGCACGTATTAATTGCTATTTATGGTAAATCTTTTTTTATGCCAACACCCACTCAATGCACTTTGATGGCTGGCGCGACAAATGCATGCCATAAAGGTTGGTTTAAACGTGACATAAAATATGTCATTTTTTTGTAATAAAGCGTAACAGAAGCGTATTCACAAGAGTTAGTAACTAAAACTTTGTACATCAATATTAAAGCTATTATAGATTTTAGTATATTTTATTTCTTTTTGGGCGATTTTTTTTACTAATGATTCATTAACATCTTCAATTATATACCTATTCATTATCCGCTGAAAACCATTTGTATAACAAATGTATCAGAAATTTTTAAATTGTTTAAAAAAATATGTAACGTCAAAATTGTCACGAAATGCTAAGCTTCAACTTTACCATGCTTTCAGAATGCCGTTCTTATTGAGAATTGGCAAGAAACACCATGGTTGCTCATTCTAAAAAGATCTCTATTATAGGATATTGACATATCAAGAATGTTTTTGATTCATTACCTATTAAAAGATTTTATATCGAGAACGATAGTTTTTGATTCATTATTGTGGTTTAAAAGATTTTAGATTATTCTTTAGAAGAAAATATTTGACTTATATTATAAAATATTCATAAAAGTACTCTAATAATACGCATATTATAAGCAATCTATAACGGGCATGTATTACCTCGCTACCGCTGCAGCGCGATGTCAAACAAGTAATTATCATTCAGTCACCGCCGGCCGCGACACAGCGCCTCATGCCCGGTGTCAAGTAGAGGTGATAACTACCGCGGCTTGAGCGACACTCAAGTATAATGCGGCTTACAACATTTTACGGTGAACTAAAGGGAAACATTTAGTATGTGATCTTTAGTTGATATTATTTCAAAGATTTCACAATAGGGGGTTAGGCTATATAATAATAATAGTCCTCCTATTGATTTCTTATATTTACGCGAATACTACACATCGAAATAAAACTAATTTTACGAATTTTATCGCGTTTATTTTATGTTCTTTAACGTTCCCGACGTTTCGAATATCATTCGCAATATTCGGAAACTGGTCTCATCAAGTAATGTGGTAAAATAGCTCGGTATTCCACCTCTACAAAAGTTCCTTAGAAAAGTGTGCTACCATTATTTATCTGTATTTATTATCTACGCGCACTACAAATACGGTTTTGATTCGCATTCTAGGCAGACACGTCGTCTGTTATTATTCAAATCATGATAAGTTCAATTGGAATACTGTCCTTATCAAACTATCTTACTACATCCAAGATTGTACTATTTATGTGTACTAACTCATTGTCTCCACTTGGCAAAGTCACAAATGCATGCTACATTTACAAACTTACACTAGCACACACTCTGCTTTAAATCTCGAACAAACTTGTTACAAAGTCTATTGTAGTACACGCAAAATAGACTTTGTCGCCTTTAGAGTAATGTGTTTTAATACCAAATAAAAACGAGTGTTCAAAAGTCCTAAATCGACGCGTTAAGGTTGAATTTTGATTGGTCTAAGTGTATTTATATTTTAGTAGAATGACAATCTAATGTTTCCTTATGCATTGTATGCAAGACTGACGAGTGAAGTGAGGGCTCAAAAGGATTGTTTTTTTTTGGGTGACCTATTATGGTGGACGGATTTGTAGGTTCGTCTGTCGTTTAGCGTTGGATGTTTTTTTAAGTAGCGATCGTTTTTTTCAGTAGTTGTTTATATGAATATATAATTTGTGGGGTTGGTAATGCTACTGGAATACATTCAGGAACGGGAGTCTTAATCTTTAAATACGTGGCATAGAGCTACTTCACTCATTTTTTTAAATAAATATGAAAAAAGAGGCTGGTCATTAATTATTAGCATTGAAGTATAATTAGAAAAACCAAATATTATTTCTGAAGTGTTTCACAAAATCTCTCTTCTAATTTAAGGGCTCGACCCTTGTCGGTGTAGCTGATGAAGCTCTTTCCACCTGTCTCTATCTAGAGCAGCTTCTTTCACCTCCCTATACGACATGACACCCATCCTTTCCTTTACATACTTACATACTTTTACTAAATAAACAAAAAACAATATAACACATATTATCACATGAGGTGAGTAAAACAAAGTTCATATATCACACAATCATTAACATGATAATCAACTGAATCAAATATTCAAGCTTTATCTATGAACATTATAATATAAATATGATAGTTATCAAAAAAACCTTACACACAGTCGTCAAAACAAACGAATCATGTGCCATATTTCACAATTATAATCTTTATTTCTAACGATTAATATTTTTTTAGTACGTACAAAACATGCCAATGGAAAAGTAGCAATGCTTTACAAAATGTCGTCTCCCTATTTCATTTCCAAGCAATTTCACGTTTTCTTAAGTTCATGACCACTTATAAATTAAACTAGTTCTTTTAGTTTTCATAGCACCGCTACGCAAACGTTTTAAAACTTAAAAAAATGTGTAATGGCTGAAAAATAACTGAACACGCAACCCTGTTTCAAGTTTATTACCTATCTTAAGATGATTTGATGATGTCTTTGATTTTATAAATGTTCCTCAACACCTTGGTATTAGTATATCAAGGATTACTCCATTAACTTACATCAAATCATCACAGATAGGTTATATTTTTTGGCCTCCAGTGTATTGTAACATCCCACGCGCCCTTACACCACACATACGGGGGCGTAGTTATTATTTCACAAAATTATCTGTAACTTGATAATCTCGATGCGTTTGCGCAGCACCGCCTACGCGACGGTTACCATAAATCATTAGAGATTTCGTTAGCGCCTCTTGAACTAGTTTAATTAAGGTCATACTCTGCCATAATAGTAATGAATGGAGAATTTAGAGTACACAATAATGCAACCTATTTGTATTTATTAGGTACATTATTGGATTGAAATTTTTTTTTCGTTGCTCAAACCATGCAATGGCTTATCATGGCAGATTTGAGACATCGTTATCTTGCACTTTTTTTATTCAAATTTGAGTTGCGCTTGAGTATTCAAGGGTCTTATTTTATTATCACAATCACGTAAAAATTATAAACTTTTCGTTTTTTATTCACCATTGAACTATAAAAACATCGCGCTATAGTTAATCCGATTTAAATTCATATCGATAAGGCGACGCGTGCGCGGTAGGTAACCGCGGTTTGGGATTCTGCGCACGCGCACCTCGGACATCGACGCGGTGACCACATGTTGCGGTCAGCGCGGTTGCGTCCCGATAACACGATAATAGACCGATTTATATGTGGTTTATAGTAAATGTAAGGAGATTTACTATGTTTTAGTTTGTTATATAAATGTTTTGCAGCTAAAAGCGAATTAATTATTTGCTAAATATGGTGCATATTTTTATGCCAGTTAGGCGTCGCCATCGCCTACAGCAGTTGTCATAATATTACGTCCAGTTTTTAAGACGTGTGAACCAAAAGAAAAGTCAAATGGAAGGATGTCAATTAAAAAAAAATGTTATGAATTTCTTGTACTATATTATATTCACTGAGTTGAGGCGAGCAAATACGAGCAGCCAACTTGTGAATTCGTCTCTCGAATACTAAAAACGACACACTTGGACTAACCAAAGTGCGCGCTCGCCGAAGCTCACCTAACGTGTGCAAATAAAGTTAATACAATGTAATGTATGTGTAATTGTATCGCTACTGTAAAACTAATCTCAAATATCTAGTATGAGATTATTCAATAAACTTTATTCCGAATTCGAATCGTATGTCAAGGTGTTCCCGGGACGTACGCAATAAATTGGTCACACTACGAAATTATAGCACATTCCGCGTGTGTCAGCCTTAGTTTATTCGAGAGCACGTACTGCGCGCGCGACGGTTGTGCGCGACGGTACATTACCGCCGTTACATATACATAAGCGTTATGTGTTGTTAGCAGGATGCAAATAATATAAGACTCATTACCTAACCGCTTTTGGCGTTGTTGGGTATTTTTTTTTAAGAATTAGAGTGGAAAATTCAATAAAGTACTAGGATTCATTTTAGATAAATAGGTATAGTTTGCTGTGTTGTGGACGCTAGGTTGGGGTATACCCAAATTCTTTTTTTTATAATTCTCGTAGGTAAAGTACTTAGCATTCGAATTGTTGGTTCTCTTCATAAAGAGCTGGCAATTGCTCAATGGTACTTTAAGATTAAGAAGTCGGTATACTTATAGTACAGTACAGTAAAACCTATGTAAGCAGGCAATACCAATGTCAAAGTAAAGTCAAATAATTTATTTCATATAGGCCTACGGGGGCAATTAGAAATTATAATTTTATGTTTTTTTATTTCGTAAATATACAACCGGATCGGAACGCGACCTCAACGGAGCATATACGGCAACAAACTCTGCGAATTTGTCTTTTTTGCGGTTTTTTTTATTCCCCATGTGTAGACAATTATACTCCATCAGTTGTTGCTCACATGATCCCTTTGAAAAGCCTTGTTTCATCTTTGCATTCATTGCTAAACAAAGAGCGCACTTTTCCTTAATTATCTTCTGAACTTACCTAGATTCTTGTAACGCAAAATTTTTACCAGAACACAAGCATTTTTTTAAATAAATATCACTCCGATGAAATGCATTCATTTACAAACAGCAGACAATTGGCTCATCCAAACATACGTGATCCAAATAGAACGTATTACTACCGCTATAACAATATTTGTTATACCATAACCGAGTCGAAGCCGAATCGATCTATTTTACAAAACAAATATCGAATCGTGTAAATCGATATGGTCTGATCTCGATACCGGAAATTCGTTTTAGAGAAATTGGGGTTAATTATGGTGCCGTAGAGATCACTGACCACTGAGAGAGATTTTAGTTTTTTTTTTTACTTTAATTGTCCAGTTCCTGTCCGCATACATCCTTGGAACATTATATAAGCCAGGCATCTACGCTATGTAATAATAATATCACAATATCGCCAGACGTACACACCAACTATACGATCCCACACTAAGCATCGCTATTATTGTGGGTACCGTACAATGGACTGGGGGCGAACTCAATATATAATACTTATATAGATATTAAACATCCATGACTAGGGTACACACATTCATGCTCCTCACACAAAATCCGTAAAGTTTGTTTTATTTCAATAGTGTAATGCTAGTTTTTATGTCAGTTCGTCGTTACTCGGAAGATTATCGTTACCTGCTAACCAAAACCTATGGCACAACCCAGCTCGAGGCCATCGAGGCAGTCTAGAGAAAATCTATTATTTGCTAATAACAATCCTCCAATCGCATTATCCTTGGCCCCGTACGGCCTAGCAACAGATGTCTCCTTACCTTTCACACAATTGAGTCACAGGCCCATCTCATTTTATAACACGCCCACAGGCCAGCCTTGTGCACGAAATTAATCAGTGAGTCATTGGATAATGAGATTTGGGCTCACATCTAGATGAGGTTGTGTTTTGATATACAATTAAACGTACACATTATGATCTGCTGATGAAAGAAGGAATTATTCTGAGTTCTGACAGTTCAAGCTACAGATATGGCGCCGATATTTTTTTTTATGTATGACCACGCATACATTTTTAGTGGATGATTCGGTTTTTAAAGGAATAGGGTTATACCTGAAAAAGTCAGTGCCAAACCACCAACCATCAAAGTTTGAATAATAAGGTAGCTTGATGCCTTGAAATAAAACTATTTTTTAGGATTTTATCGCGTATATATTTAGATTTTACGTTCCCGACGTTTCGGCTGCTTTACAGCAACCATGGTCACGGGAGGACTGAGGTGGTTGACGTCCTGGTGTCATAGTTTCAAACGGGGTACCCTCATATTTAAGTGTTGTTTGTGGTCCGATCTACGCAGAATGTGAAATGAATGAGCACATTCTGCGAGTCGAGAGTGAACAGGTACCTTCTAGGCAAGTATGCTACATCGTAGATCTCATCGTCACTTACCATCAGGTGAGATCGAGATCAAATACTTGCCTACATCGTAATAAAAAAAAAAAAGATCGGACCACAAAAAACAAATAAAAAATAGTTTTATTTCAATGTGTAGTATTCGCGTAAATATAAGAAATCAATTGATGCCTTGTACTTGATTTTTCAATTCGGGTGTTTTGTTCAAAAGTATTTTCTTATTGTCTTATTCTAGACCTGTGCTTAATGTTAGCTAATACTCAGTGCTATATGTATTTGCTGTATCTTTATAGGGGGTAGTTCGATAAGTACATAACAAAATTTTTTTTAGCCCCTCCGATTAAGTTAAAAGTTTTACTAGGAGCGGGCTCACTTCAATAGTTTAATGGCCACGGTTCGGATCAAACCCGGAGCATTGGTTACAAGAGAGGCTGGTAAGCACTAAGCTATTGACGCTTCCAATATTATTTTTTTGTCAGTAATAGGTACCTATGCTTTCATAATAGATAGGGTAACCACGAGTAATGAGATTAAGGAACAATAAAATCTTGTAATTGTGGAGTTATCGCCTCATTATTTTGCATTTTTCCTATTTTGAGCAGCCCTAAAAAGTGAGTTGCCTTTCAGTCTGTTATAAGACTAGTGGTGCTCATCTAGCATGTCAAGTTCAAATATTTCGTAATCTCGTCCAACAGGTCGTGGGTTCGATTCCGTGGCTTTCATCAAGGCTCGCGTACTAGTATGCTCATTCACTTTTGTTTGAAAAGGTTAAGTTCGCAACGGTATTGATTTATTGTGCTCGATGATGATACCTGTCAATGTGTTTAAAATGATGATCTGATGAGGTCAGAAATCAATGATACTCGTACTAATGCGAACATGTGAATATCTGTGTATGTTGTAATGACAGCGCAAAAATATCAATCATGCGCAGTTTGCACTGAGTCGTGTAAAAGCATCGCCGTCGTTAGCAATCCTTTTATTCGTGTCGACATAAACAAGATAAAATTAGGTATAAGTATTTAACTTGAGTCTCGTGTTCAATAATGATTGTCACTTGCTAAACAGTGAAGGTACACATCGTGAGGAAACCTGAACGTCTCTTGAAAGGCGGGTAAAGTTGTGCAACCTAATCTAAGCCCGTATTGTGGACTACGGCCTAAACCACCCTCGCAGTGAGAGGGACTGTGACCAGTATATGAACCCCACTATCTATACTAATATTATAAATGTGAAAGTTTGGATGGATGCATGGATGTTTGTTACTCAATCACGCCAGAACGGCTGAACGGATGTGGATAAAATTTGACACAGAGATAGATTGTAGTCTGGAATAGCACATAGGTTACTTTTTATACTGGCAAAATGTATGGTTCCCGTGGGATAGATTTGTTTAAATTTTTCATAGAGCAAAGGATCGACTTGTTTTTGCATACGTAGTGGTAGTTTAGGGGTCAGAAAATGACAAAGGCTAATTTTTATCCCGGAAAAATGCACAGGGGTACAGACAAGTACATATAGGAATAGGACATACTTTTTAATCGCGGGTACCACCGCAGGGCGCAGCTAGTAAATAAAAAAACAAATCATATTGACATTTGCGGATTCTCGACCCGCACCCTGCGCACATGGTCATCGATCTGATTCGCTATTATAAGGTAGCATATATTTCGATGAGTAAAGCACATATTATCTACTACGTATCACCACAACTACTACCTATATATTTTAGCAAACCATTCCAAGTGAAAACCGTCTCACGTGTTTGTTTGCGCGCGTGCTACTGAACTCAAGCAGATCGCTTTCGCGGCGCACCCGCTAGCTACGCTCCATTCGCACTGCAAATAATTCTGTATTTCACTCTCACATTACACCAGGATCTAAGCGTCTTGAACTCATTGAAAGCATAATATTGCTATACTATAAATATACCAGACGTATGTCAAAGCGCTATCGTTTTATGGTGGAAATTCGACCAGCACGCATGAATTGCTTTGCTTCCACATTTATCATGCGTACCGCTAAGAAGTGGAACTCGGTGGCGAAGTCTGTGTTTCCTGATACATATAATTTAGGTTATTCAAGTCTCGAGTAAAGAGGTATCTTCTAGGCAAGCGTGCTCCATCGTCGACCGTATCGTTGCAGGTGAGATAGTCGTCAAACGTAAGCCTATATCCTTAATATAAAAAAAGGCGTCATAATCCAGGCGTCAAATATTGTGAACACAAAAACATGCTAATCCACATACGTAAGCTATACGAGACAAAATTTTCTTTTAGACGACACAACTTTAACTTTGAAAGATAATCACGTATAGAGACGTGAGTGTGACGAGAGAGAAGGAGAAAAATAATAAAAAATCAATGATCGTAAAAATCGGCCCTCCCGTTCTTGAGTTATAAATGGTTTAACTAACACGACTTATATTTACATATATATATATATATGGTTAATCTTTTATTGCAAATTTATCTCGATTTTACTCGACATAATATGTGAATTCGTTCTTACCACGGTTTACATAAAATTAAGACCAAACAAATAAGTTTGCGCAGAATAAGTGCAAAAATACAGAATTTTTAATTTGCGGTCGTATCAATATTTGCGTTGTAAGTTGAAGAGCCAATGCACTTTGCGTTTACGCGTGCGCAAATATACCGGTGAAACTTTGCCAGGTCGTTTGTACAGTCATATTTTAATATTTTTGATCTTATTTTGTTTGAAAGTGAAAATAATATACTCTTGTATGGCAAAGAGAGAGAGAGAGAGAGCTATGCAGCCGAATTATATAGTCCCAACATAATCTAAGGATCTGTTTCCATTGTAATGTAGTGAACAGCTTCAAAGAAATATAGTATTTGTGAAAATAAAGAAAGACGATAACAATATTTTACTAATGTACCCACTCATTGTGGCCATGAAGATTAGTTTATTCACAACTTACTGGTAGCTTTTAAAGCTATTTCATCACGATATGTTTGTCTACAAATTTCTTTTAACTTGATATATTTTATCAACCTCATTTTTTTTTATTGAATGGTCAAATCATCGGACCAGCGATCATCCTTTGGGCAGTTGGAATATAATCTAGTTGAAGTGAAAATCTTAATTTCCCCTACCTGCTTCACCTCCTCAGTATTCCGCGGTAATACACATCCTTGCAGGCAAAAGAGCACAGCCCCGGTCGCGCCCTCTATCAAATTTGCATGTGACACATTGTGCTGTCAATCACGCGCACTGCGCACGCGCACCGTATCACCGATAAATCTACATACAGATGGATTCACCGCGGATTGGAAAACCCTAATGTGCTGGCACTGAAAGATAATATTTTATTATAAACCAACTTGTTGAAAATAAAGCTTGTTTTGTTTGACTTAAGTTTTTTTTCTTAAAACAATGGATAGTCATGTTATGCACTTTGTAGTAAATAATGTAAGTTCACTCAACCCAAATCATAGCTGCGGCTGTATATTTTCTAAGTGAATTGGTTTTAATTGATTAATACATTAATTATTTATGGTTTGAACGCAACGTCCTAAAAATAATATAAGCGATTTCAGGATCTAAACCATTTATCGATACATACACATACTTGTAATGGACGCAAAGAATATATTTAAATATAGATTCTTAACTTTATCTATACAATTATCGCTTTGTGCTAAACTTTGATGAATGAAAAGTACCCTTTCCTGGCTACAAAATTAATATCGTCTTACTCAATAAGTAAATAATTAAGTATACTATGATTCGATACAATCAATCTTCATGAAGCACAGATCAGGTGATTTCCCAACACGCCACCGATACTCATTCGGGGCCATCACTCCAAGCCCACGCACTGTTCACCTCAGATCACAGTTAAAATTACAATAGATTAAAATAAACTAATTTTAAGCATTTTAGTAGTAAATCCTATAATTGAACTAAAAATGAATACTTTAATCACAAACATAAGTATATTTCGATACCTTTCTATGTGCACTTTACACTGATTGTCATTATATTCTAATAGGTTATCGGTGCAATTTTTATTCTTTACTAGCTGTTGCCCGCGACTTCGTCCGCGTGGTATTTAACTAAGACAACCGTTGACAACAGCCTGCTCGCCCATTCTGAGCCCGCGGGACGCATTGCAGGTTGTTGCTATCAAACTTAATCGTGAGATCCTATTTTTTTTTCTAAAATAAAAGTAGCCTAAGTTACTCCTTGTTACATCAGCTATCTGCCAGTGAAAGTCCCGTCAAAATCGGTCCAGCCATTTCAGAGATTAGCCGGAACAAACAGACAGACAGGCAGACGGACAGACAGACAGACAGACAAAAATTGTAAAAAATGTTGTTTCGGTATAGGTAACGTGTATACATCCAAATGCACTTAGTAAAAAGCGGTTATTTTAATATTACAAACAGACACTCCAATTTTATTTATATGTATAGATTATAAACTATAAAAATGCTGTATTATTTACTTCTTGTAAAACTGAATTATATTCAACGTTGATCTCCTCGCGTGAAATTCTTGAGTAATATTGATCCATAGAACACAATTATCATGGAGGAGCTTTAACACAAAAGTTATCAAAAAGCGGTTACTAATCGCTGCTACACACTAATATGTTGACTTATATTTACTTTATAAAACTATTATTAAATATTACGTTTCAAAATACTACAAACAATAAAATACACAACCTAGAGATCAAGACACAAGCTTAAAATACCTGTGTAAGTATTGTAGTATCTGTATAAATATATTGGTATTGATTTTGGGCCCCTCTAAGAATACATTTACTATGGTAATCTTAAGCTTTTTTTGTATTTTTTCACTTACAAAATATGCACATAATCATGTTATAATTTTGTATTTCATGAGTGTCATGAGTAAATGAAAAATATCTACTCATAAGACGTCATTGTTCTATAGTGACTCACACCCGCCATACTCCGGGCCTACGTTCAGCCCAAATAGAGATTCTATGTGAACTCATAGTTATATACCAGAGTTATTAGTTATTAACGCTTATATGCGTTTATTGCCTCTTAACCTATTTCATGATATGATGGCCTAACTCGATATAGTCATAGTAGACTCGAAATGGGCTTTGAATTGGTACTGTAAATGAAGTAATGTTATAATCTACAGTCATCTATGGTGTTATAAGAGTTACATATCTTAACTTTGTTGCAATTCTAATGTTTAAAACATAAAGGTAGCTTCGTAAATATACGCACAATAATCATTAATTAGAATAGTGTTTACACTAAAGGTGCACATGATTTGAGTTGGGTAACACATTTTGTGATGGCCAGCTTCCCTCTAGCATTGAGAAGATTCTCGTACCCAGTAACAAGACATTGCAGGCTTCTTATGAGTCACGTAAGTAACCTTTATAAGAACATTGATTCTCTTAGTATCTGTACACGAAATTGTGAACAGAATTCTTAACAGCCATGTATTGGCTGACCAGGAAGCCTCTCGAGGTTTGCTAGGCTAGATCACATCTCACAGGAGCCTCAGTTTTGCTCTTATAGGTGCTTCGGTCTTGTGGGTGAAGTTAATATTAGAGCACATCCCAAAGGAGCCTCAGTTTTGCTCTAATAGGTTCACCTGGAGTTAATGTAAATAGGCGGGCTAACAGTGAGGTTAGTAACAGATGATAGTGCCTTAGTTCAAGAGTACAAGCATTGCCTGGGGCGAGTTGAGTGATGCTACACGCTTCGGTCAAAAGGGTCATAAGTGAATTAATAATCAAAATCAATATAATAAACATTAATTAAGCACTGTCAGACAATGCACAAAGACAAACAGACAGACAGACAGAGAGGCCCGCCCTTCACCTGGTTATGCTAATGCATTACTCACACGATTATTGGAATATATTTATGACGAACGGACAATGCGGTTTGGGCGTGCGGTGTGCCTCGAGGTGTGTATTACGTTTATGGGTTTGCGATGTGTAGTCACAGATAGGCTGGTTAGGTAGGTCAGGTACATGATTAATCGGGAAACACGCAAGAGATTGGCTTGTGACGGGACATGAGTCCAATGTCTAAAAGCCTTTCAAAAGATCTCTATAAGCACACCAGAATAAATTAATAAGAAAGCTCTATGGTCTTAACGAAGCAACGCTTGTATTATCGGTGCCGTTGATGGGAATGATAACGGTTAATACCCAGCCCAGTCCGAATATCATTTCCACTGTTGGCCAGACTCGGAACTACTCAGTGCAGCGAGTCGAGCGGCCTGCAATCGACTCGAACCATACCAATTGCTGCGATGAACCATACTAAACTATTTGTAGGTCGTGGAAACAATAATAAAACTCTGCTGATTAAACGATGGTGATGGTCTATTGCTAAAGTACACAGCCTGTCTTAATTATTGAGGAGCTTGACTAGCGTCTTATAAGGTAGCCCGCTTCTATTCTTTCCTGCACCTTTTAATAAAACAGTCTAGTCTATCTAGCCTCAAGAACTTTTGTACAATAAAATCACTAGTTTGATTGGGTTTTGCAAGAGAGCACTAGTTTGAAATCCGAAGTTGGTCTCACTCACCAACTTCGGATTTCAAACTAGTGCTTTTCAACTATTATTGTGCAACTATTATTAATTTTAGAAAATTTATTGTTCGTGTAAGAGCAAATAATTGGCACGATAAAAGTAATCTCTCACGATCCTATTACATCTAAAGGAGGACCACATGCGTGATCGCACACGATAATCACTCATGAACTAATGCGTCTCCGCACGAATGTTCAGAATAAGGATGACATTTGTTATTCGCGGTGTGATGGACTGCGCGCGCGCAAATTACGACCGGTCGCATTTGTTGAACGGGACGAAACGCATCTTGGAGTTATAGTGTGAATGGGTTATGCGAGAATAAGGGATTCTCAATGTATTATTACGTATATTGATTTCTTATATTTACGCAAATACTACACACACATTGAAATAAAACTATTTTTTAAGGATATTATCTTTCTGCGTAGATCGGACCGCAAGTAACAACTAAATATGAGGGTACCCCCGTCAAACTATGACACTAGGACGTCGACCACCTCAGTACTCCCGTGACCATGATTGCTGTAAAGCAGCCGAAACGTCGCGATAAAATCCAAAAACGTAGTTTTATTTCATATACGTAATAATATTGAAATAAAACTATTTTTTAAGGATTTTATCGCGTTTATTTTTTGTTTTTACGTTCCCGACGTTTTATATTTTTTCTCACTGCAGCAGCATTCTTCAATAACATTTTATTTTAAATACTGGTTACATCTAACATGACGCTTTGGTGCGCGCGCGTCGACCGCACGCACAGTGCGATGTGCGCCGTGTCACCGCGGCTATCGACCGGACATTTTACGCGCTTGCGCAACCTTTGACATCACACTGACTGCACATGCGAGTGTAGGCAAGGTATTGTGTAGGTATCGTATAGTAAGTGGCTTCGTTAACTTTTGAATCTATCAATAGTGTCAAACTACCTTTGTTGGGTGGTAGAGACATACATTTTTGGCGACTCATGTCTATATAAATAAAAATTAAATGCATTGTCCGTTGGTAAGGGCATCACTTGAGAACGGCTGGATGGCTATTTTCTTTTTAAAATGTTCGTCGTATTCCGAATAAGGTTTTAGGGAGAGAAACATTGATAAAAATATCCGAAAAATTCTGGACAGGACGTCGGTCGAGTCAGCTAGTAATTATAAAAAAGTATAAAAAAAATCTAAATACATAGATGTGTTATACTATTTATACCATGATCTCTGAAACACATAGACGCTCTATTTAAGGGTCTGGAGTTTTAAACGTATTCAATACAGACAGAGTGATCGAATATATCCTGGCTGCCTGCTCAGTGAGAATCTACACGGCTAATAATATTGGGCTTAGGTATTTCTATACCATCGCGCACATAGCACTATGGTCTTAACAGTTATACTGAAATTAATCAGTTTATGGCTATCACGATACAACGCCATAAATAGCATGATATCGCCAACTTAATTATTACAAGCTTTAGTGCCCATTATGTTCATACCACACTATTTCCCGGGTGGGCAGGGGTATAAAAGTTAGCGCGAGCGGCCATAAACTGAGTATCTAAAGTACCATTTGATACGTTACTATATATTGAAATATTTCTCGAAGGATGTTGTGTGAGCATGTAATAGACACGAGCTTGAGTTCTGTAGAACTTCTTCATTAATAATCATTTTGGTCAAATCAAAAATGTTGGTCTGTAGTTTTTGGGCGTTTATGCGCAATAATATTATATTTCAATCTGAATCTCTATGTTACAAGTAGGTTCATATAGAAAAAACTGTTTCAAATTAAGTATGTAAGGCTACTTAATTTCTTAAAAGATAAATATACAAAGATAATGATATCAAAATAAATCCAATTAACCCTAAAACGTCAAAAATAAAAACTTCCAAGAACCGTAAGAATGCCTGAATCGAGAAACGCGTCGCTTATAAAATCGAATAAATCGAAACAATCGTTTATCGCGACGAATATAATGTTACATCCGTCCGATTCCCGATTGTAATCGATTCTCGAGGCTTGTCGTGTTATTATTATTGATATTCGTGTTAACACGATCTAAAATAATCGATATCTTTGCTTACCGATCTCGTGTGACGTGTGGTTCGAATCGGGAACGTTTTTTAATAGGTTTTTGTCCTTTTGTTGTTAGATTAGAGATGAAACATGTTCGGGTTATTATTTATTGTGTTCGATATTATATACGGGTAGAACAAAGAGATTATCAGATGGCCCTATGTTTTAAGATTATTTAGAGTTGCTCTGGAACTAGAAAATGCCCATTGATTTATTAACGTATTTTACTTGACTGTGCCAAAAGAAAAGTTTTACTAAAAAGCGTCCAATAAAAGGCAAACGTATCTCGAAAATGATTGTCGGATGCTGAGCAGCCTATACTCCCAGCGCCAAAAGGTTATTAAAAGTACTAAAATGAGCAGAAATCAAAAGATGTTTATTAAATTATTACAAAAATCGATGCCGTGAAACGCAATCCAAGTCGATAATAATTAAAAAATATGTATTAGTCGGCGGCGGGACCGTCCGATGGGGGCAGCTATAAATTAGTATATTTAATTATGAATTTCTTTAAGTACGATTAAAGATATATTTGTACAACCTGACTCGCTCTGCCCAGGTCATATGTAACACTAACAATTTTATTACTTTTATAGTTTGTGCAGAGTAGACTATGGGCATTGAGGAACATTTTAAAACCATACTATATTTCTACGTCACCTACGTAGAAATAACTATAAGATTACGGGATACAAAATAATAATAAGATAGATTTTCGGCGGTTAGGCGTGCTGCAGTGAACTTTATTATGGAAAGGAAAAAGGATATCAATTGTATACTAAGCCCCCGTTAAAACAGGCTTCGATTCCCTCTTCATATAGTAATTATGACGTACCTAATACATTGTTCTCACACACCCATAACAATGTACTGCTCAAAATGCAATGGATCTTTTTAAAAACAGCAACCTTAGAGTTTTTTGCCCGTTCTTCTCCATAGGAACGGCATTCCGAACGGGTGGTGAAGTTGTAGCTTAGCATTTTGTAACTATTTTGATGATTCATAAGTATTGTAGGTACTAATGGTTTACATTAATAAAAAACCCCTAATTCTGACAAAATATTTCAAAAAATGTATTGAATGATTTAACACTACTGTCACTGTGTATACTTAAGATAAATGGTTAAAAATAATTAATTGTAAAACAGACTCTCTGTTATCATCTGCTACTCTACACCCGACTCGGATGTTCGTCGGTCGAACTCGGGCGTCTCCGCGATCGTAGCGCGAGATAAGTCTCGTATAAACATTATAAATTATATTTATTGCATTATATTTGGGCTCGGTCGATATTCGTTCATTTCTATCATACATACCGTGGCTTCGGCGAAAGTTATCGATTTACGTTTTTATATCGATTTGTGTTGCGATGTTACTGAGCAAATATTGTAACATCGAGAATATTAAAATGTAAATTATGAAGCATTCCACTGAGTGCACAAATGAGAATAGCACCGACATTATTTCATGAAGCACACTTACATAGGTATTTTAGGTAACTAGATATAAAACTATAACATCCATATGTTGGCCTGGGTCTGCATTTAATAGTACGACATTACATGGGTTCTGATAGTTGTCTACTGAACTTTAATAACGATATTTATTAAGTATAATAAAGCAATGAATAGTATATATGTTAATGTGAACCTAACGCTATTGATTAATAGCTTTATGTAAGCATTTAAAGTGTGCGCGTATCGATTTCATTGGATATATGATTGACCGTTTTTTATAATCGCTTTTACGGGTAATTTGATGGCGAAATATACATTACTGCTTAAAAATTAAATATGGTCCTGGCAATCCCATTAAAGGGCTTATTTTGTAGAGTTATAGATTACTTTTTTAATTGAAAGTAACATTTCTATGTTAAATAAGATGATTATTACAAAAAAGTATGTTTTCGAATTTTATAATTGTGCGTGCGTCTAAGGACAAAATATATGTCTTTCCTTTTGTTTTTTTTTCATAAAAAACTGTATGGTTACTAAAAAAAATAAAAACGGTTACAATTACAATTTTTTTGTAATTTAAACCATAATAGAGTATTTTCACTCTCATGCTGTAGTGACTCATTTACAAGAGAGAACTATTTCTACTTCATTTATTACCGAATTAGCTTTTTCCTGTCAGTTAAGAACACATCCATAACATCTTAAGATAGCGAGCATACAACATAAGCGGTAGCGTATTGAGCAAACATGCTTTATTTACACTGCATTAAGTATCGCGGTAGTCTGTTTATTCTGAGCCGTAGGCGATTCATCTTTATGGAATTTTAAAAGCACATCCATTCCAAATTATACTTTGTAAACAATACTATAGAGTTGCTTTCCGTTTGAGTAGAAATTCAGCCCAAGAAGGGTTTTGTATAAACAGTCTCAATGGTATTGAGTTCCCATTAAAATAAATTAAGTTACTGGTGCTTTGTGAAGACTTATTTGTCATTAATTAGCGTTTAGTGCTTTTTGTTTTGCAATACGTCAATCTACTTACACCCACACTGACAAGAATAGATGTCCTATTGAGTTAGGGGTACGTACTAAACTTAATTCAAAGGCCCCTTTTAAAAAAAAAACAATTTGGCACAGGTAGAAGCCCATCTTTATATATGACACAGGGAATCCCAGGATTTCCTGTATCATTTATGAAAATACTAGAGTGGGAACTAGGTATTCCACTTTATGTAACCACGTTTTTGGTTGCTACCAATAAATTAATTATAAAGTATCTTCTCGTAGTATGCATAAAGTTAATGATATACTCAGAGTTTGTATTTTTTTTCACCAGTTGCCAAAGTCTGCCACCCGTTCCTATATTGCTCTCACATACCCATAACAATGCACTGCTCAAAAATGTAGCAGATCTTTTTAAAAAGAGCAACCATGGAGTTTTTCATGCCTGTTCCGTTCCTTAGGAACGGCATTCTGAACGGGTGGTAAAGTTGTAGTTGTTGCTTAGCATTTTGTAATTATTTTGATGATTCATATGTACTGTACTTAATGGTTGACATGATTAAAACATATTCTGATTCTGTTACCATCAACCAAAATGTGATGACAATCACGCCAACTCAAAGTTGGCAATCAGTCCCCCAGTTAGTTAGGTCTAAATACCAATCCTTATCGTAATGTAAACAAACCGTCTGGAATGTTCTCTAAATAGCTTCCAGGTCATCAAACTCCATTAAAGTGTCGCAAGCAATCATAATGAGGAGCATCTCACGTCAGCGCTCGCGGGGCGTGCCAGCGTCACGCCTTTTACTCCGGCCAAACAATTCCAGCACAAACATGTTGGACAAATGTTTGTGGAACGGCGGCTGGTACAAATTTGTTGTGTCGCCTCCATACCAGTGGGAATTGGAGGTTGAAGGCGCCATAAGATAATGCAGACATTATAAATATATTGATTGTCGTCTTGGTGTGAGTATTGTTGTAGGAATATATTAGAATCAGTCAAAGTCAAATAATTAATTTTATATAAGCCTATGGGGTCACTTACAAATAGTCATTTACATCTTTTTCTCTTATCTCTACAATCGGATCGGAACGCGACCTCAACTAAGAAAATCCGGCGAAAAACTCAGCGGCCTTGTCTTTTTTTAACTCTGTCGTTTATACATATATACAAAAAAATAAGCTCCAGTTTGTTGCCATGCGAGGCACTTAATTAAGATTTATGATATCAATGTGTAGCGTGTGGCTACACATTGATATCATAAATCTTAATTAATCTAGATACTTGATCGATCAGTCTTTGGCTGCTGAAATGCTTAATAGGGTAGCATAATCATCTAAGCGGTAGAACATGGCGTTCTGAGGGTGAATCTACCCTTTACTTAGTTACATCTCTCGAAATATTCCGAAGGCAATAGTGGTCGATTAGTGGTGTTTACCTGTAAGTAATTGTGCAATTAGTTATAAGACCACCTGGGCTTTTGTCTGAAAAATGTATAGTTGTAACAATTGTTGGTAGACCGTTTTTAATAAATAAATAAATAAAGGCAATGGCTGGAGGTGTTTGCCATCTCGTTCATTAAACGATAAAGATTATATGTGGCTAACAACATTTCTAAATTCGAAAAAAAAAAAAAAAAATAAAACTCTGAGATTGAACATGTATAAGAGATTGCATGTGCATGCTCTTGCTATCTGTGGTTACTTAAATTAAAAAGTAAGAACACTAGTCGCTTTGTTAAGGCCTCTACGAATGGCATAATTTAGCTCCCGATTGGTAGGGCCCCTATCAATCCGCACGTAAATAGGCAAGTTGGTTAATGGTCAGCAGTAATAGTAATTAATATTCTAATTGGTAGAGACCCTACTAAATGTAAGTCAAATTGTACCGATAATAGAGGCCTTTAGATAGAGAATCTGTTCTAAAAAGCGCCTAGTTTCTGCAATGTGGCCTTTATTTTTGCAATTGCAATGAATTTTAATAGCACTTGACCATTCCTCAGCAGAATTACTATATACCTATTCATTGTTGATGCACAAAGCTTTGAAACCAGCGTTCTACAATGTAGAGTCACCCATTTACAATGTTGTAACAAAGCACTCTCTTCTGAAAACTGCATTGTAATGCTATTGCACCTAAATTTATTTAAACTTCTATCATTTGGGGCAAACAAAAATATACTTTATTGGTAAGAGTTTGTATAATAAATATATTTATAAATATGCCTATGTCCAGCAGTGGACGTCTTTCGGCTGATGGATAAATGTATGATGGTTAATAAATAAAGCTTGGGACTCAACCGCTCAAATATGTGGCATTAAAAATTACAAAACGTTGCATGTCTGAATTTTTTTTTTGTTGACAGGGGGAAATCTTCGAAAGATACCCGGCCTCTGTGTGGGAGAGGGCCGGGTTATGTGGGATTCTTACCCACTAAAACCCCCCCGATGGCCGCCTTCGACACATGTTGGAGGGGCTCGGGATCTCCAAACGGAACGCACTGGTGCCCCTCTTGTGCCTCGCTCCCTTATGGGGGCCCGTCTAGCGGGAGCAGATGTTCGCTCCCCCTGCGCCCTCGCTGGGCACGGTGGCGGGGAATCACGCCCGCCGCCGCGCCGTCCTCCTCAGGAGTCGTCATGGTCACCGGACTTCCGGGGCCACACCCCAGTCACCTTCGACCCCGAGGGTAGCCCGTTGTTTAAGGCCCTGGGCATAAGTGCCGGTGTATGTCTGACCTTACTAAACTAAGAAATCTTTACCTAATAAAAAAGCATGCTAAAGTACCTATTTAAAAAAAAGAGAGCCCGCTTAGTTTCCTACAAAATATTATTTACATAGAAAATTAAGCTACAGGCTCGCTTCTCTTCTGGCCTCCGTCCCGACTCGGCCATCAAACACAGAATGCAATCATTCAATAGCCACCACGACAATACCGAAGATCTAATATTTCCTGCACTTTATACCTCCCATTGTTGAGCTGACTCTGCACAATGGCCACCTCTCTCTGCATCGCTAAGTTTTTGCCACCATTTTACATAGTAAACTACTTTGGACGGAGTTACGCTAGCCGGCGGTGGTGTGCGAAATTTAGGGAGATTATTGATGCACAGATATGACAGGCCGTTGACTTATATGTTTACCTATCTTCATGTCTGTTTTTAACTAGAGAATAAACATAAGCCTGTTCTTTCTACCACATCTGGACGTATCCAGAGTAATTGTGAGTGCTCTTATCTCTGATTTGCCGTCTTCGCAAGGCTATGCTATCGGTTTAAAAACGACCATTAACGGAATTATCGTCGGAAATTAGTCGTATCTGTGAAAATAAATAGTCTATGCCGTGTGCACACGCATACCAGTCGCACGGTGTGCAGTAAAACGTTATTTTGCATAGCAGTAATATTTCCAAAGGCTATAAACTCGGACCGAGAGCGGACAGACAGACATACACTGAAATTATATATTTTTATAGTAAAGCACACATATGGCGCAAGAGCAAGTTTGTACCAGCGCAAGAAGGATACCGTTTGTAATGAACACCAGTTATAATTTTATATTTTATGTTAATCATGAATTATGGTGCGCAATTCAGAAAGGAATAAATATTGAATTCATCTGCTTAGCCATAAATGAATGCGAGTGTCATAACTCGAGAACCAATCACCATTAAGCACGTAGCGGAGATGATTTTCAAATGTTATCTTATTCTGGCTCGTGAGGTGGCGTTTGGTACAGCACCTTCTCTAGCATCCTGGGGATAAATAAGAGGCGATTAAAGCAATTAAGACATGAAAACCTACCCTAATACATCCCATTAAAATTGATTTTGTCATAACGTTACCGAAGACGCGAGTTTGTTCACAGCATAGAACGACATTACCTAAAGAAGAAAGTCTTTCCAATAACGTTTGAATAAATAAACGCATTTCTCGGAAATTCCAATGTTTATTACTCACACACAATAGAATATGCAAAAGTGCGCAAGTGACATAACGGCGCGTGGTACTAAAGTTGAAACACTAGGCTGGGCTCGGTTTTATTCGGTACCTAAACGCGATGTTGATTCGAACCGATTGTAAAATCTGGATACGTAGTGGCGCCAGTTGGGAAAGTAGTTTAATACTATTGCGTGTGTATACGAGCGTTTTAATAGCGTTACAAGCGCTGTTGTAACCCTACAAGATAGATCGCAGATGGCACGTAGCCCTTTTTTTTTGTTGACGGGGGGGAATCTTCGAAAGATTCCCGGCCTCTGTGTGGGAGAGGGCCGGGTTATGTGGGATTCTTACCCACTAAAACCCCCCGGTGGCCGCCTTCGACACACGGTGGCGGGGAAGCACGCCCGGCGCCGTCCTCCTCAGGAGTCGTGATCGTCAACGGACGTCCGGGGCCCACACCCCAGTCGTCCTCGACCCCGAGGGTAGCCCGTTGTTTAAGGCCCTGGGCATCAGGGCCGGTGGCACCTAGCCCTGGTTTGTCAATCTTCATGATTATAAACAAACTACTTAGGCACGTTGAACTTAGGCGGTTTACTAGGATTGGTGATTTCAATATTTTTATATCAATAATTTATAATGCATTGGCACAAAATTAACTGTGACCTCGAGCTAACATCTCGTTTATTTCATTATACCTTGACACGTTAGTTTTGGCAATGACAACTGTCGTCCTCGCATCGTCGTCATTTTAACGACGGATTCATTATACCTACCCAATATAATAAATAGTTCGTAATATACACAGACTCAATATAAAATTCACACTTTTGCGTAATTTTATTTATTCATAACATGTTTTAATCATCAATCATCATTAAATTTTAATGTAAGATTCAAATAGGTATATAGCTATGAGGTCTTAAAACCGATCTCAAAGATTTCTTATCTAATGTCCACTTTAAAGATTTCATCAAAGGAACTTTAATATGAATACCAGCTAAACTAAAAAGGAATATAGGTAGGTATATCGCTAACTATAATTAATTGAATATCCTTTGATGTTTATTCCACTTTCCAGAGAGTAGAAAAGTTCCAGAACTGTTCTATGTTTTCGGTGTCATAATGATCATTGGAAAAATTGTATATATTTTGCAAGCGTTAGCTAATCTTCGAACCGTTTTCATTCCATCAATCAATCTCAAGATTTTTGAGGGTTACATGAATATCTCCTAAAATGCTCCTGTGTGGGAGAGGACCGGGTTATGTGGGATTCTTACCCACTAAAACCCTCGCGGTGGCCGCCTTCGACACATGTTGGAGGGGCTCCGGATTCTCCAAACGGAACGCACCGGTGCCCCTCTTGTGCCTCGTACCCTTATGGGGGCCCGTCTAGCGGGAGCAGATGTTCGCTCCCCCTGCGCCCTCGCTGGGCACGGTGGCGGGGAGTCACGCCCGCCGCCGTCCTCCTCAGGCGTAGTCATCGTCACCGGACGTCCGGGGCTCACACCCCAATCGTCCTAGAGCATACAATCCTAGAGCTAGAGTATGATAGAGCGTTTGGCCCGCCCGCCTGCACTCAAATTTTGGCGGAAACGCCTGAACTATTATCGTAAAAGTGTCATCGTAGAGCCATGTGGGATGACACCATAAACTGAGCGATCGGCCGCGGCCGTGGGCGTTTATTGTGTGGCGATATTCAACCGCACCATGCGATTCCCATATTCCTTATTCAGATCGATCGTTTAGACACTGACGATTACACGACGTTTACAGATTAATTTACCACTCGGAGTCTGCCTTAAATGGCGATAAATACATACATAACTTTTTGAAACAAGTATCATAGAATGTAGTCATTCGTCCTTTAAAATTTCCTTTCTCTCTGACGACCCCCAAAAACTCCTACAAAACTCTTTATTAGGGTTTAATTTATTTCAAACTTAATTTCGAGATGTATGGTAACTATGGTTTTTTTTATAGAATTGCAAAACTAAAAACTGCATAATTTTGTATCATATATCTATATTGTCTGCCTAGGATAATAATTCATATTAGTTGAAATTAATCACAAAGAACGCGACTATTCATTCTATTTAAGAAATATATAAAGGCAATTCAAGAATATACTAAAATTTGCATAGTTTTTAACTATGAAAATTTGTCTACCACTATTTTCATTATTGAAATTGATATTTCATTTTCAAAATGAATAATCTTGGACAAACGACTCTCCTTATTTAGACATCAACGCATAGCTTAAGCTACTTGTTTGAGTGAAATAATAAAAACCTGCAGGCGTCCAAAAAAGAATATTCAAACCCAATTTCATTGTCTCATAATCATAACAAGAGTAACAGCGGGCGTGTGTCGCCATGCAGGTACTCACCGAAATATAATAAACACAGTCACGTATAATTTCAACAAATATTTAAAGAATCACCAAAATTATTTACATAATAGCATTTACATACCCCAAAGCGCGACACGTAACCGACGCGAAAAAAAAGCGAACGAAACAAAACATTCCGGACACGTGAGCCGTGACTTTAGCACCCGTATTTTAGTCGCACGACGACAAAAAAGACGCAACATCGACATTTTGTCTGAAGCTCGTGTTATGTTTTTGAGATAATATAAAACGGAATGGGCACTGGATTCGGTATCTTTTGTATTTATTTTTCTTCAAAATGAACACGTAGCCTTTATTTGCATACAATGCGCCTGGGTGCAATATGCCCCACGCTAATGTTTACCTACCTTAAAGAGTGAGAAAGATATATCGCATGACTCCATACGAGAATTACTGAAAATACTAGGTATATATAAAATATATGACATTGTGCTCCAAAGAAAGAAAAGTAGCGAAAGGTAAAATAGTCAAACGGTCGCTATGGAAACAAGACTCAGGTCAAGCCCCGGCTAACACTTCTTAGATTTTTTTATTCCATAACCAAATCTTTTTTTATTAAACAATTATCATTATTAATAGCAAGTCATTAGACTTGCTGCGCGGTGAAGCCTTTACAAAACCATCTTCTTCGTCATCATTAACATCGCCAGCCCGCATTGTGATCAGTACCAGCTTGCGCAAGCACAAGTGCACTGTCTCTTCCCTCACTCTCATAGTCCGATGGGACGGCAATCCAACAGGATCGGAGAGAGATCAGGCGGAGGACCGACAACTTAACTTGTATCGACAACTTAAATAATCGATTAAAATCGTTTTTGCATTATCATATTCCACCAAATATACCCACCTACCACAGACAAAATGCCGTGTACGTGACCGCTAAAATATCGAGGTAGACGAACCAATGAGATATTAAACGTAATTTTAAAACTACCGATAAAAGATAACTGGTAGAGTAGCGTACAAGTACCATCCTGCGATGCTAGAGCCATATGTGGGATATTATCGTTTAATGAGCACAATTTTACGAGTATGAACATAGGTTCGAAAGACTAGCTTAACCCGGGGAATTCTTTTGCGTATAATGAGGACAAGAAAATTGAGTATGTTAATCCACATTATACAGGCTGCTTTGGAAAGGGTATACCGAAAATACACAAAAACAATTTTGTTCTCAAAAACATTTTTTTTATTGACTTTTCGAAATTATTACGTCACATAGTGTTAAGAAATGCGCTATAGAAACCTAGGATCCAGGCTTATTTATACTCTTTCGGAATCATTCTGTATACTCTACTGTGCTGTATTCAAAATATGTGGATGATCTTATATTACATCCATCCATCAGCCAAAAGACGTCCACTGCTGGACATAGGCCTACTTCAGAGACTTCCACAATTCCTTTCCGCCATTTACATCCACTGATTTCGTATGATATACTCTTATATTTATTACAATATAGTTGATAATTATATAAAAAATAACCATAGAGTCTACTATTTATGAACTCTAGCATGATAATCTACTAAAAGGTTATGATGCGCACCGTCTTTTAATATTCCATTCTCCGCATATCAAAGTGGCGTAAATACTTTATATCCAACGTCTACAAATAACACAAGCAATGTACGTATTACAGATAAAATGTAACCGATACAACAATGCCCATCAATACTCTTACTTTACCCATCACCATTACCAAGTTTAACAACACACACGGCCAACAAATTTTCAACCATATAACTATAACATTATAAATCAGTATCTTTTGTTTTTTTTGTTTGGTGAACGGTAAATTTAAGTTTGTTACATAGTCACCTAAAAGCGATGACCCCTGACCGTCTCAAGTCTTGCTACACAAATAATAGCAAGAAAAGTTTTTCTTTTTTAACAGTTAGACATTGTAAACTGATTTACATACCGTCTGTATGTTAACATAGTTGAAAAGTGTCATGGGGTCACGTGAGACTGGGGCTTCACACGTGTGGCTCACCTTATCTATTGAATATAGAATTGTTGATTTCCGCGTCGATCGTAATGTAAAATGTTTATAGATTGCGTTTGAATGACAAAGTTGAGTGCATAGATTCATGGATGCTGATAGCTGTTTAGCTATCATGTAAGTTATGTAATGTTTACAGCCGTATAATAAAATTATATCCAGCCCGTATTTGTTTTAGGCTCGGCGTAGCCAGCGCTTTATTAGCTGTACTGACTTAATTCACAGCCTTGCAAGGCTGTTTTTTTCTCGCTCAGTCAGTACATGGCCCGCCCTAGGCTGATCCTTGGGCTGCCTATCTCAAGTGTGGGTATGTGATAGCAGCTGTAATCTCGACTTTTTATGATATGAAATCATTGCTAGAACCGAAACAGAGGCTACCACGCGCAGTATGTTCCAGCAATCGTAGGCTATGCGATCAATCTTACAAAGCTATTAGACGAAGAAGATGAACATTTATTGAACATAGCACAGCACAATAAGACAACATATAAATATAAATAATAGATTGGACAGCTTATATAGAGCGTGAACATTTACAAGAAACAGGAAAATATGATTTTTATTTTAGTTCGTGTTTTCCATGTTGGAAGATAGGTTTAACTTGATGTTCAGATATCTAGATTTTAAAAGGTGTCCCTTCAATGCTAGCTAGTGAATGATCCTCGCATTCTTTTCCATAAGCTATAATTTTATTTTTCTTTAGTATAACTTATTTGAAAAAACAAATGACAAGACAAATTTTTACATTCAAAGCTGTTCCAAAAATAGTGGGTCTTTATGACGCGGAGATATAGAATCATAGCTTATATAGCAATAGCTGCGTTAGGAGGTCTATACCCTAAATGGACAAGACTCCAAAAATACTTAAGACCCCCCTCAGTATAACACTACCATAATAATACTAAACTAGAAGAGTCTACATTCACATTCAGTGCCCGCGGCCGTCACCTCTGCGACACATTGTCACAGCATTTGTTCGACGCACACCAAAACTATTGAATATTCATAAAAACGAGCACGACGGCATTCGACAAATTGACATAGAATTTCACACAAACATGGTAGAGAGGAGGATCTTTGTGTATCTAGTGTTAGTAATGTGTTAGTGACAAGCAAAGGCCTTAAAAGGATAGTCTAATTTATACAACTTCACGCCTATATTAGTTAAAGAGGTAAGCAGGTACAATGCAGTGTCTCCCAATTTTTCTGATGGTATTTTAGTTCCAATGTTGTAAGTCCTTTTTCAATAATCCCGGAGACACACCTTCTCAATGAGGGAGGGATTCGGACCAAAGTCTAATACGCCTGAACTGGAAGCTGGATCAAAAGAGGGGAGATCTTCACCCTACTCTGAGCCAGCCCTAGAACAGCAAATAAAGTAGATTGTAGAGTCTGTGGCACCTTTTTTATTACACCGGAAGTATCAGATTACTAGCATAAAAGGCATCCAATGATCGATTGAGCTCAAACAAATCGTTAACAAATCGTCATGTATGACAAATTGTATGATGGATGGCCGCTACCGTTTATATTAGAGATTCTATTTCAAAATCATTTTGAGTTTTATAATTGTGTGTCAAGGTTTATTTTAGTTTAAATAGATGGATACAGCACGTGACATTACTATGATAAATTACAGATTGTGCAATGAAAGTATTTTTAGTACAATGATGTTATAAAAAGGCATTTTGCAAAATATTTTTAAGTGTTAGATGCGAGCCTGCCGATTATTAAGTCTAAAGTTTGATTCTTGGTACATTTAACATAACTGAGCTGTTCAATTAATAGTGAAAATTAATATTTGAACGTCTCTGAACTGAGAACAAGTGTATTTGGTTGAAAAAGTCTTCTGAGCGAGCTTTGAAGAAACAGGCTTGCGCTATTAGAAAACTGATAGTTGGTCTCAAAAGGAAGGGTGCATAGCACCATGCTTGACCATTGAGGGTCGAACATGATTGCCTAGGCAACACTATGCTCAATAAATAGAAATTGTCTTAATAAATATTATGTAAAACTGTACCCATAGTAGGAGACGTTCTAGCGTAACTCTATTTTTCCAACTCCATTCTCTTAGGCTTTTCATATTATCACTGCTTCTTCTAATGCTTGTTGTCAGTGTCAAGTGTAACACTTTTAAACATAGTACTTATGTAATTACACAAGAGAATTTATGTAAATAAGGGCCACACGCATTTTATACAAGCGTTGTTAAGATTGGGCTGACTCGAGTAACCACCATGAATCAAGCGGGCAATACTGGGACAATTTATTGATTGAAGAGCGAGCTTTACAGGTTGATGTCACCATGATTGTGGGCTGCAATTAGGACATTCGATTATACTGTAATAGATATAGTAGCGAGGGAACAATACTATTTGATTATTAATTGTTTTTGGGATATGAAACAGCTTATATGTGTTATTAATTGTATACAAAAACAATGGATATTTGGTATGCTTATTATATAAGTCATATATATAGAGGATGATTCAGTAAGGGTATACAATGCCTTGAAACTGCGCTTCTTTAGCCCTTCTGTCATCATTATTTGAAATCAGAATTAGAATAGCTCGATTTATTAAAAAAAAGCAATTGTTTTTTTTTAAATGACTTTCGAAATTCTGACTGCGCATAATGGTTCAAATGCACAGGTTCAAGGTTTAGTTCTGAACCAACCTATATATAATATAGTAGTACATATAAGAAGACTCTGAAGGTGTATTGATGAAAATTTATACCTACTAACATTCAATCTCTGAAATAGTAGAAAGGTTAATAATAATATTTTTTAACCTTTAAACTTGAAATATTAAAAAAATATAACCGTACCGTATCTATCAAACGTTACAAACACTTGTCCTGCGAAGAGAATAGTGTAATTGTACGTCATGGTCACCATACACTTGTCACTTTATACAACACTTCAACGATTTTACGATCCGAATTCCGTTCGGATATCAACTGTTTTTTTTTATCACCCATCTTTACGTCACAGTAATAGTTCAAAATAGGTCCGCATTAAAAATGTCCATTTTATTTACGAGTCGGAATCGAATGAATCAAATTTTATTGTTGAAGCAGCGATTTAGAGTGACTCCTCGACATTGATGGCCGAGTATTTAATTTACGAGTGCCTCTTGAACCCATTTTTAAATCGCAACGTTATTTATTTTGTTTGATCGTAAAGTTTCGCCATCGGCGCCACCGTGGACAATTAATTTTACTTTTTAAATCAATTTCAATGACTAGTTTAATTCGTAGCATTTACTATTAAGGTTTATAGAGGCCATTGATTGACAAAACTCATTTCTCTGGAATACTACGTCGGGTATACGTTTCTTCTTTGTACAGTAATACATTAATACATTTTTTTCTAACTTTTGCATAAAATTACGATTAAAAAAATACTGTGAATAAAGCCAAGCTTGCTGAGTTTTTTCCCGGATCTTCTGTGATGAGGGCACGTTTGGGTCCCAATAATTATTTGTATGTGCCCCTGTAGGCCTACAAATTAGGTGATCGGAATTTTACTTTGACCGTCGCCGTTATTATAATGACTAATCATCTATACTAATATTATAAATGTGAAAGTTTGGATGGATGGATAGATGGATGGATGTTGAACGGATCTGGATGAAATTTGGCACAGAGATAGATTAAAGTCTGGAATAGCACATAGTAAAATGTATGGTTCCCGTGGGATAGACTTGTTTTAATTTTTCATAACGCAAAGGATGGGCATGATTTTTTGCGCGGGTAACACCGCAGGGCGCAGCTAGTATGAACATAAGTGTTAGCTGAGTTTGCGTGTTATCTCAACATAAATAAAAATATTTATTTTATTAAATTTTTATACATTGTTGTAACATACAACATAGAATAGCACCCAGAAACAGGGCTAAGATAATGATTTAATGACTTTCGAAATTCTGACTGCGCATGATAGTTACAAATGCGCAGGTTCAAGGTTTATCTCTGAACCAACCTATATATAAAAAAGGTGTATTGATAAAATATGTCATATTTATATGTTATATATTAACTAAATTATATACATATATCCAGTCCATGCAGAAATCACATAACAGCATTCGATGAAAAAAGTTGCCACCATCGTCGTCGCTGCATTTATGCGCGAGCGCAGGTTATCTAGGAGGTAGCGCGTGCGCGGGTCGCGGGCAGCGGGCGCTCGTAAATCGGACGGCTAAGCGCGTGTCGCGACCCGGGTGGTCCCGCTCCGTTTTATTTAGCGTGATGATACCGTGCCCGGTTGAACCAGCTAGGTATTAGCGGCTTTATTTATGGGGATTCAACGGTGTATTCGTGCTAGATTAAGCAAACGGATTCATCCTGCCGTGATTTCGGGTTTAGAAAGCAGTCTTGACATTCTGAATATTATGTAAAGTCTTAATAGTTTCGATAAAAAGTTTTCCGGTCCATTCAAGCATTACAAGTAATCACAGCAAGCGGTCCTGAAGTAATTTTATCATTATTATACAAATAGTAAGAGTTCGAGAAGTAAAATTTGTGAGAATAATTATTACAAGTGAAGGAGAAACCGGAGATTTTGATAGCCCGGACACACCTAACATAACGTATTTATATTCCATCTATTTGCAAGTGCCATGACATTTTCACACACGCTGGTCTTGTCGTTTCACACACACACACACACATACACATGTGAACTAAAAAAAAGACATGCGCATGAGCACATATTGCTATCCCAATTGATGCGTCGCCGCACGTCTGAGCGTGCTATATCACATTGTTTAGTGTCCTGACTTCGCCTGTTAAGTGCTATAATATCGTTAATCAACATTCGTTGAAAATCATTTTTAGAGTTACGTACTGAAAATATATGTATGCAGTATACCTGTAAACCTTCAGTGTCTATTATACAAGGAAGGTCAATTTACCTTTTTTAATTTTATTTGGAGTCAGTATTATATATTTTCCTCTTCTGGATTCCAACCAAAGATATTCAGATTTCTCATACATTCCTTCGATAATTTTTGGCCTTTTACATAATATTGTGATCTCAAATTCATACCTGAGAAGGATCTTATGCTTTGACCATATCCATGTTAAAAATAGGTTTATAGGCAAGTATTATTGGTACCATATGACCATATTTATAATTATTTATCTACGCTTAAATAAACTGAACTGTTAAAAAATTAACTGTTGAACATACTTACTATAACCCTACTTATAAATATTTACAACCCTAGCAACACGCGTAAACGCAAAACTTATCTCACTCCGAACAAAAATACACATCTTAGAGCTGTCTCAAATATCGATTAGTATCGTCGAAATCACAAATATAAATTACAACGAGTCAACATATCGAGAGATCGATATCCGAACGAATATCCGATCGGAGTTACGACCGCACGGTATCCGCCGATCGAGCGCCATATTGCGCGGACAAAATACCGCGAAAGACTGCGGACGCGGGCCGATATCGTAAATCTTCGACATTTTTGTGCTACAAAAGAGTATCTACACTAAACCAAAATTGTAAAACAGTTTGTTTTGAAGTGTTTTCTGAAACTGCGCTATTCATTTTGAAAATACTTACCTGCTCATAGTTTGGTGGAAAACTGCGCATATTGTAACGAGATTTATTCAATAAAATAACTGGCATAATAATGGTGGTACTCTTAGTGCGTTTGTACTCTACAGCATTTTTAACAGGTGGAACTGCAGTCGAATATTAGTCCGCCATAAAATATGGTCTGCCTGATTATTTAGGATGTTCTGATGCTGCTGAGGTCATATTCTGAGTATCAGATGATTAATAGCGTGTTAGGATGGGTCAAAATTTATGAGGGTATTGCAAGGTTAGTGTGTCATTTTTTAACAACATAATAAACGTCTTTATATTATTTATTAACCAGCATGTTGTGATTGACGGATTTAAGAACCATATTTCAATAACTCACCGTGGAAAAAAAACCGAAATAAATTAATTATCTATGATACTGTACTGTGCTTGTTTTCGATTTTACAACTAAGTCATTAGCCCCTATCGATTATAACACTTATCCTGTTTTAATTATTTGCAAAAAAATCGGTGTACTACCGGTTTTACTATATAAAACGGTATCAGGGTATCGGCGAGAAATAGTGCGGGACACCTTGCGTTGTTAACCCGGGGTCGAGCGCAGCACTAAATTTATATTTAGTGATGTCATGTCGCCGATACGTAATCCCGCGCTACCGTGCCCCAGCCAGATCCCGCGATAACCATCACGGGACTCAGATAATTTGTTGACGATCGGGAATTAATTTTATGTGTTTATTTTTAATGACTAGCGAAGCCCCGCTGTTGATGATTTAATGAATAGTTTAATGCGCTGTAGTGTACTTTATTATTAATTTAATGTTTTGAGATTTTAATGCTTCGAATCGTATATAGCAATTAAAATTAAATATTTTTTTAATCATTGAGACGTTTGATGGACGATTATAACTGTAACTTCTTAATGTGGTTTTTGATTTAAAGAATTTTAATGATGTATTGTAGTAATGTAGTAATTTTAAAATAGCATATAACTTCAGCCAGTTCAAAGAGCTTCTGCAATTGGCATAACTTGCCATCCAATATTTAAGGCTGATGTGTAAGGTCCCTACCTTTTGGCCTGTAAATGACTAGCCAACTTGCATCTTGACATGCCAAATTGTAGGGACCTTACATGCAAATCGCCCCTATAGATTAGGTGCCAAGTTGGAGGCTTTAACTCTTTTTAAAATATCTGATCTACTTATCCATCTTCATTCCAGTATTACTGGACTTTTCATCGATACTCTTTACCAGAAGTAGTGGTGTATTAACCAAAAACCACAGATAATTAAACCTGTTTATCTCCTAAACTGTTATAATATGAAATTATTAAAAGTATATCAATGGCAGGTAGCTGTTGAAGTCAAAGCCATCCGATAAAATCTTCTCGAAGATCAATAACAAGTCCACAGTGTCTTCAGTTGCATATCTATGCCCAGAATAGACAAACACAGGCCGACAAGTCCCGGCCGGGCATGATATTTTCTTTTTCTCCGAGTCTTAGTATGCATAGATAAAATCAATTAGGCATCGTTCCTTCGTGATTTGCTTAGTCGCGCGATCTGTACGAGGCCGGACACGTCCCGTGCGATGTCGTACCGTTATCACTCCGGGATCGCGTGCAAGCACATCACTAGAGTATGGTGCAACGATGCTTTTTATTATTTGCAGTTACATAAACGCATTTTCGAGATGCCATCCTTATTTCCCCGAGTCTGAAGCATGTATTTCAGTCGCTCCGCTACCCTATTTACATTTGGTCTAATATAAAAAAGGTACCGAGCTGGATACTTGTTAGTTAAAATGCCTTTTCAGTTTTAATTGTCTGATTAAACTATAAAAAACTTAATAAAAAATATGACCCTGGTAAGAATATTTTCTCACACAAACAAACGTGGGCCATACAGTCCGCGATCGATCGATGAACCAGAATTGCTCTAAATATACCGATCCAATGAAAACAATAAATCTAATAGTGCAAATAACAATGAATTATTACGGAAACGGTACACTTGTTTTCTTAATAGACTTCCTATCAATAACAATTACGTATGATGGCCACTAAGAAAACGAATAACGTCTCAATGAGAAACAACAATTTAGCAACACTCCATAAAAATATGTAAGGTTGCCTTCCTAAATGTTGCACTAGGTTTCTGACATGGAGTGGTCTGAAAAGGTTTTGTTTTGCAGGGTTTAATTTATAGTCTACAAGTATTAAAAAAATAGACAAGACAGGCAAGCGAGCCCAGGTCTTGTACTATGTGGCATCCTGGAGCTGGTTGCCCCTTTTTCCTTTTGGTTCGAGAGAAAACAAATAACATTAATTCACATATTGATTTCTTATATTCAATTCAATTCATTCGTTTATAAAAAAATCCTCGGTATTGTATTATGTACGTATATCTTATCCTATCGTATCAATTCTTTAATAGAATAAAAAAGTATATTACTATTTTTTTAAACACTCAACTTCCAATACCAATGCTCTATAAAAAATGAAAAGCGATTTTAACTGGAGTTTGTCGATACAAATAAACATTTATGTATCTGAGAATACAATAACAATTCGATCGTTCTACTTTTCCAGATTTGTAACAGACATATCGATATATTTTAAATCATCAATTTTATTTAGTGTGGAATTGCTTTGATGCAAGTAATCGATTAAAGAATATCGGTGGCGATATATGTAACGTTACAATGCGCTTATAAACTTAAATCGATTCATTTTATGAAATCACTTCAATTTAATTGGTAACAATTATTAAAATGGTCTATATTATTTGCATATTTATTACTATATTTTATGATGAATACATACTTCCTAGTGTTTATTCGTTTAAATATCATGTTATATTTGCATAACACTAAGTAAAGGTTAGCTAGACTATTAAAATCTAGCTAAATAATCACTGGGCATTCTTGATCAGAATTAGCTAAAAGTTTATTGATTACACCCGGATAGTTTAATGACTATACTACTATACTACATAGTACGGTACCTACCTGAAAGATATTCATACATAGACAAATCTACTACATATCTCCTTGTCATAATTATTCAAGTCGATGCGATGTATCAATACAAATGAAAAACCACTAAAAATATCGCACCTATATCGATTGCTCGTACTATAATCGTATGCGCGCGCGCACCCCGTGATTTACAGGCGCGCGGCGCGATGCGCGATAGCGTTTTACTTATTGTTACAGCGCAGTTTGATCGGCTAACGACGCATGCGCAGATATGCAGCCCATATCGTATTTATGCGCTGTCACCGACTTTTATTGCGATTAATGCGCGCTGACCTTTTTTGTTTTACTTTTCGATTTTAAAGGCTCTTGCACCTGTTTGGTAAATACCGGTCAGTGCCCTCGCATGGATACCTGTAGTGAGGGAATGGATCAACCAAAGTAGGTACTTTGGTTGATCCATTCCCGAAAAACGAATTAAAAAGAGTACATAGATAGGTATCTATGTACTCTTTTTAATTCGTTTTTCTTTCACTATGTGTATATATGTTTTGAACAAATAAATAAATATCGCCATCTATATAAGTAATATATACTGGGACCCACACTAAGCCACGCTCGTATTATGAGTACTGTATAATGGACTTGGGGCGAACCCAGTATATATTACTTATATAGATATCAAACATCACACAATTTGGCCCTACCAGAATTCGAACCCGGACCCTCGGCACAGAAAGCAGGGTCACTACTTACTGCGCTAATCAGGCCGTCCAAGCATTATTCTTCAATTCCTTGTACAATAATATGCTACACCAGATATTCTCTTCCCGTGACAACTTGGTTACGTACGCCAAGACTACGTCATCGGCCATCTTCGACTTATGAGCCCTGTTATTTCTATTGAAAATGTCAATCAATATTAACACTGATCGTGACGTAGTCATGGGCCATCATCGCTAGAGGATACCAGGCGTAGCATATTATTATACCATGGTCTGCTCTCGTCAAATCTGTCACCTGGGTAACAAACATTACCCGCCCACCAAGCTTAATTTGATATATTAAGTAGTAACTGTAGAATACTTTACTGCTTGGATAGATAATAATTAGAGGCTGTCAGGGTAGTCACTTCTCCAGATAAATGAACAATAGACCAAAAAAATAAAATACCGCTCAGCGCTCGCTATCTCTGATTTAGTAGATCCCTATTACTGAAGATAGCCAATTAGCCACATTTAAACAATACACAGAAGCCTATTCTATTTTTTAAATCGGAAACTCCCGTCTCCTCAAGGCAGCGCGGTACCGGCCTTGCGCTAACAAAGATGCATTGTAAAGCTGCAAGTATTCCTTTGGAACCAATCCAATATTGTTGGCTGGATCTACTGCTAAGACAATCGCGGCCTCCAAATTCCACATTTGAATAACTATGAAGCCGAAAAAACATCCTAACCACCTTAGAAAACTCTAATGAAAACTCAACTATGGTATTGTTAGTTTAAAGTTGTGTTTTGTTTAATGATCGTTTGGATTAAGTGCATCAGATATGCCAATTAGTTTTAAGCATTAAAAGGCCAGGATGGGCAGATCGTCGGGCCATTGTTTTCCCGACCTCGACAAAGAAAGGCGATGACAGGTATCATGGTCTCGTCTGTCAAGGTTACTCCGCTGGCTCAGCGGCCATGTTTGGATGGCTATAGTAAATTATGTTTGATCGGTGTTCGATAGTGCGTACGTGGTGTAGTGGATAAATTTTTGGTATGGTCCGACTGTATTGTGTGTTGACTTAGGTAGATTTTAATGGTTAGTTGATGCTAATTTGATGATGCTTGACAGTATTATTCAGTAGACAAATATTTCTTCGAGAAAATTTTCTTCCTTCACGCCTAAGGGATTCGGATAAAGATTAGGAATTCCGTCACTTTGGGGTCTTTAACTTTCTTAGAGTATTATTATTGGCAACTAATTTGTACCCACAGGATTGGCTCCACATACAACAAGACCGAGAGGTGGATATGGGAGGAGACCTTTGCATACCAATGGAACATAACAGGCTCATATAAAAAAAATAAGTATCCCACTATTCGCAACGATCTCCCTTTAACAATTCCATAGCTATCATTATTGACCTAGAAGTGGTGCAATATCTATCTCTAATTCCTCGCTATATGGATAATACCCAACAGTTCAGTGAACCACCAGTACCCCAAGTTTTCATGACAAAGTCCGCACTGTACATAGTGTAACCCGGCGATAATATATCAGATTACAGGTGTCATTTGTATGACACGGCGGCACATTGTACTATACGCGCTGTGCGGTGGCCACTCACCCCGCCCGAAACAAAGGATTTTACGATGAAATCGAAAGTATGAGTTGAATTTTAACACCTACCATTTTGTTTGGCACAAGTACTTACAAACCGCGCTTAGTAAAGATTAGTCATGTGAAATAGTTGCAACAAATTATTATCGTATGGCGTACAGGCGGAGTGGTTTAATGTCAATAAAACTCATATTCAATTGGTTTCAAATTGTTACAATTCTTTTATCGTGCGTTAAGTGATTTGAATGTGTTTTTTTTTGGATTAGCAACAAATCCCTCTCTGCGCAAGCAACAACTAAATATGAGGGTACCCCAGTTCAAACTATGACACTAGGACGTTAAACACCTCAGTCCTCCCGTGACCATGGTTGCTGTAAAGCAGCCGAAACGTCAGGAACATAAAAACATAAAATAAACGCGATACAATCTGTAAAGTAAGTTTTATTTTTCAACAAATCCCTATTGATTAGTTGATGGAGTATATGTTACGAGGATACCTTCTGATCCCCGAATTTATAGACGTTTTATAACTTTATCAAACGTCTCTTAGTTCTGCGAACAAGAGTTTTGCATTGCGCACAAGGAGATGGTTGCTTGTGAGCTCATTAACTTACGGTGCTGGATTTTTTTTGAATATTCCGCTTTTTGATGTTTGGTTGTATTCTTCCGTAAATTTCTAGTATAAATGATTCCTACCCAAAATATAGAATCTAGGAAGCCAAATATATATGAATTGTTCTACAATTAGGGCTAGTGGTCATGCAGCGACACAGCGCGCGATACGAATCGCGTGATTTACGCGCAACGCGCGGCGCGGGCGCGTCGCGATTTTATCTGCGCACGCGCACCCGCCCCAACCAAGCGCCATTTGGTAATGAGCGGCATTGTGATCTATTTGCTGGAAGCTGATTTTGTTTAGATGCTACTGTTTAGGTTGTCTAAAGAAAAGATCACGGTATAATACATAATTCTATTTGCGGTCTTTTTAACTCCATTCCAATTAACCAACTCCAATTAACTCCATCCTAGACTATTTCCTGTCGTTATTGGGAAACGTAGAAGGGAAACGTTCACGAGGCCGGTCCCCGACCAGGTGGTCTGACCAACTTAAAGAAACACCAACGTCCCGCTTCTACGCCGCGGTGAAGATGGCCACAGACCGGAGCCGATGGAGACAGTTCGTCCGATCCAAAGAACTGCCGTGATGATCACGATCCTCAGTCATGAGGGAACGCCCGAAGAGAGAGACTATTTCCTATTCCCATAGCTGAAAGTTATTATAATAGTATACCGATAACCAATATTTACTCGAAGCAATAGCAATTTTCTTTCAATAAAGACCCAACTAATGGGCCTTAAGCTATAGGCTAGGCTGTTTGGTGGAATAATTCAGGTTTCCTGTCCGTTACCGTACCGACTGCCAGAAATGTTAGAATGAAAACCGTGGTCGCTAGCCGTACCGTACCGTACTTTCTGATGTACAGAGGAGGTCAGATGTTATTTCGGTTACCCGCTAAAGGTACAGTTGAGTCAGAATGTCGTTTTACCAACTCTGCTACAATTTCTTCTGAGTGTGATGACCTAGAATGTGAAATTGTGAGCGAAACAAATATTCACCATAAGCTCAGTCTTTTTGGGCACAGCCTAACAATTAGTCATTTAAATTGAACTAGCTTTTGCCTGCGGCTGCGCCCGCGGAATCATCGATTTTGCTCTGCAACTAGAACCCCAATTATCACAGCGTCATATAACAATGGTATAAATCTAGAACCATAAGGTATTAGTCCAGTAGTTTTCGGTAATTTATAAGGTATCGGTTGACTTTACATCCTAGTTACAGTTTCATATTTATAAGAACTGGTACTAATTTCATAATATTGTCTTTCGTCAGGCTATACGCCTATCGTAAGGCAATATTAAATAATCGGCCTCACAAACTTTCTACAATAAATTTCATTCAAAAAAATATCACATATTCTTTATCTAATCAAACCGACAATAATTCTATAAAAGTCACATCACAGACCCATAGCTGATATTTGATTTCACTGCAACTAATAAAACACCTCCTATTGCTATAAAGAATTGTCATAAATTTATTAACAAATCAATATTATATTACTGGTCATTCATATTGTACAATGAGGAGATATCAAATGAATTTCTACCTAATCGCGTTCAAAATAGTAGTGCTAATTTAAATGTGGGTGTAACCGTGTCAGTTTTATGAAATAATAAACAAAATATTGGTGCGAATTTAGAAAGTAGCGGCACTTCACATGTCAGGTTGTGTTTGTTGAACGCGGTGACAATATTGTGATCGTTACTTAAATATGGAAGGCGTGTTATGAAACATTAAAAAGTTATTCTAGTTACATTCTACAAACAAACTTGGGCATGCCATTCTCTCATCACTTCAATGCTCTACAAATAACTGTCTGTTGATAAATTATGTGTCAACTATCTGTTCAGTTCTTAAACGTGGTTTAGATTTTCTGGATTAATGGTCTAGTGTACTGAGATTTGCTGAAAATGACTTCCATTATGGGTACATAGTTAGCAGCCTCTGATAAAAATACCCAAAACTTTTTATGAAAAATTCAGCCAATTTTCGATAGCGCATAGAGTTTTACAGTTCAACATGGTTCAACGCACGAATAGGTACGTCGAAAATGATCAACAACTATTTATTTATTGCCTTTTATTAATAAGATCACGATCAAAGTATCGAATGGTCAAATCGATTCACGACCAAACTATTTTAACTTCGTATTTTATGTTAAACGCCTCTTTCGTGTTTCGAGAGCGATGTTGGACATATTTTATAAAACAAATTGTGATATCCATTTGTAATTTGAGAGATGTTCTGAACTGGTGTTACCTTAAACATCGATTTTATTCAATAGTGTCGTAATTATATCGATGTTTCCTGTACTATTTAAATTACTCATTTGAATAGATTGAAAACTTTACCCATTAATGACTGTAATTTGTCAACCTAATCAAATATTTGTAAAATTAGTAATCGATTAAAATATTCGACATATTCCCATAAAGAATATATACAACAAATATTTTAGCTCGGTGTCTATTTACTTACACTTTTTAATGGTATGTATCACAAAAGTGCGTACTTACTTTTCACGTTATTTCATAATTTAATGTGAACATCGATACATTTATCGACATTAAACCTCACCCGAGCTTGTCATTACTTTAACGTATGTTAATAAGATGGTTTTAATATAAATAGTTTATGATACTGAACCATAGTGTCTAAGAGCAAGCGTTGTGTGGTCGAAGGCAGTAAGTCGATGACTCTTTCTTTGTCTTCACACTTATGTACATCATATCATCTTTGGATTTATTTGAAAGTGACTTTGTATGATGTGGATAACTAACACATATGTTTAACTGTTCAAAATAGAGTAATACCGGTTTAACTGTTAGTGGTTTTGCGATGCATTTGTTGCCTTATTATCGGTATTGTAAGTGTTATATGAAATTAAAAGATCATGATTTATTATATTCAAATAATAGGTACCTACTTGAGTTAATATCATTTATATTCAGCTTCCCACGATATAATATACATTTGGATATTTTAAAGATTTATTTTTAAATCGATCGATCGAATCGAACTATAAATATAAAAGGCAGTATGATCTATTAAGGGTATGTATTGACGAGTACATAAGCATAATATTGTTGTAGAGGTCCAATCACGTTCATGTATATTAGTAATTCATGTGTAAATAGTATGTGACTTAAACTAAAAGCATGTTTATCTATATATATAAACACATAACATGTATATTATGTGTAACTATTATTAGATAAGTGCTTTTATAGGCTATCCCAAATTTGAGACATTTATACTAAAAATGAGCCTTATAGATCTCAGGATTAAGAGAAAACCTCCATGCCCACCCAAAAAAAATCCTGATTCACATTCAATTTTCTGTATCCAATTTGTCTGCTTTCCTACCCTTCGGTGCCGCGATAAATCCGAACTGATTTCGAAAACATACACCCAACATAACTTTGAACCTACAATTCAACCCATTGGGCTTTATTTCCAAGTCACTAAAGGTGTATTTTGTGCATGAATCTCGCAAATAATTTGTATTACCGTTGTCAACAGAATATTTTTCAAATGTACGTATATATTTTGGTGTTTATAACCTCCGTGTTTCGACACGACCGCTAATGGCTGCAATCAATTTGATGATGTTTCTACCATTTGACACGTCGGGGCTTGGATTGTGTGCTTTCAAGATAACGCGGCTGTTGGTTTAGAGCAGAGTTCCCCAAACTTTTTTGTGTCGTAGACCCCTTGCCATGTTTTTCCATGTTTGGTAGACCCCCTACTTACCTGATATTGATTTCCTGTAAATTTCTAACTGTAGTGAAGTTTAGTGTTAAAAACTTAAAGTAAAAACACATGTTAATTTATATATTTATTAATTGAATTTAAATTAAAACTACTCAAAATAAAATTTTGTATCTGTCATGTAAAATATACGTAGCATTAAATAAACATAAAATAAACTATAAATAAAATAACATAAGCAATAAGTCAATATTTTTAGTGAGAAGGATGAACCTGATGCTTTAATAATAAATTATCAACATTTGGCGTCAATTTTGTAAGGGTTAATCTTAAATCTCCTCGGCTAGGTACTTTTATAAATAATGTATATGTTTTGATATTATAAGATAGTATGATGTAAGTAAATAGGTACTTTCAGTGTATGTGTTGAGATCCACTATCGTGGACCCCCATTTTCATTTCATGGACCCCCAAATTTTTTTTCGCTGACGTAGACCCCTTGCAGGTTGTCATAGACCCCTAGGGGTCGATATAGACCACTTTGGGAATCACTGGTTTAGAGCTACAATCGGTGTGTGAGATTACTCTGAAATAAATTGATAATTTCCGAATGTTTGATGATTTCTAAATTATTTAACTCCTTGCATTCAAGATTCGAATCGTCCACTTTTGACATAGTCCGCCAACCGGCACTGTGCCAGCGTGGTGGACTATGGCCTAATCGCCCTCGCATTGAGGGGAGGCCCGTGCCCAACAGTGGGACATTAAAAAGGGCTAGTATTATTATTATTACTTTTGACATTGATACGATTGACTGGAACCCTTCGAATATTTAGGTAGGTCGTTCTTTATGATAAAAACATCTATCCATTGTCCAAATCATAAGGTCATGAACGTCTACACACCCAATTCTCACCCACCCGAGATAACCCTTTTGTGTATGAACCAGCAAACAAACAATAATTATAATAAAAAATGTTGGCCACGGGGGGCCTAAAGGACCGACGCGGTCTATCGTACCGCAGTCGGACCGACCGGCGCTAATTGAACCACTCAATTGAGCGCATTAGGCAAAGGGTGAGATTAGACGCGATGGATAGCTGTCGCAAGTCCATTTTATAATCCGGCACGTCAAAGTCAAACTCAAATAATTTATTTTGAATAGCAGGCACACACGAATTGTCATTTTTCATTTTTTTCTTAGCTCTATAACTGGATCAGAATGCTACCTTAATTGAGAAAAAGAAGAACGGAGAGACTTATAGCAAGAACTAAAGAAAAAATAATGAAACATGATTTAAAAAAGCGAGCAATTATCATGAGTTAATGTAAGTAGTTAGCTCAAAACTCTAAGACATTTTGCCATAGGAACAGTGGCCACTTTCTAAGGCTATAGTGTTGTAAGGACCAATAACGAGAATGAAAGAGACATATAACTTAGATAGATACAACTTAGAGCTTCTATGTTCTGTGACACTTGTTTGTCACTGAGTAAAAAAAACAGATTAGGCTACACCCAATACGACCTTCTCTTACTTCTTCTTCTTTTTCTTCTTCTTGGTTTTAATTTAATTACTGCCTAACATTACAAGCGTAATATCAAAAACGTACAGTTCGAATATGTTGAAATCGATGGTGTTGACAATAATTGTCATAAAATATCCAACTAACAGCAGACAATGGAAACGCGCCCCAACAATCACGCCCACGTGTTAGTTTTTGTATTAATTCCCAATAATTGTGGTATCGGTCGTACATCGCTGGCTTTCATTAATCGTTCCAATCACTTGTGGATGAATACCCGTCCATATATTATTGTTGTTAATATGATACATTTCATTCATTAATACCGTCATTGGCTTGTTTATATCCACGATGTTTCTGTTTAATACGTAATACATGTTGATTATCGTGTACCTATTATTCGAAAATATTCATATTCATTCGGCTCGAACACTTTTACAAGAATGTAATGAGCGTTATAACTAGGTAGGGATTTCCACTAGTATCGTAAAAGTTAAAATTGCCCTCTGAAGCGATTGAAAGCATATATTCTCACTATATTAAGTTCCCAGCTATTTAATAAAACGAATTTTTCAAATTTTATCGCGTTTATTTTATGAGTTTACGTTCCCGACGTTTCGGCTGCTTTACAGCAACCATGGTCACGAGAGGACTGAGGTGTTTGACGTCCTAGTGTCATAGTTTGAACTGGGGTACCCTCATATTTAGTTGTTGTTTGCGGTCCGATCTATGCAGAAAGTGCTTACTGTGTCTTGAGGTCTGGCAGTGGTGCGCTTGGTTATAGATTTAATTATGTTAATGGATCCCATCACCGATCATAAAATAAACGCGATAAAATTCGAAAATATCGTTTTATTCAATGTGTAGTATTCGCGTAAATATAAGAAATCAATATTCCCAGTTATTTTTTTTAGAAATTTAATCTGTTGTCTGTATGACCTTTATATATCATACTAAGTACTTATGTAAGAAACTTTGTTTTTCAACGAGATGTATCTCACGATTCTCCTTGTCAAAAAACCAACTGACAATTTTCAAACAATACCATTACCCAACGTGACATTAGCACATGACCTTATAAAGACCTTGCACTAAATTATAATCATACCTACCTAATTATACTATTACAAGACGTTATGTCACTCCAACAATGATCTTCTCACGGTTGTCTATGTGCTTTGTGTTCCGGCCTTACCGGTGTGAAGTTGGCGGCCAAAAGTTGGCGGCGCATTATAGCCCGACTAAATTAAAATGCTCACGAAAATTAATGAAAAATCTGTACAGAATGGCATGTAACGCGGAAAATAATGAAAACTAGGAAATTTTCAGTACATATTCTACGTGGAAATTAAAAAAAACCAATAAATTTTCGTTATTTTTCCAATAAAGCAAGACCACTGTGTATATCACATTTTGACTTAGATAACACCCAAGGACGGCATGGGAGTACATGTTTGATAGCTCAAAAGGTAGGTATTGATACAGGCATCCCGCCACATAAAGCCTAGAGTGGTACCTCGCCTGGTTTAGCTTTTATGAGTCCAGACATAACTGGCGGCCGAACTTTTTTTGGCAGATTTTGACTTAGATAACACCCAAGGACGGCATGGGAGTACATGTTTGATAGCTCAAAAGGTAGGTATTGATACAGGCATCCCGCCACATAAAGCCTAGAGTGGTACCTCGCCTGGTTTAGCTTTTATGAGTCCAGACATAACTGGCGGCCGAACTTTTTGGCAGATTTTGACTTAGATAACACCCAAGGACGGCATGGGAGTACATGTTTGATAGCTCAAAAGGTAGGTCTAGATACAGGCATCCCGCCACATAAAGCCTAGAGTGGTACCTCGCCTGGTTTAGCTTTTATGAGTCCAGACATAACTGGCGGCCGAACTTTTTGGCAGATTTTGACTTAGATAACACCCAAGGACGGCATGGGAGTACATGTTTGTTAGCTTAAAAGGTAGGTCTAGATACAGGCATCCCGCCATATAAAGCCTAGAGTGGTACTTCACTCGGTTTAGCTTTTATGAGTCCAGACATAACTGGCGGCCGAACTTTTTTTGGCAGATTTTGACTTAGATAACACCCAAGGACGGCATGGGAGTACATGTTTGATAGCTCAAAAGGTAGGTATTGATACAGGCATCCCGCCACATAAAGCCTAGAGTGGTACCTCGCCTGGTTTAGCTTTTATGAGTCCAGACATAACTGGCGGCCGAACTTTTTGGCAGATTTTGACTTAGATAACACCCAAGGACGGCATGGGAGTACATGTTTGTTAGCTTAAAAGGTAGGTCTAGATACAGGCATCCCGCCATATAAAGCCTAGAGTGGTACTTCACTCGGTTTAGCTTTTATGAGTCCAGACATAACTGGCGGCCGAACTTTTTTTGGCAGATTTTGACTTAGATAACACCCAAGGACGGCATGGGAGTACATGTTTGATAGCTCAAAAGGTAGGTATTGATACAGGCATCCCGCCACATAATGCCTAGAGTGGTACCTCGCCTGGTTTAGCTTTTATGAGTCCAGACATAACTGGCGGCCGAACTTTTTGGCAGATTTTGACTTAGATAACACCCAAGGACGGCATGGGAGTACATGTTTGATAGCTCAAAAGGTAGGTCTAGATACAGGCATCCCGCCACATAAAGCCTAGAGTGGTACCTCGCCTGGTTTAGCTTTTATGAGTCCAGACATAACTGGCGGCCGAACATTTTGGCAGATTTTGACTTAGATAACACCCAAGGACGGCATGGGAGTACATGTTTGATAGCTCAAAAGGTAGGTCTAGATACAGGCATCCCGCCACATAAAGCCTAGAGTGGTACTTCACTCGGTTTAGCTTTTATGAGTCCAGACATAACTGGCGGCCGAACTTTTTTTGGCAGATTTTGACTTAGATAACACCCAAGGACGGCATGGGAGCACATGTTTGATAGCTCAAAAGGTAGGTCTAGATACAGGCATCCCGCCACATAAAGCCTAGAGTGGTACTTCACTCGGTTTAGCTTTTATGAGTCCAGACATAACTGGCGGCCGAACTTTTTTTGGCAGATTTTGACTTAGATAACACCCAAGGACGGCATGGGAGTACATGTTTGATAGCTCAAAAGGTAGGTCTAGATACAGGCATCCCGCCATATAAAGCCTAGAGTGGTACATCGCCTGGTTTAGCTTTTATGAGTCCAGACATAACTGGCGGCCGAACTTTTTGGCAGATTTTGACTTAGATAACACCCAAGGACGGCATGGGAGTACATGTTTGATAGCTCGAAAGGTAGGTCCAGATACAGGCATCCCGCCACATAAAGTCTAGAGTGGTACCTCGCCTGGTTTAGCTTTTATGAGTCCAGACATAACTGGCGGCCGAACTTCTTTTGGCAGATTTTGACTTAGATAACACCCAAGGACGGCATGGGAGTACATGTTTGATAGCTCAAAAGGTAGGTCCAGATACAGGCATCCCGCCACATAAAGCCTAGAGTGGTACTTCGCTCGGTTTAGCTTTTATGAGTCCAGACATAACTGGCGGCCGAACTTTTTTTGGCAGATTTTGACTTAGATAACACCCAAGGACGGCATGGGAGTACATGTTTGATAGCTCAAAAGGTAGGTATTGATACAGGCATCCCGCCACATAAAGCCTAGAGTGGTACCTCGCCTGGTTTAGCTTTTATAAGTCCAGACATAACTGGCGGCCGAACTTTTTGGCAGATTTTGACTTAGATAACACCCAAGGACGGCATGGGAGTACATGTTTGTTAGCTCAAAAGGTAGGTCTAGATACAGGCATCCCGCCATATAAAGCCTAGAGTGGTACTTCACTCGGTTTAGCTTTTATGAGTCCAGACATAACTGGCGGCCGAACTTTTTTGGCAGATTTTGACTTAGATAACACCCAAGGACGGCATGGGAGTACATGTTTGATAGCTCAAAAGGTAGGTCTAGATACAGGCATCCCGCCACATAAAGCCTAGAGTGGTACTTCGCTCGGTTTAGCTTTTATGAGTCCAGACATAACTGGCGGCCGAACTTTTTTTGGCAGATTTTGACTTAGATAACACCCAAGGACGGCATGGGAGTACATGTTTGATAGCTCAAAAGGTAGGTATTGATACAGGCATCCCGCCACATAAAGCCTAGAGTGGTACCTCGCCTGGTTTAGCTTTTATGAGTCCAGACATAATTGGCGGCCGAACTTTTTGGCAGATTTTGACTTAGATAACACCCAAGGACGGCATGGGAGTACATGTTTGATAGCTCGAAAGGTAGGTCCAGATACAGGCATCCCGCCACATAAAGTCTAGAGTGGTACCTCGCCTGGTTTAGCTTTTATGAGTCCAGACATAACTGGCGGCCGAACTTTTTTTGGCAGATTTTGACTTAGATAACACCCAAGGACGGCATGGGAGTACATGTTTGATAGCTCAAAAGGTAGGTCCAGATACAGGCATCCCGCCACATAAAGCCTAGAGTGGTACTTCGCTCGGTTTAGCTTTTATGAGTCCAGACATAACTGGCGGCCGAACTTTTTTTGGCAGATTTTGACTTAGATAACACCCAAGGACGGCATGGGAGTACATGTTTGATAGCTCAAAAGGTAGGTCCAGATACAGGCATCCCGCCACATAAAGCCTAGAGTGGTACCTCGCCTGGTTTAGCTTTTATAAGTCCAGACATAACTGCCGGCCGAACTTTTTGGCAGATTTTGACTTAGATAACACCCAAGGACGGCATGGGAGTACATGTTTGTTAGCTCAAAAGGTAGGTCTAGATACAGGCATCCCGCCATATAAAGCCTAGAGTGGTACTTCACTCGGTTTAGCTTTTATGAGTCCAGACATAACTGGCGGCCGAACTTTTTTGGCAGATTTTGACTTAGATAACACCCAAGGACGGCATGGGAGTACATGTTTGATAGCTCAAAAGGTAGGTCTAGATACAGGCATCCCGCCACATAAAGCCTAGAGTGGTACTTCGCTCGGTTTAGCTTTTATGAGTCCAGACATAATTGGCGGCCGAACTTTTTGGCAGATTTTGACTTAGATAACACCCAAGGACGGCATGGGAGTACATGTTTGATAGCTCAAAAGGTAGGTCTAGATACAGGCATCCCGCCACATAAAGCCTAGAGTGGAACTTCGCTCGGTTTAGCTTTTATGAGTCCAGACATAACTGGCGGCCGAACTTTTTTTGGCAGATTTTGACTTAGATAACACCCAAGGACGGCATGGGAGTACATGTTTGATAGCTCAAAAGGTAGGTATTGATACAGGCATCCCGCCACATAAAGCCTAGAGTGGTTCACCGCTCGGTTTAGGTTTAATGAGTCCAGACATAACCAGCGGCCGGCGGAAAAACTATGGGTTTCAGGAAATCGTGTGTCAGAATTGCTTGTATATAAATATAATTAAAGAGATTAACGTTTATGTATATCTAGTTTTTTCAACTGCGCTTTAAGTTATAAGGCACGCGTAGTTATGATTTAATGATTACTTTCTTACATGACAGATTAAGTAAGACAGATCAAGTAAAAGGTAAATAGTTGATAATAGATTATTCGTGAGCTAACTGTATAGTTTACCTTTATTCGAACACATTGTATGGAAAATTCAATAGTGCCTCTAGCGGACAGAATTTAAGACTTTCAATGTGTCTAAATACTTACCCCCGAATTTATAGACGTTTAATTACATTATAAAACGTAATTTAGTCCTGCGCAGAGCAAAACTTTTGTGCGCAGTACTATATGACGTTTGTTATAGTAATAAAACGTCTATAAATGTGGGGGTTAGTGTATTAACTTTACAGTTTGCATATGAATAATCTCGTATATTGATATCTTATTTTTACGCGAATACTATAAAATACTACATTGAAATAAAACTAATTTTACGTCGGGAACGTAAAATCAAAATATTAACGCGATAAAATCCTTAAAATTAGTTTTATTTAAATAATCTCGATCTTGATAACCAGGTTATAACAAAATACACTGATTGTAGAAAGCTATTTCTGTGCTTTATATACTTGGCATAAGTCACATGCTCCTTGAAGATTTTGAATTTTTTGCATTAAGGTAATACCTTTTTTAATTTCTGTACGACTTAATAAACAATTTTTGTGCAGCTGTCTATTGCACATCTATACTAATCTATACTAATATTATAAATGTGAAAGTTTGGATGGATGTTTGTTACTCTTTCACGCCCAAACGGCTGAACGGATTTGGATGAAATTTGCCACAGAGATAGATTATAGTCTGGAATAACACATAGGCTACTTTTTATCCCGGTAAAATGTATGGTTCCCGTTTAATTTAAATTTATCCCGATTTTGTTAATAACGCGATCTCCTTGGAAGCTGTTTTATATTTTTAACCGACTTCAAAAAAAGGAGGAGGTTCTCAATTCGGTTGTATGTTTTTTTTTTATAATTTTTTTTATGTTTGTTACCTCATTTCTCCGTCATTTATGAACCGATTTGGAAAATTATTTTTTTATATAAAAGGATATGCTTACAGATTGGTCCCATTTTTTTCAAAAAATTGTTCTGATCATGGGATCCATGAGGAATTGAGAGGACTCCTCAAATTTTATAGGCAAACCTATAGCAATTTTGGTATTTTCATCAAGAAGTCAAGCATTTGCATTCAGAAAGTATCATTTGCTGAAGTGAAAGTGATGAAGAAGACCACAAATGGTCACCGGAACTTTTCAACGATACGTATTTCACGGGTTGCGGCGAATTAATCTCGATTATGATCGTTAAGCGACTATGACAAAGCAAATTTAAAGAAATGGTTCTGATGAATATGGTACCATCGAACTGGTCTGATGATAAACCCAGGAGGAACCGGAACATTGTAATAAAACAATGTATCTAAGCCGTGTTTGGGCTTATTGAAATTGTTATGGGATGCACTTTGGCTATAAATAAAACTATTTCGTGGATGTTCCGATCCGGATTATTTCTTTTTTTACAGAATAAGGTATACCCTTTTAAAATTCAGCGAGATTCATTCAATGGTTTTTGTTTTATCTTGATTTCTTTGAATCTATATTTATCTCGCGATGATGTTGTATTTGGTATACCTATTATCCAGTAAAATAAATTGTTAGTCGGTGCCAAAAAAACTACTGAGTCGAGTATTGCCGGTCTGCGCCGAAGACTATACCTATTAATTGGTCCGTCTGACACACGATTTCCTGAAACCCATAGTTTTTCCGCCGGCCGCTGGTTATGTCTGGACTCATTAAACCTAAACCGAGCGGTGAACCACTCTAGTCTTTATGTGGCGGGATGCCTGTATCTAGACCTACCTTTTGAGCTATCAAACATGTACTCCCATGCCGTCCTTGGGTGTTATCTAAGTCAAAATCTGCCAAAAAAGTTCGGCCGCCAGTTGTCTGGACGCATAAATGCTAAACCAGGCGAGGTACCACTCTAGGCTTTATGTGGCGGGATGCCTGTATCTAGACCTACCTTTTGAGGTATCAAACATGTACTCCCATGCCGTCCTTGGGTGTTATCTAAGTCAAAATCTGCCAAAAAAAGTTCGGCCGCCAGTTATGTCTGGACTCATAAAAGCTAAACCAAGTGAAGTACCACTCTAGGCTTTATATGGCGGGATGCCTGTATCTAGACCTACCATTTGAGCTATCAAACATGTACTCCCATGCCGTGCTTGGGTGTTATCTAAGTCAAAATCTGCCAAAAAGTTCGGCCGGCAGTTATGTCTGGACTCATAAAAGCTAAACCAGGCGAGGTACCACTCTAGGCTTTATGTGGCGGGATGCCTGTATCAATACCTACCTTTTGAGCTATCAAACATGTACTCCCATGCCGTCCTTGGGTGTTATCTAAGTCAAAATCTGCCAAAAAAGTTCGGCCGCCAGTTGTCTGGACTCATAAATGCTAAACCAGGCGAGGTACCACTCTAGGCTTTATGTGGCGGGATGCCTGTATCTAGACCTACCTTTTGAGCTATCAAACATGTACTCCTATGCCGTCCTTGGGTGTTATCTAAGTCAAAATCTGCCAAAAAAAGTTCGGCCGCCAGTTATGTCTGGACTCATAAAAGCTAAACCGAGTGAAGTACCACTCTAGGCTTTATATGGCGGGATGCCTGTATCTAGACCTACCTTTTGAGCTATCAAACATGTACTCCCATGCCGTGCTTGGGTGTTATCTAAGTCAAAATCTGCCAAAAAGTTCGGCCGGCAGTTATGTCTGGACTCATAAAAGCTAAACCAGGCGAGGTACCACTCTAGGCTTTATGTGGCGGGATGCCTGTATCTGGACCTACCTTTTGAGCTATCAAACATGTACTCCCATGCCGTCCTTGGGTGTTATCTAAGTCAAAATCTGCCAAAAAAAGTTCGGCCGCCAGTTATGTCTGGACTCATAAAAGCTAAACCGAGCGAAGTACCACTCTAGGCTTTATGTGGCGGGATGCCTGTATCTGGACCTACCTTTTGAGCTATCAAACATGTACTCCCATGCCGTCCTTGGGTGTTATCTAAGTCAAAATCTGCCAAAAAAAGTTCGGCCGCCAGTTATGTCTGGACTCATAAAAGCTAAACCGAGTGAAGTACCACTCTAGGCTTTATGTGGCGGGATGCCTGTATCTAGACCTACCTTTTGAGCTATCAAACATGTAGTCCCATGCCGTCCTTGGGTGTTATCGAAGTCAAAATCTGCCAAAAAGTTCGGCCGCCAGTTATGTCTGGACTCATAAAAGCTAAACCAGGCGAGGTACCACTCTAGGCTTTATGTGGCGGGATGCCTGTATCTAGACCTACCTTTTGAGCTATCAAACATGTGCTCCCATGCCGTCCTTGGGTGTTATCTAAGTCAAAATCTGCCAAAAAATGTTCGGCCGCCAGTTATGTCTGGACTCATAAAAGCTAAACCGAGTGAAGTACCACTCTAGGCTTTATGTGGCGGGATGCCTGTATCTAGACCTACCTTTTGAGCTATCAAACATGTACTCCCATGCCGTCCTTGGGTGTTATCGAAGTCAAAATCTGCCAAAAAGTTCGGCCGCCAGTTATGTCTGGACTCATAAAAGCTAAACCAGGCGAGGTACCACTCTAGGCTTTATGTGGCGGGATGCCTGTATCTGGACCTACCTTTCGAGCTATCAAACATGTACTCCCATGCCGTCCTTGGGTGTTATCTAAGTCAAAATCTGCCAAAAAGTTCGGCCGCCAGTTATGTCTGGACTCATAAAAGCTAAACCAGGCGAGGTACCACTCTAGGCTTTATGTGGCGGGATGCCTGTATCTAGACCTACCTTTTGAGCTATCAAACATGTACTCCCATGCCGTCCTTGGGTGTTATCTAAGTCAAAATCTGCCAAAAAAAGTTCGGCCGCCAGTTATGTCTGGACTCATAAAAGCTAAACCGAGCGAAGTACCACTCTAGGCTTTATGTGGCGGGATGCCTGTATCTGGACCTACCTTTTGAGCTATCAAACATGTACTCCCATGCCGTCCTTGGGTGTTATCTAAGTCAAAATCTGCCAAAAAAAGTTCGGCCGCCAGTTATGTCTGGACTCATAAAAGCTAAACCGAGTGAAGTACCACTCTAGGCTTTATATGGCGGGATGCCTGTATCTAGACCTACCTTTTGAGCTAACAAACATGTACTCCCATGCCGTCCTTGGGTGTTATCTAAGTCAAAATCTGCCAAAAAGTTCGGCCGCCAGTTATGTCTGGACTCATAAAAGCTAAACCAGGCGAGGTACCACTCTAGGCTTTATGTGGCGGGATGCCTGTATCTAGACCTACCTTTTGAGCTATCAAACATGTACTCCCATGCCGTCCTTGGGTGTTATCTAAGTCAAAATCTGCCAAAAAGTTCGGCCGGCAGTTATGTCTGGACTTATAAAAGCTAAACCAGTCGAGGTACCACTCTAGGCTTTATGTGGCGGGATGCCTGTATCTGGACCTACCTTTTGAGCTATCAAACATGTACTCCCATGCCGTCCTTGGGTGTTATCTAAGTCAAAATCTGCCAAAAAAAGTTCGGCCGCCAGTTATGTCTGGACTCATAAAAGCTAAACCGAGTGAAGTACCACTCTAGGCTTTATGTGGCGGGATGCCTGTATCTAGACCTACCTTTTGAGCTATCAAACATGTACTCCCATGCCGTCCTTGGGTGTTATCGAAGTCAAAATCTGCCAAAAAGTTCGGCCGCCAGTTATGTCTGGACTCATAAAAGCTAAACCAGGCGAGGTACCACTCTAGGCTTTATGTGGCGGGATGCCTGTATCTGGACCTACCTTTCGAGCTATCAAACATGTACTCCCATGCCGTCCTTGGGTGTTATCTAAGTCAAAATCTGCCAAAAAGTTCGGCCGCCAGTTATGTCTGGACTCATAAAAGCTAAACCAGGCGAGGTACCACTCTAGGCTTTATGTGGCGGGATGCCTGTATCAATACCTACCTTTTGAGCTATCAAACATGTACTCCCATGCCGTCCTTGGGTGTTATCTAAGTCAAAATCTGCCAAAAAAAGTTCGGCCGCCAGTTATGTCTGGACTCATAAAAGCTAAACCGAGTGAAGTACCACTCTAGGCTTTATGTGGCGGGATGCCTGTATCCAGACCTACCTTTTGAGCTATCAAACATGTACTCCCATGCCGTCCTTGGGTGTTATCTAAGTCAAAATCTGCCAAAAAGTTCGGCCGCCAGTTATGTCTGGACTCATAAAAGCTAAACCGAGCGAAGTACCACTCTAGGCTTTATGTGGCGGGATGCCTGTATCTAGACCTACCTTTTGAGCTATCAAACATGTACTCCCATGCCGTCCTTGGGTGTTATCTAAGTCAAAATCTGCCAAAAAGTTCGGCCGCCAATTATGTCTGGACTCATAAAAGCTAAACCAGGCGAGGTACCACTCTAGGCTTTATGTGGCGGGATGCCTGTATCAATACCTACCTTTTGAGCTATCAAACATGTACTCCCATGCCGTGCTTGGGTGTTATCTAAGTCAAAATCTGCCAAAAAGTTCGGCCGGCAGTTATGTCTGGACTCATAAAAGCTAAACCGAGTGAAGTACCACTCTAGGCTTTATGTGGCGGGATGCCTGTATCTAGACCTACCTTTTGAGCTATCAAACATGTACTCCCATGCCGTCCTTGGGTGTTATCGAAGTCAAAATCTGCCAATAAGTTCGGCCGCCAGTTATGTCTGGACTCATAAAAGCTAAACCAGGCGAGGTACCACTCTAGGCTTTATGTGGCGGGATGCCTGTATCTGGACCTACCTTTCGAGCTATCAAACATGTACTCCCATGCCGTCCTTGGGTGTTATCTAAGTCAAAATCTGCCAAAAAGTTCGGCCGCCAGTTATGTCTGGACTTATAAAAGCTAAACCAGGCGATGTACCACTCTAGGCTTTATATGGCGGGATGCCTGTATCTAGACCTACCTTTTGAGCTATCAAACATGTGCTCCCATGCCGTCCTTGGGTGTTATCTAAGTCAAAATCTGCCAAAAAAAGTTCGGCCGCCAGTTATGTCTGGACTCATAAAAGCTAAACCGAGTGAAGTACCACTCTAGGCTTTATGTGGCGGGATGCCTGTATCTAGACCTACCTTTTGAGCTATCAAACATGTACTCCCATGCCGTCCTTGGGTGTTATCTAAGTCAAAATCTGCCAAAATGTTCGGCCGCCAGTTATGTCTGGACTCATAAAAGCTAAACCAGGCGAGGTACCACTCTAGGCTTTATGTGGCGGGATGCCTGTATCTAGACCTACCTTTTGAGCTATCAAACATGTACTCCCATGCCGTCCTTGGGTGTTATCTAAGTCAAAATCTGCCAAAAAGTTCGGCCGCCAGTTATGTCTGGACTCATAAAAGCTAAACCAGGCGAGGTACCACTCTAGGCATTATGTGGCGGGATGCCTGTATCAATACCTACCTTTTGAGCTATCAAACATGTACTCCCATGCCGTCCTTGGGTGTTATCTAAGTCAAAATCTGCCAAAAAAAGTTCGGCCGCCAGTTATGTCTGGACTCATAAAAGCTAAACCGAGTGAAGTACCACTCTAGGCTTTATATGGCGGGATGCCTGTATCTAGACCTACCTTTTAAGCTAACAAACATGTACTCCCATGCCGTCCTTGGGTGTTATCTAAGTCAAAATCTGCCAAAAAAAGTTCGGCCGCCAGTTATGTCTGGACTCATAAAAGCTAAACCAGGCGAGGTACCACTCTAGGCTTTATGTGGCGGGATGCTTGTATCTAGACCTACCTTTTGAGCTATCAAACATGTACTCCCATGCCGTCCTTGGGTGTTATCTAAGTCAAAATCTGCCAAAAAGTTCGGCCGCCAGTTATGTCTGGACTCATAAAAGCTAAACCAGGCGAGGTACCACTCTAGGCTTTATGTGGCGGGATGCCTGTATCAATACCTACCTTTTGAGCTATCAAACATGTACTCCCATGCCGTCCTTGGGTGTTATCTAAGTCAAAATCTGCCAAAAAAAGTTCGGCCGCCAGTTATGTCTGGACTCATAAAAGCTAAACCAGGCGAGGTACCACTCTAGGCTTTATGTGGCGGGATGCCTGTATCAATACCTACCTTTTGAGCTATCAAACATGTACTCCCATGCCGTCCTTGGGTGTTATCTAAGTCAAAATGTGATATACACAGTGGTCTTGCTTTATTGGAAAAATAACGAAAATTTATTGGTTTTTTTTAATTTCCACGTAGAATATGTACTGAAAATTTCCTAGTTTTCATTATTTTCCGCGTTACATGCCATTCTGTACAGATTTTTCATTAATTTTCGTGAGCATTTTAATTTAGTCGGGCTATAATGCGCCGCCAACTTTTGGCCGCCAACTTCACACCGGTTCCGGCCTTGAGCGCTGGCGATAGCAAACATACTTACTCAGAACAATAAGCTGTTTTAAAATAATAATTTAGGGTTTCTTGTAATACGATACAAATCTGAAGCTTAGGACCCCACCTGTGGGTCTTAGTGCAAGCGGAATAGCGTTATTTATTTCCTCGTGTAAAAAACAGTGATGGAGAGAGCACTTGTATTGTAGCGTAGTATTACTAAATTATAATTCATAAACAAACACATGACTTATATAAACCAAAAAACCCGACTTCAAAAACATTACACTGAAAAATGGAAAACTAGCTCTAGAATTTTATTTCAGCTATATAAAATGTACCCTGTTTGATCCCCACTGGAATATTAGGTCTTGCAGGCGAGGACGAAACAATAACCAAAATATGTTTGGTGTTGGCAGTCGAATGAAAATTTATAATATTTTTTACAACCATACTAATTTTTTAAGTACTTTGTGAATAGTTTATATACCCAACAACAGTTAAACATAATTTTCTTTACGACAGTGTGTTGTGTGACGTGGTTTAAAAAGGTAACATGTGCTCGCGAAATGTTAAATGAATCAATTTAAAAACTGACGAACCTTTCCATTGCGCTACTGTACATCGGACACTGGCATATAGTCATTACGTACTCCAGATATAATAATAATAGCTCTTTTTTGATGTCCCACTGTTGGGCACGAGCCTCCCCTCAACGCGAGGGGGATTAGGCCATAGTCCACCACGTTAGCACAGTGCGTGTTGGCGGCTTTCACACTTCTTTCGAGGGGTTCTCTCGGACATGCAATCTCGTTCACGGTTCAGCAAGTGATAATCATGGTTCAAAATGAGATTAGCACCAGAAATTTAGATATCTCACAGGTGCGAGCCGGGGCTGGCACCTGCGATAGTAGTTACCGAGGCGAGTGTTCTACCAACTTGACTAACTTGTCTTTGCTTCGCTTTTACTCCAGATATACTTCATAAAAGATATCTTTAGGACCTCTCCCACTTAGCCATGACTTACACGTGTATGCTCCAAAAATAATTATATGCTTTTTTTTTCATGAGAACTCATTATATTTGTTGATTCCAAAAGATTAAATTGTAACAATGAATGCTTTAGTCTAGAACTAATTAAGATTCTTTGAAACGTGTTAAGAGTGTGATGAGCGGCTATATATAATAACAATACGCATACAATGCTCGTTTGCATATAATATTAGAGTTGTAAATCTAAACAGGCCAAGGATTTAATTCAAATAAATAATAATAATATATAATTCCAGGTCTTTCTTTTTAATGTCCCACTGCTGGGCACTGGCCTCCCCTTAATGCGAGGGGAATTAGGCCATAGTCCACCACGCTGGCCCAGTGCGGGTTGGCGGACTTCACACATCTTTCTAGGGGTTCTCTCAGACATGCTGGTTTCCTCATGATATTTTCCTTCACCGTTTAGCAAGTGATAATCATGGTTGAGAATGAGATTTCGCACATGAATTCCCAGAGGTGCCAGCCGGGGTTTGAACCTGCAATGCTCGTTACCGAGGCAAGCGTTCCACCAACTTGGATATCACTGCTATGAATAAATAAAGTAGTGATAACATTTATTCGTACTTCTGTCTCCGGACGACATTAAGTGGTACAACGTAAAGCACAAACAATTTAATTTTCTATGAAAACACTACTCTTTGTAGGCAGTAGTCCGAATCCGCTCCCACGTTCAGTTAAAGAACAAAAACTTCACATTGGACCGACACAATATATTATTATGACCTACATTATTTTGTGGAGGCCGATCAGATACATTCAATGCTCACCTAATAATTACCGAGTAATATTTAACTCAAAATTGTTTAATAGACGTTTTGTTATGTAAGGAATCCCCTTGGGAAAACTATGTTTAATATCTGTTTGTGTGCAAATTAGTAAAAAATACAAATTTGATTGAAGACTCACAATTAAGTTCACTTAATGGAAGTGTTAATCTACAGGGTGATTCAGAAAGGGTATAGAAGTGCAGGTGTAATTGTTATGTGAAGTCAACATATACCTGGGTCAAATTAAAAAAATATTTCGTTTACAAACATCATAAGTAATTTTTATCGGAAACAAATGTTATTTTTTTAAATTGACATAACGAAATTCTGCCTTCACTCTACAAATGTGCTAAAGAAGCGCCGGTTCAATGCTTAGTATACTCTTTCTGAGTCATTCTGTATATACACAATGGCATTGAAAATATTTTTTCTTCTAAACTGCTTGAAACCTTAAAACCTTCGATGGATGAGTTTTTCTGTATATTTCGACAGTATCGATAAAGAGCGTACAACCAAATCTATACATATCACACAAAGTCAGGTTAGTTACACCATGTATAACTCAAGAACGGGTGGGCCGATTTTTATGATCTTTTTGCCTCAACTCCAAATAAAAGAACAACTATTAAAAAATTTAAAAAAAAAATTGTTTATCTCATACATCTGAGGCGGTGCGAAGTTCTTCGAGACAGCTAGTAATAACTATAAAAAAAACTCGAAGAAATGAAACCAACAACTATTGCTTGTTTGTCACAGCAATGGCAACTGCAACAATTAAAATGATTATACTGTGACAAAACATGTTTCTAGTTATGGTTAAAACACTGCAAATACTACGGAACCCAACAAGTGTGAATCGAATTTGTTCAGTTCCTTATGATGTGGTGATGGCTGTAGATGAGAATAGGATATGTAGAGACCTTGCACTACATTTATATAACAGTTAAGTGTCTTTGAAGATGCTATCTCGCGGCACGTGTAATCTGTTGCCGGTACAGGTGACGACAAAGGTGCTTAGATTTAATTTTTTTATAAGTTTTGGCGTCAAGATGTGAACCTATATCTCTCTTTCTCGCAGGTTCTAATGTATGTATGAATATGAAACAAAATATGAAATGGTAAAAATAAATACTATGTCCAAGTGGTAGGCAGAGACTAAATTCCAATGTCACTTTATAATTGTTATGGAAGATGTTATAATTAAAATGTCTGTTACAAATCATGGACCTTGTTGGACACGGCAAGAGTAGAAACCAAGAAGCTTTAAGGATTATTTTTAGATTAGTAATGTAGTGTTACAGAAGGAGTCAGTAGCGTATTGCTATTTTGTCATACATGCTTCTTGGCTGTAGATTCTTATCGTATATGATGAGTCAAATGACTCTTGAGTCAAATGACTCAAGAGTCAAATGACTCAAGAGTCATTTGACTACTTGTAATATTTAAAAAATATATTTTTACCCCAAAATTGATAGAAGTTTTACAACTTTATCAAACGTCATATAGTACTGCGCAAAGCAAAACTCTTGTGCGCAGTACTATATGACGTTAGACAAAGTTATAATACGTCTATAAATTTTGGGGTAAAAATATATTTTTTATATATATATATTTTTTTTAAAGAAGCCCTGTTATTGTTTCTATATGCTAAACTGTAATTATATCATTCATCATATAGAATTAATTGTGAGATGTGGTCGCCTCGACGCCCAAATGTTTTATTTGTGATTTTATTTAAATTCATTGCTGATAGATTTTTAAAATATATATAAGTATAGCTGATATAAGTATAGCTTTAAGTATAGCTTTTTGTACTCGACTATACAGTTCCTCGCGCGTGACAAATGGCATTGCAGTAGTACCTATTTAAATACAATAATATCATTATTATAATGGGACGTGGAGATTCTGTATTAGTACATGATTATTCATAGTCGAAATTAATGTTATAATTTAATTCATTTACCCGTCACACCACATATTGCCATACATTTCCTTCAAGTTGGTGGACAATTTTAATTCATTAACAAAATGCTTTGTAAACGGATAATAACTTCTATAAATTTGGAGGATTACTTAGTATCGGTATACTTTATACTAAATTAAATAATTTTATTTCAGTAAACTCTTGGAATTATACTCTCTATCCTTTTGGTCGGGAACTAAAAGCCATAATATAAAGAAAACTATAACTACACAGTTAAATGGCACCTCACAGTAATGTGACATAGCATAGACTTCCAATATTTGCAACCTTTGTAAACTAGTACCGGGGTATACTATTATTATTAAATTTCGATACTATGCTAGTATTTCTTCTTATTTTTTTAGGTTGGCAATCAGATACAAAATAGTGCCATTTTTGCCAGTGTCGAGTAATTTATGATAATTTTTAATGAATTATATGTATCCCTGATGATAATGATAATGTTGATGACAATGATGACGATGAAATTCTAGTATTTACTTCTAATCAAATAAAATGTCAAGATTTATATTTATAATGAGGCTAAAATTATAAATATAAAAATTATTAACAACTTTTATTTCGAAAAATGCTTTTCAATTCCAGTGTAAACCGATTAAAACGACTATAAATTTGGAGGTTAATCTGAGAAAATAATAAAATCGTTTACTAGAAAGAAATAATATAAATCATAATCGAATTAACAAACCCAACGAATGGTTTGAATAACCATAATATACTTTTAAAATCAGTAATAAGTTACATTGAAGAAAGAAGTCACAGATATCTGTGAGTTCTATATTCTATATATATATATGTAAATAACTGTGTCGATTACCTACCGTTAATAATAGTATTAATATCAAAATCGAGTGATATCAAACCGAGATCGATGGTAGCCCCCCATGTGTGCGCTGGCTAAGCATTTGGTCAGTCGTAAAGCATCTCGGCTGAACCGTATCATCCAGGAAGCGCGCGCCGACACCTACAGTGTGTGTCCCCCATTCAAGCTCTGAGACGGTTTATAGTTTTTCCTGTTAGAAACGAGTCAGTGACTTTGAACTTGGAAATGTGTAGCTTACTATGTGTAGCTTGCAGCATTAATTTTGCTCTGATGCTCGATCCCCAATACCCTGTCTTACCATGCACGGGCTATTTAATAGTGAATTTCGTTTTAATTTCTCCTGTACTTTATTCTGTGAGGCTCAAACATACACACATACAGAAATATTAAACACTTTTTTCATGAATCGACGTCCGAGTAGGGTATTGCATTTTTTTATATATTGTATATACAGACACCATCCAGTGACAGTTTTACAATTATAGTGCTTACAAATGTTATAAGACTAGAGATGGAAAGATCACTCTGTTTCTACAGAGATTCTCTTAAATAGAATTATTAGCTGTTAAAACAGTAGATGCGATCATGTTCTGCCTGAATTAGTAACAAAGCTCGAAAAATGTAAAAGTGTAGTATAAATAAACTCCAACTCTATAATAGAGTTTTAAAAATACAAGCATAGACTGATGTAAAGAATATGATAGTCATCATCAAAGCAGTTATTACCAAAAGCATGGTGAGTTCAGATCGATCAGATAGTCGATGATTCATTATTATGATGACAGTAAATAAGTCGAAATAAAAGAAAGTATAAACTATTTATTCAACATAGGTTACACACATGGAAATACTTTGAAATAATTGATCGCGTATACATTCCGTACGAGTATTAATAAAGGATGAAGTATGATATAGATGTAAATGTTGGGTATTCATAATTAAATTTATAAAGCTTCAAGGTTAGTTATTAAAATTGTAGTTCTCTAAATCTGACTCTGACTTTGTGTGCAAAATACACATACATATCACATAATAATTTCGTCGTTCTCACGATAGTTAAGTTTTTAATTTGCACACAACAATCTATATCAAATCGTTAAACAAACACCCGGTCTGTTAGATAAAAGGTGAAATACTCAGAAGTTTAACTTCGTACAAAAAGTATTGCCTTTTGTAGCTTACCTCTAAATCTATAGAAAGTTTTGGATCATTCACTATGGCATCTTTAAGTGTTTTTCTCTTATAAAATGCGTTGTAATGCCATTGAAATTTGTTTTAAGCTTGTGTAAATTTAGGGATTAGTGTTTAAATTGCGTTTAGGTTGCACTTAAACACATATAAAATGGTAAATTAATGTTAGAAATATAAAGAAGTGGTAAGGACAGAAAATCAAATCAATATGACCATATCATCTTAAGGTCTACAGACTTAAGATACTTATGAAGATAATTATTACCGTTTGTATTTATTCATATTATAATATTCCGTATATTGGAGTATGCGACCTTACATACAATGTAGCCCAAAACCTCTGTATTTGAACTTCTGTTCCATATCTACACTTTGGCCGCCTAGTGTAATCCTTTCACACTCCAATCGGATCAACATGATAGATCGATGCCCGCGCACACCCGAAACGCGAGACTAAACAGATTTCAATGTTTTTTTTCAGATCGGTACACTTTGAATAGAAAATTGCGGACGTATTTATTTGTGGGATTGATATGTGATAATCTTTTACAGCGTTTCGGTTAGCAAATCGCGTTAGTAACTAGTTTCGTTGCCCGTTACCCGACTGCGGGGATGATAAAGAAGACGTTATGCATTTTATTATAAAACAACTTTTTATGTTTTCAATTTTAGGATGGCTTAGCAAAGCCGCTCTAGGATGAACGTGTAGATGACTCTTTAGTTACAGTAAGATTTTAATACATCACTATCCAAACGTATCCATACAATGGTCGTCCGCCTTTGGTTGCCTTGAGTAGGACAACTCGAATAAGGGGATCCATAATTCCATAATATTATAAGTAGAAATAAATAAATGCTTACAAATACAGTGGTAAATGTAGTCAAGTAGTCTGCTAGTGAGCAGATACATATAAACTACTAGCTGCGCCCCGCGGCGTTACCCGTGATTAAAATGTATGTCCTTTTTACCGAGATAAAAAGTATCCTATGTGCTATTGCAGACTATAATCTATATCTGTGCCAAGTTTCATCAAGATCCGTTCAGCCGTTCTGGCGTGATTGAGTAACAAACATCCATCTATCCAAACTTTCACATTTATAATATTAGTGTGATTTCAGTGATACGTATACTAACCAACGAAAAAGGTGCAATAGTCATGCAAGTTGGGAAACATTTTCTGATTACTTTTTTTTACACTAAAAAAGTTCTATCGACACCAATAATATGTTCTTACAAATCGAGGGTTTTATTTACAAAACTAATTACAGATTAGTGCACTGAAAAATAAACATAAAAGATATGACTGAAGAACGGACAGTGTGATTGATTCGATGCATTTTAATTGATTGCTCAGCATTCACGTCAATTTCGTGTTGCATGTGTAATTATAATGATTGGTAGCGAACACATATTATTATAAAAGCAGCCCGAAAACCGAATGTAAAGTAATGAGCGATTTCAAAATGTTACCGATTATATAAATATTATACTGGATGAAATCGAAATCTTTCTTTATCTTTTAAACTATAACTCTATACATGATTCAGATTAGTTTAAGACCATCAATAAACAAAAACCATGATTATAACTCGCTAAACGGTGATGGAAAACATCGTTAGGAAAGCTGCAAGTCTGAGAGAACCCCACGAAAGATGTGTGAAGTCCGCCAGCCCGCACTGGGCCAGCGTTGTGGACTATGGCCTAACCTCTCTCGCATTGATGGGAAGTCCGTGTCCAACAGTGAGACATTCAAAGAGATTATTGCTAACTTGATCAATAATTAATATGAACTTAAATTGTCCTAAAATAATCAGAATCATATGCAGCGATGTAGTTCAAAATAATGCCAATGATTTTGATTTCATCCTTTAGATGTTTGTTCTTTACCGATTACTTTTTTAATTAAAGAACCTTCGTTCAAAGCCTCGTTGTGTGCAGATAAACCCTATCCACAACTCATTTGATAGTATTCGTATGGGATATCTGTCAAATAAGATGTAGTTAGGGTTTATAAGCACACTGAATTAGGCTCTTAGCATCCCAGCCATTTTATTTCCGAACCTTTATTATTGTATTTTATCTTACTGGAACCTTTCGCTACCGCTTCGACGCGCCCGCCTATTACATCCTCCCCTATGTTTTCTAATCGCGTTACGTTTTAAGTCCAAAGGCAAAAAGGTCATAACACAAGGTTCGCGCGTAAGCATCACTAATTGGTCCAAATCAAATACAAATTATCTCACCATACATCATAATAGTATCCACATTATTTAGACCCGTGTACGACTAAACTTTCAAACGAATTTCATAGAGATGCAACGAAATTAGGGGTCAGTATACACCGGTGGTATAGTTCGTTATACAAATTGGTTGTAGTTCTTTTTGAGCTATTGTGTCATCGGGTTCGGTCGGGTTCCGTCAAAATTGAAACGTCATAGAGAAATATTGAGCGGCGTAAATAAATAGACGATGAATGGCGGCGCGTTGAAAGCTTATAATCTCGTTCGTTATGTTGCGATGCGCGTACGCATGTGGCGCGCTTTGATGCACGAATTAAAAAATAATCAATTACAAAATATATAGCCGTTATATGCTGGGGATTTTTACTTCAGTATGTATATCTGGTACTTTTAATTCCAGGTCAAAGTAATGGAGTCAACTCACGAAGCAAGAACATCGAAGGAAATAATGTCAGGTAGGTGTATGCCTCATTATTAATAGTATCTAACTAACGCACCTTGTCACACTGATTAATGGGTCACCATTTATAATGACTACCACTGATGGATCATTGATCATCATTAAGAAAGACCGAATCAATTATATATTTAGTGGAAAAGGGAAGATCTTCTAGCCAGGCGGGTAGTATGCCTGGCGGGGCGGCCGCTATGCCCCAACGGTTATTGTCGGGATCTTGTATTTATGATACATGCTCCGAAAACTCTGATAGCGCGTTGCAAGTTTTGTATGGAGAATTGTCTATTGTTCTGAATATCATCTGCAGCGCCATCTGTGTAGCGTGTGGCGAGATTGAAGAGATCGCTACATATGTAAGAGAATATTGAAATGTTCATTAATAGCCGTGCCGAGACAGACCGCGCAAACTCGCGAGACTGCCTCGAGCACAAGGCGCGCTCAGGCGAGGCAGTTCGAGCGAAAATGATCACGAGTTCCTTGTACGTAAAAGTAGTTGCAGTAATGCATGTCTGTAAGTACATACAATAATTCAATCCGGTAGCCGCGCGCCGCGTCGCGGCTAATTTGTTCACGAAGTGCGCGGCCTCTCAATTAAACGCGACCGTGTGCACTGGGCGTTATACATTCATGCACAAAGCACGATACATGATTGACTTGTATCTACGTATATATATAATTGATAGACATGTCGGTAAACACTCGTCTTGGAAACAAGGTATGCAAGTTTAAGCTACGTTTCGCACCACCGGGATTTTCGAATTTCTTCAATTACATATAAAAAAAAATAACAAAAAAAACCGTCTTCAAAAAACTAAAAAGCAAAAAATAATCTCATCATGAAATCTTCCTTGTCTAACTAAATCAAATATTTAACGAATGCGAAGTTCGTTCCAACGAAACAATAGGGAATTGGGGCAACTGGCTCACCTCCGATTATTTTTCCTTTGGATTTATTTCTGAAAATATGAAAAGGAAAACATTTGTTTTATCATAAAAAACAATTAAACATGCAATAAAACCAAAACCGTTACAATCAAACCATCCCCGTCCCCGTCGCCCGTTGCAGATGACGCGGAATCGAACCCGCATCCGATCTGTATCAGTCGGTGACAAAGCATAGGCTCGTGTTTACGCATAAATATGATATCGGTATAAAAACTGTTGTCATGCGTTTCTTGAGGGGTATATTCCGATGGCATGAGATATAATATCGTACACGATATAAACTTAGAATAGGTAATCGTCAAATAGGTAGTCGTAAAATTGTATTCCAAATTAAAATATGATAAGTATAAATACTAAAATGATTTCGACGTATATTAAGTACTCGGTTTATTAGCAGTACCTGCATCCTTGCATAGTCCCTAATTTGTATCTACTCTGAACTTTTATATAAAAAAAAAACTATTACCAAGCACTTTTCGTTCAAAAAAAATTCTTGGAATGCCACTGTATCGCTCTTATTATAATTTCTCTAAAATTCATACTTCTTTTAAACAATATCTGAATTTTAAACAGAATAGATACATAACAAAAAAATACAATCAAATTGAGAACCTCCTCCTTTTTGAAGTAGGTTAAAAATGAGACTAATCTGTAAGCATATCCTTTCAAATTAAAAAATAATTTTCCAAATCGGTTCATAAATGACGGAGATCTGACGTAACAAACATTTAAATAAAACCTTATTGGGAACGTCCTCCTTTTTGACGTCAGTTAAAAAAGGCACATAACATTGGAATTATTTTACACGTTACCAAACTCGTATAACTAACCTCCACAATACACCCCTGTCAAGGTGCGAAACGGTGTCTGACAAAAACTAACAAAACGGCAACACAGACGGACAGTTACAGATTATACAACCCCCTTTCATTATAACCATATTAAGATATTATCACCAAATCGTACAAAAAGTCACCTTTTCAAATATTAATCCTTTCATTCAACAGTTTGAGAACCGACACCTTCGTCACGCAATCGTGAACCTTAATTCATCGTGATAAGGTGCTTGTACTATAAAAATTAAGACATCAAAGGGTTGGCTCAGTTTATCAATGGAAAATAAACTTTATGAGAATACGATAGAGGGCTAAATGTTATGTGGGTTTTGAAAAGGATTTAAAAGTCAGTATTGCCTATTTAAGAAATATAAAAAGATGTTTATTCGCGCTAAGAACAATAGAGTGCGTTTGCCGAAGGGAAGTGTCTTGTCGTTGAATTATGCGTAGACGCACTGAGAAAACTAAGAACCTCTTTATTATTAACGTTTTAATAATATACATTCTTTGGAAATAGATTTTTGAATCATATTATCTTTGGATTCGGATAATATTTTTTAGATTTCGTCACGTGCGCGGCCTTTAATCATGATGTTTTATTCCCAGATTATACGGCCATTTCTGTTAATATTATACTTAGTAACAGCTGATAAACTGTTATTATCATCTTTCTAGGCTTTACTCATTTTTTGGTATAAAGACTGCTCATAAATTTCGCTGACAATCTACTCTAGTTCAGCCATATTTCCGATTTTACAACGGACCGATTGCTACTACCCTCCAAGACCCAAAGACTAGTCTTAACTCGAGGGCCATGTCCGAGGAACCAGAGTTCCAGGACTCTGAGTTCTGACCGCCTGACTGACGTTAGTCAGGTAGTCAGAATCTGTCTGATAGATATTCAACTGAAAACACCAGCCGATGAAAATTACTTGTTATAATTCGCATTTATTTTGTTAATAGATTTTCAAGTTCAAACTATCCGCAGATCCACGTTATAAATAATAATTAATCCGTCGCAATAATTGTTGTCTTAATAATTATAATCTGCAGTGAAACAAAGGGTATTTAGTCGAATCAGATCTTATCAATCAAGTACACTGAACGGACGCAGCGGTGTTGGTAAAATGTGATAAAATCCAATAATATCCAGATGCAAGAACCATGGTATGTAGTATAGTGCTTACAATCTACTTAATGTTGATGCATACAGAGAGATTGAAGAGCTAACGATACGACCTGATAAAATTGATTATCTAAATATATTTGGTAAAAACATCATTTCCTTGTAACCTACAAGAAAATTATGTGTGTTAATTATGTGTGTTAATTATGTGTGTTAATTTTAGCCTTTTATAAACATATACCACATGTATTAACTGCAAACCTTCTTCGAAATCATAAAAATCAGTACGTCAAGTGCGAGATTATACAAAAGCTAACCGTGTACTTCATAGTCTACGTTGCTTGGAAAATTGAATGTTTTAAATACTGTCCGCTAGAGGCGCTGTTCAATTTGCCAATGTGTCTAAATACGTAAACTATATAGTTCGCTTACGACTTATCTCGCATTTGACGTGCTGGCCTATTACCGCAATATAATTAAAATACACATAAAAAAATGGGATTTCAAATTTTGATTGCCTACTTATCAAAGTTTACTAGATTAATGCTTAATTTAACGACGATAATATTGAACAGTATTCGCAATGATTTTTTTCACTTTGATTTAAGTCAATTTAGCAATGAAGTATCATTTATACCAAGAATCAAAGCAACTGTCGTAAATAAAAAACTGAAAGCGATCAAATCCGTTCGCAAACGAAGGATTCGACCAACCGCTGTTTTTATTAATTACCCAGTCATAACTAACAATAACACCTCTGTCATTGTTGGAAGACATTCAGTCGTTCTGGTTTACCGGCTCGGTGCATGCAAAAACTACTATTATGTGCGTATTAATTTATGCAAATGTGGGCTCAAATTGGCGTGCTGGATCCTTCAAGTCAAGTGGCGCATGTGCAATTAACTTTTTGTTCGATTGCTGTGCTATTTGGCTTATTTTATTCGATTACCGGTAACATTGATTTGCACTCTGGCGAGATAAATAACATTTGATCATATGTCATTACGGTGAATACCTTTTACCCGATTATTCATCTGTAGGCATATCCTTTCAAATAAAAAAAGAACTTTCCAAATCGGTTTATAAATGACGGAGATTTGAAGTAACAAACATAAATAAAAATACAACCGAATTGAGAACTTTCTCCTTTTTCTAGTCGGTTAAATAAGAAGAAGAATGCACTTGACACGTCCATATAAACCGACTATTTGCATTGGTTTGACATAAAATTATCTAAAGTTGATACAGACTTTGAAGTCAAGAATACACTTGACTGGACTAAAATTCAAAAATCTATACAAATAAATAAAATTGGAGTGTCTGGTTGTAATATTAAAATAACCGCTTTTTACTATGTGCATTTGGATGTATACACGGTAAATATACCAAAACAACATTTTTTACAATTTTTGTCTGTCTGTCTGTCTGTTTGTTCCGGCTAATCTCTGAAATGGCTGGCCCGATTTTGACGGGACTTTCACTGGCTGGCAGCTGATGTAACAAGGAGTAACTTAGGCCAATTTTATTTTAGAAACCCTCCCCCCCCCCCCCCAACCCCCGCCAACGACTTAATATCACAAAGGCTGCCGGTCGCGAGGGCTCAGATCGCGCGAGCGGGCTATTGCTAACGGTTGTGTCTTTATTAAATACCACGCGGACGAAGTCGCGGGTAACAGCTAGTCTGTAATATGTTCTGACTGCACGATCTGATTTGTCCCAAGGTCACCCTTCTCGTGTAGAGGTAAGCAAAAGCCGTTTTAATTGAAATACCTCATGTTGTGTTCTCATAACTTAATTGTCATTTTTTGCACATCACCCATTATGGAAATGCTGCGAATATTTATGTTAATTACTAAAACTAAGCCAGAATGGTTAACACGATTGAGCAAATCATCTTTAGGTACCTAATACGTAATAGGGGTTTCAGTTTAAAATTAAATTACGATATACGATTTCAATCATAAGGAACACCCATTTTCATATAACCGTCGCATTTTTTTCATCATTAATTATGATTGCAAAGCAGTGATAGACAAGTTGGTAGAACGCTTGCTTCGGTAACAAGGATCGCAGATTCAAACCCCGGCTTGCACCTCTGGAATTTCTGGATTTCATGTGCATATCTCATTTTCAACAATGATTATTACTTGCTAAACGGTGAAGGAAAACATCGGAAGGAAACCTGCATGTCTGACAGAACCCCTTCAAAGACGGGTAATGAACGCCAACCCACACTGGGCCAGCGTGGTGGACTATGGCCTAATCCTCCTCGCATTGATGGGTGGCCCGTGCCTAACAGTGGGTTATTATAAAAAGCTAGTGTTTTATTAGTATGTCTCTCACCAAACGGACTATACCCGGATCTTTGGAACGTAGAGGTCCTTTTTGAAACTTTTAATGTTATGTTACCCACCTGCTGGGGTCAACTGCTGAAAACGATAGCATAAACAGCGAATTGACTTTAGCAGGCGGAGGAGCTATTGCAGGAATATAGAAAGACAATTGCTTATCGTTTTTAAGTTAAATTAATATGAAAGTGCCTCCATCTCCTCCTCCGGTACCTATTCTTTTGAATTATCAAATAATTTGTTTTGACAATTGAACCAGACAAACTTACATAAAGGGTCATGATATTTAACTAAGATAATAAAGATAGCCATGCTTGCTTACTGAGGGGTAACCTGATGATTCTCCAAGATATTAATATGTATAGTTTACTGATATCCACAGAAATTCCAGTTATGGCTGTGGTGGGAAATTTAAGCCCAGCATCACACTAGAGTGCTATAGTAACCGATCCAACCGATGCATGCAGTCAGCACCTAATTAATAATGCTCTTATCTAAGATGCTCATATTGTACACAATCGTCGCACGCGGCCGGACAATCGTCGAAACGCTCACACGTCAACGCTCGCGCAGCCTTGTGCTCCTTAGCCGAACAATGCGCAGATAAGCCGCAATTACGCTGCGCCCGGGCAACGGCGATTTGGCGTTAAATTCTTAGCGCACACGCCCGTTAACTACGTCAGTATGGACGTGACAATTATAGAGCAGGCTGATGTGGGGTTCAAACCTCCAAGTCGATTTCTTGCTTATGCATAAATATATAATGCGCAGGGGATGCTGATGATGAGGAAGGGAGAGTTGATAACTAATAAAAAAGCACGGCTTTACTATTTTATACGATAAATATTATTTGTTTAAATTTTCCATAAAACTGGGACGATTGTAACTGATAAAAAGAAACGCTTTAAAATCAGTCCAAGTGTTTGGGAGCTACGATGCCATAGACAGATACACAAAAAAGGCAGATATAGGCCTCAAACTTATAACACCCGTGACGCGTGCGTTGGGAAAAGCCAAAGCCCCAAAAAATTTGCTAAAAAAACAGTGAAATCTAATTATAGCAGTAAATTATTTATATATTTTAAATATATTTTTACTTCTATTACCACCTCCATCAAGCCATCCTATTCAGCGTTCCGTGAGGGCTAGGTGCCGGGAGATAACATCGCCGGCGGAACCTACGGTCATCTCTGATTCGCGGATTCCTTCCACGCAGGATTTTAGCCCATGTTTGATTTAACACCAATTATGGGCTTCCTTGTTCAATCGTTTCACTTCTTTGTTGCATGCATTAGATAAAAGGTTCGCTTCTCAATTCACAAGTACTTAACAAATTGCATAAGTTGTGGCTATTCTTGTAGGTAATGAGGTATCAAATGGTTGCTGATTGGCCGATAAAACGAGCTGTATGAAATAGTTATTGAACGATATGTGTACGAATACAATAGAAAGAAGTACGAATACAATAGAAGTGTGTTGCAGTTCAGGTATATTTTTGTGATTTGGAGATGATATTAAATAAGATTGGAGATATGGTATTTGTAGGTATCCCACTCACACTTATATCCAAAATTAAGTAGATGAAAAAAATATTTTTAATATTGTAGATCTAACATACAACTGTATGAAATAATTTATCTTGAAAATGGTATTGTCTGATAAAGTAAAAAAACCGTTAAAACGAAACATCGATTGCAAATCGAAACATTAGAGCCTTCAAGTTAAAACAATATAATACCTAACAAAAAAAGCAGCGGTCCGAACTGAGAGCCTTGCGGGACACCCGTTTCCCAATTCAATGTATCGTCAACAATAATCAATAAAATGCATACGAACGTATGTACCTAATTGATTGTCTTGTCTAGAGCCACGCATGAGGGCCATGCTATTGTAGAGTTTTTTCCACATTTCCACAGTGAAGGGACGGTGTGAACTATGGCGCCGCAAGGTCAACGCTATCAAAGGCTTTTGATAAATCTTAAACAAGATAAACGTGTTGTTTGAAAAATATTTAGCTAGTCTTTCTGCCCTAAGCATAGAGTTTAAAATGTAATGTGATTAATACGAATCGAGCTGTTCGTTTAGTTGATACTTTGTTAGAAAAGTTCATTGTTTTGTTGTTTGTCACTCGTGATTTTATGAAAACCAATTGTCGCGACATTAACCGTTGATTCTACAATCACTTGTTTTTAACCTAAGACCATGAAGTTTAAAAGTTGTTCAGATGATCGATAAGTCGCCTTGAGAACGAAACAATCACAAGTTGAACCAAAGGGTTCTATAGTCGTAAATAATCGAAATTCATAATTAAAAATAAATCTAGCCTAGCAAACGAAAGATTATTTACGTACGTGTAATAGATACGAAGAGGCGTATACCACGGAACCGATGAATTGCAAATATTACAAGCGATTAACATCAAAACATCGTTCAACAATTTAACACCACTGGAACTTTAAAAGTCGTCTTATAAATAGGAATCTTTAGAAACCAGAGAGGGATGAGAACTGACCATCAGTAATATTGAATAAGTGGGCGTAATGTGGTCGGCGGGCATCGATTGCGGTCCATACAGTATAAATAATCGATTTAAAAGTCGTCATATACGCATTCGGTATGTAACCCGACACGAGAATAGAATGTTGACTGAACCCGTTGGCATTATGAGCGCACGCGAAAATGATAGGCAGGTACTGTCGGCGACAAAAGCGCTGGGATATAGTTTTTAATCTACCACAATTTACTTAGTATCAGTACAGAATGGCCACGCTCTAACCCATCTTCTATCTTATATAACTCGTAGTAGTTCTTAAATGCCATTGTTATATGGATTGCGGGATTTGGCTGTACCTACCATTAATTTATACGTTAAGGGTCTATTATGATTTATAAAAAGTCTACTGATTTGCGAGCTCAACAATACAATTCTCAAGAGATTAAGCTATAATTTTGCGCACTAGATAGTTTAATGGAGTAATTAATAACAGCCGACAATTAAATATTATTCACGATTCCAAAGCAACGAAGCTGATTGGGCCTTAAGCAGTACAGCAAACACTTGTCTTCTTCACAGTACATCCTAGACATTTCAAAGTACATTCAGGGAAACGAGTGCGCTCCGAGCAGACGGTAATTATCAAACGTCGAGTGTTGCGAGAAACCGCAGAGCTGCGCTCGCGTCGCCGCCTCGACCAAACTATATTGCTATATTAATTAGAATAGTGAGGTGCGCGAGGATTCGTATTCACTAGTATCTTTAGGGTCAGTACTTTTTATTCTAATTTCATTTTCATCGTTAAAATCAGTCACAGACCTACCCTAAGTATCTCATCGCAATTTTTAGTATGTAATCAACAATTACTTTTTTTTCTAAAGCTATAAACGAATCGTAGTAATTTGAACTTAAAAAAAATCATAAGTATAACTTTGACTATACCTTTCTAATGAGATCATGAAAGATAATATATCACATAGAGATAACTTATTATTATAGAAGATAGCTTATTTTCGAATATAAGAATAGTTACAGTTGATCCACACGAAGTCCAAACAGTCCAAGTTGCGAGTTTATACTTCGCGCATCACTACCCTCGCCGCACTACCATAAACGTCTGTACATTACGGCCGGCGTGCGCGCACGCATCCACAGATAAATAACGTAACAAATTAGTTTGTTTGTACTGATCTCACTTGGGAGATAAGCCGACATCTAAATATAGTCCGGTTAGTACACTCGTACAGATTTCTATGTGAACTTTGGTTCACATCAGCCGGTGACATCTAGTTGTTACCGTTGAAAACTATTTATAGTTTATCGATATTCCAAGCGAATCTATGGATAACTGTTGTTGATATAGAGTTGATTTTTATGTACCACAGAATAAATAGAAACAGTATTCCTTACATAATAAACCACTACTCTCGGTTTTATATCAAAATCTGTTAGCCATTAACTTGTAATTAGTAGTTAAAGTTAGTGCTTTTTTTGACCAGCTGTTAAAGTCTGCCTAGCCGTTCCTACATTGTTTTCCCATACCCATAACATTGTACTGCTCAATGTAAAAGATCTTTTTAAAAAGAGCAACCATGGAGTTTCTTGCCCGTTCGTCTCCATAGGGACGGCATTTCGAACGGGTGGTTAAGTTGTACCTAGCTTAGCATTTTGTAACTATTTTGACGATTAATAAGTACTGTACTTAATGGTTTACATGAATAAAAATATTCTGATTCTGTTACATCACAATCCTGCTCGAAATTTTAATTTAAATTTACTGCCTGTAGTTTATGAAAAAGTAATCATTTCCATTATTCAAAGTCACCAAAAGCAGAGACCCTTACCTTTCAGTCTTTAACTATCATTAGTAGCATAGTTCTAAGCTAGATTTTAATTCCTACAATCAAATCAATCACCATCCATAATTATAAAACGCAAACAAAATTGATAAACGACAAACTTCTCCACGAGCCGTTGACAAATGCGTTCTCGGCTCCGTTGCCATGACAACGATAATTCAAGCCAATGTAACACCACACCGGCATACGTTAGATGTTATTATTTAGCTGTGTCCTGAGCATCGGCTTATTTATCGCCACCGGTCCCGGGAGATTAGTATGGCTAATATATGTTTGACGGAAGATAAGTTGGATGCGGCGACAGGTGTATGATGTTAGATAATATTCATAAGCATTGGCTCGATGTGGTAGTTGCTTGTGTACTTACATATAAAACGTACTCTCTCTGTGGCCCGGTCTCGCTTGTATAGCTTGGCGTTGGATCACATTTGGAAGCTAAAACTAGTACTAAAGTTTTCTAGTACTAAAACTAGTACCTTGTTTTAGGTAAGGATATTTATAGAAATTAAAAAAATAAGTGTGTGTTTTAAAACTAAAAGATCATTATCAACGTTCAACTCTCAATCCCCCAGAACTCTTACAGCCTACGACAATAAAGTAAAGTATATACAAAAAATAAAACTCCGGCGTACAATACTGTTGGCGGTGCGCGGGCGCACAGTCACCGATTGTTCGCGCGTGTGTGAACGGGGCCGAGCCTTGATCGTCCGCACAATGGCCCCAGCTTCTTTATGCGCCTTGAGGTTATGTGTGCACTAGGATATCCGTGCGATTGTTTGGGAAAGCAAAAAAATACTGTAATATAATTCCAGCCCTTTTTAATGCCCCACTGCTGGGCACGGGCCTCCCCTCAATGCGAGAGGGATTAGGCCATAGCCCACCACGCTGGCCTAGTGCGCATTGGCGGACTTCACACGTCGTTCGAGGAGTTCTCTCAGACATGCAGGTTTCCTCACGATGTTTTCCTTCACCGTTTCGCAAGTGATAATCATGGTTGAAAATGAGGTTCGCACATGAAATGCCAGAGGTGCGAGCCGGGGTTTGAACCTGCAATCCTCGTTAAGCAAGCAAGCAAGCAAGCGTTCTACCAACTTGGCTATCACAAAAAAAAAATACTGTTACTGATAGAAAAAGTGAAATTGACATACTCTCTCTTTGAAAATCAGGGGTGCGGGTTCAAACTCCTGCTCAAACCATTGAGATTTTCAGGTTTCATGTGCGAGTACTCGCTGAACGATGAAAGTAAGCATCATTAAGAAACCTAAGCGTCAAGAGCGAGATCATTCGTGAGGTAACCGTATACTTTATAGTCTACGTATTTAGACACATTGTATGGAGAATTGAATGTTTTAAATACCTCCCGCTAGAGGCGCAGTACAAATTTCCATACAAAATGTCTAAATACGTAGACTATGAAGTATACGGATAGCTTACGAATAATCTCGCACTTAACGTACACTTCTTTCGAAACACGTGTTCATCCACATTTCGCCAATTCAAAATATTGCATGACGTATGTATAATAAAGGTAGGACTCCTATAAGTGCCATAAAAAATCCTTTGCATCTTGCATCACGTTAATATTGATATAAAGGTGACAAGACATCTGTACTCTATATATTCGTTGCTAGTATGTTGCTAGTCCAAACTGAACACAATCCTGCCCAGGTAAGATAATGGAGGCATGCTAACAAGCCTGACCATCCGATTAACAGACCCAATACCAAGTAGCAATCAGATTTAAATACTCATCGACTATCAAACAAAATAATGCATACAACGATTCATATCTGCCACATAAATCACGAGCAATTAAAACTATAGCACTAATGGAACTCAGGCTTTAATTATATATAATAAAATTAAACAGAAAACCATTATAAAATAACATTCAACCATCTTCAATAATCGATGCAAGATATTATTAATTATTAATTCAATTATTAAAATTGTAATTAGCGGCAGTATCAAAGGCGATGATTACGTTCAACTGATGATGTTTTATATTAAAGTGGACTAGTTATAACTGCTCGGCCATCGTGTTCATATTAATTTCTCGGTAATAACACATTGATGACACTTTGAACCACTTAAACATTACTTAATTAATATGTTTTCATAGTACTTAAACCGCACTTAATTCATTTAATCAACTTCTGTCGTTTAACGATACTTTTGTACATATTAGAATTAATGTTCCATTCATAAAAATGTTTTTTCACGAACTATTATTATTACGCTGACTATTTACTTTAATTGAGATTAATTTTATCTCCTCGCAGAACTTGCCAAGGCGTATACTTAAAACTAAATTATTAATATAATAATTAATTAAAAATGTATTAAGTCAATTATCTACATTTATAACGAATCAACGACTGTTAATGCTACTATTAGGCTCTATCGCAACATAGAATCAAAACGTATTTGAGAATCACACGATGAAGGATATGGGAACAGCCGCGATAGTTCGGAACACCAAATATCAATCTTTCAACCGGTTTAGTGAAGATTCCATCGGATATCGTTATTGATTAATTGCAACACATTAGAACCGGACGATTTTAATAGCCAAAAAAATCATACCAAAATAAAGACGTCACTGATAATCTAAAGATAAATAGTGGCAAACGAGAATTATCAGAGCGTGATCGTTATAAGGCGCGGGCGCATTCAAACTGAGTGCGATTGATAAATCGACAACATTTATCTGTGCGAGATTGTATCAAAATATTTTAGACGATCTCCCGGATAAGTGTCAAGTGTGTAATGGAGCGGGATTAGAATTGAACCCTGTGGGACTCCCGAGACACGACGGAACAAACGAACGTTTTGCACGAGTTGGCCCTTAATCGCCTTAAACACCTTTAAGATGATAAATATAAGCCCATTTCACTGGTAATAACTGTAGAAGGGATGCGCAGTGGTATTTTTAATGAGCTTAACGATTTCAAAGACAACTCTTTACATAGTAATAATGAAACAGATTTACCATTATTTTTATCGCTATCCAATTTAAAATGATACAATTAAATCATAAAAGGAATTCCATTTAAAAAATCAGTGACCATTATGATAAATTATTTTTTAAACGATAAAACCTAATTAGCTCGTGCAAAAACCTCCGTGATTTATAAATCTTTGAAGTTTCACCATCTTCATTATAGGAATTAAATTATTAGAGTAGATTATTCAATGGACAATGATATTCCGTTTTTTTATGAACTGAATATTTAAATACAAATCTATTAATAAAAATTGATCAGTCTATGGTCTTTTACATACTTTGATATAAATGTATCAGGAAAAAAGATGACTGGCTTAGTCGGAATGGATTTAAAAACTTAAAAGTAAGAAAAGCAAAAGTAAGATACTTCAAGGTTGCACTGTTAACAATGACGTGATAAAATAAAGAAGTTGTTGCTTTGGGCAGTTTATTTTATTATTATTATCGACAATATAACACGTGAGTTATAATATAATACATACTATAGTAAACAAATAGAGGCTACTAAAACTGCATTAAAATAAAATAAATGTTTTGGATTAAACGCTATAATTGGTTAAACCCCTATAAATGTAGGTTTAACAAGTCAATCTAAAAAAATATTCTAGTCAAATTACTATTAACCCTAATGTTTTCTGTACCGAGGGTCCCGGCTTCGAATTCCGGTATGGACAAGCATTGGGTGAATGAGCTCGAATGTTTTTACCCGAGACTTGTTTATCTAAATACCTAAGTAATTATATTCTTAGCTCGCCCCAGTCCATTTTACGGTACCTATAATACAAACGTTGTATCGATTGGGGCCGTTCAAAATCTGGCAATATTAATATTATTCTTAAAAGGTACCGACTAAAATCAAACGCCCGTCTGCACCGCCACATAATAAGTGTACAAAGTGCGGCCGGTCGCGTCGCCCATGTGGAAATTCAATAAAACTAACTGTGCCCATTATCTAAATGAATAATTTAGCCAGCTTGAAGATTTGCGCGCTTACTCATAACCGAGTAATAACTCCGGGATTATAAATAGTAATGGTTGCGATGCGAACGCCACGAGTGCAGGGTCGCGGGTTCAAGTGGCGATAAAGCTTTTCAGATTCCGTTAAATAAGGAAATTTGTAGTGAGGACGTATATTATGTGTTATAGTGTGATGTGCGGCCGGTGTTGGCGATTTTATGAGTAGAAAAGATTATTGGTAACGTAACAGAATCGTATCGAAGATTTAACAGTTTTCTTCAAGTACCTAGTGACTTGACCCTTGACTATACGTAGATACCGTAATGGCCTACATGAATAAACAATATTGATTTAAAGATCTTTTAATCATAACATATCAGTTTGTAAAAAACTAGTTACATGCTTTCACGGCAAATAATTTAGTTTAAATATTAAAATGATTATTTCGCGTGATAAGTTTCCACTTCCGTTTTTATTGAAAAATATTTTTTGATTGATTAAAATTTCTATTCATTAACTATGCTATTTTTAAATATGTTATCATTCTTCATTCAACATTTATTAACATACCTATTATTCATATTTACTTTGATTCTTTATGTTTTAAATGAATACACTTTAACATAAAATCGCTCAATATTAAATGAAGAAACAAAACATCACCGCACGTGTTTAAAATATTCGGCTTCCTACCTGATCCACTCCCAACTCATTTAAATATCAACCGTTAATAAGAAGATTAGCGTCAGATTAATTTCCACGAACTAAAACAGTTCCTGCTACCCTATAATCAGGACTAAAGACTAAACAATGGATGATTCCAACTGTCTTTTATTTAGTTTTAATCCTTTATACAGGGGGCAGAAAGATAACATTTATGAATATAAAATCGTGAGAAGTATAATAAGCTGCTTTAACGCGTCCAGTTTTTTTTTATGCTGTGACAAGTTAATTAATAAAATAATTGACAAATTACTGGATCGTCCGGAGTAATAAGGTGAACGGAAACAATTTATCGCTTTCAAAAGTATATTATCGTATTTGGAATCAGGGAAAATAATGTGGAATAAAATTTTAATTATGTCATAAACGTTACAGATGTATTTAATTATATAATTTAGTAACAACCCGACTGGGCTGCGCATGGGAAAATATTCCTAAATATTTAGCTCGTTGATCCAGCAGTTTTTGAGATTAGCAGATATAGATCAACAGATAAGCGGCGAAGCTCCATAAATAGGTAGTTCTAAAACAACCTAGGTCATTCTTGTTGAAGAATATTGAAAAAAAACGTCTTCATTAACGAGCTACCTTTTGTTCAAAATCCACAGCATCTTTGTTGCAGATTCCTGAAAATCATCTAAGAAATCCATAAAAGCACTTGTATAAGAAGTAAAATACTTATCGTTCAGCTCAATACATCTCCCATACGAGCAGCGTTCCATGCGCTCAACGGACGCGTCATTAATCAAAACTGCCCGGAATCATAAATCGCGGCGAGCTCCCTAAAGCATCGGTGTATCAGATTAACAGCCACTAACTGTCGCGCGTATAAACGATATCTCGGTACGGACGGAAACGTGTTAATACAACGCGGGAATGTTCGATTGGATTTGGGGTTCCTTGAGATGATACGATGATCACTGGTTATTACTCAATAAAGAAGCCTTTTCGCCGAGTAATCAAACTAAACTAATATTTCTAGCTTGCTTAATTATAACGCAAATTACGAAGTTTTTTACACGTTACTTACCTAACTTCTTAACTGCAACGAGAAGTAGAACATTGAAATGGTTCGGGTACGAAACTAGAAGATATAAGAATAATGTGACTAAAAGCGTAATATGAATGGATACACAGCGTATTAAGCGTATTTATTGTATTAAGAGAAATGTGAACGAGGTTTTGGTGAATAAGGGTATGAATGAATTTAAGAACTCGACGGTAAATAAGATGTTAATAACCCACCCACCCACCCATATAATAATATATACAAATAAATTAATTTATCGTCTTAAAATTCTACCTACCCCAATGATACAAAGTAATAGGATCAAGTATATTTTTCATCTATATATATGAAACAAATTCGTGTTAGTTACCACATTTATTACTCAAGAACGGGTGGGCTGATTTTATAATCTTTGGTTTTACAAATTTGTCTCCACCCCGAAAAGCAGAATAACTGTTAAAACATGGAAATGCACAAAAATTAAGATAAATTATTTATTCTCTCATACATTTGATTTTGAAACGGTACGATGTACGCAGGGACAGCTAGTTTACAATAAAATTAAAATTTCCTAGATGTGGTCCAAAAAACCCACAATATTTTAGAAAGATCTCACTTGACAGCACCAAAATACCAATAAAATATGTTAAAACTGCCGTTACTCAATACTTACGTACTACCATTATCTGTATAACGACGTATTTAGGTACAGTCGGCGTAATAAATATACAGAACGCGGGGTACACTGACACCAATAAATTTATTGTAAAATTGAGATGTACGAACGAGATCTAATCTCCATTCGGAGATTTATGCTTTGAATAGATTTATTTTAGAAAAAAATATATATAATGTCGCTGTAAGGATTTTCTGTTTTCGAATGAGTTAGTAGAGGCACAACTTGCGACGGAAACTGGGCTATCGACAGGTTTTATTTTTTTTATACAACGGTTCATTTACTTTACAAATAGAGTATGTTTTTGAGAGCGACTTCTTTACATAAACAAAACCGTAATGTTATTGCTCCTGGCTAACTTAACTTTTTTATATATCCTGTCTTTCACTTTTGCATAGGTGGTTAAAAATATTACACTGCTATTGAATGGAGCCCGCTCCTATCACAAGCATTTTAGCTTATGTGGAAGGAATACGGGACTACTAGACAAGCTCGCTGAGTTTCTTGCCGGATCGTCTTAGTTGAAGCCGCGTTCCGATCTGATTGCAGAGTTAAAAAGAATTGTTAAATCGCATGTTGTAGTGCCGCCGTAGGCCTGTACGAAACAAATCATTTGACTTTGACTACTACACATAGAAATAAAACGAGACACGGTGAGCATTTTTTACGTAGATCGGACTGCAAACAACAACTAAATATGTACCCCAGATCAAACTATGACACTAGGACGTCTAACACCTCAGTACGTCAAGTGCGAGATTATTCGTAAGCTAACCGTATACTTTATAGTCTACCGTATTTAGACATTTTGTATGGAGAATTGAATTTTTAAATACCTTCCGCTAGAGGCGCTTCTCAATTCTCCATACAATGTCTAAATACGGTACACTGTAAAGTATACAGTTAGCTCGCACTTGACGTGCAGTCCTCCCGGGACCATAGTTGCTGTTAAGCAGCCGAATCGTCGGGAACGTAAAAAACATAAAATAATCGCGATAAAATGCGTAAAATTAGTTTTATTGCAATTGACTAGCGATGTGATCATTACAAATTGCAATTTACTTTTACAAAAACACTTGCCGCCACGCATCTGGTATTCTCACTCTTGTCTGTCCCTGATGACGTAGCTCCAGCGAATGGAACCATTCGCACAAATTCTGTCACAATGATATCTTGGTACTTGAATACTGGTTATAGCAGCATAGTCTTTGTAAATTAAGTTAAATATAGTATATGCGAATATTACCTACCTAACATAACAATGTTAATCTATCGGCGACATAATTTTAGCTATGTTTAATTGAATCGGCTTTCGTTCATTCGATTTTCATAGACTAATTTAGCCTTTCAATAGGACTATAGACTTTTTTTTTCTTATTATGAGGTACAATATTCTGGCTAAACACATTGGGACTCTCGACAAGTTTACGGATGTCTAGTATGTCATCGCGAACAATATTGGCCGTCTGCCCGGTCAGCATCTTGTATAAATAGCAAATAAATTGTTATTGTGATACAAGGAAATTTATTGTAAACTTATAATAACAATAGGAATACGATAAACAAAGTTATCGATAGAACGTGGTTCGTCCTTGTTAAGATGGACTTTACATATAGTTCTGTCTAGTCAATAAATGTACTAGACGGCTTTTGTGAGACATTCTATAAATAATGTCGCTTCATGCAAGATTATTAGCATCAGCTTCAGCGCGTTTTCAGTGTAAGTTAAAAATGAATTTTCAGTTTTATATTAATTACCGCTTGGGTAACAAAAGAAAAAAAATGTTATAAACCTTCCCGACGTTTCGGCTGCTTTACGGGAACTATGATCACAGGAGGACTGAGGTGTTAGAAGTCCTAGTGTCATAGTTTGAACTGGAGTTCCTCTATTCCTCCTCTATTTAGTTGTCATTTGCGGTCCGATCTACGCAGAAAGTGTTCACAGTATCTTGAGATCTTAGAGGAACGTAAAAAAATAAAAATAAACACGATAAAATCTATAAACTAAGTTTTATTTCAAAATGACAATTGTGTTATTTTGTGTAAATATTTCTTTTTTTTAAATTGACATTTCTATCCAAATTCTAAATTCACATAGTGTTTATATTTGCGGTCAAGAAGCCCAAGTTCTAAGCTAAGTACCCTTTCCGGATCAGCCTGTACATGACAAAATACATATATTACTTCAGTCATAAATTAGACTGAGACTTATCCTAGTAGGTTACATATACATGTTATCATATCTGATTTAATATAATTATGTTTATATTAGGTACATCATTATGACGTAGTTTTTCCTTATCCCTCCCTAAAAGGCGTATTAAAGTATAAATTATTATTACAACTTGTGATAGAATTTAAATATAAATGGCATTTAACTTTGCAATACATACATAATTTCCATCTAATTTCCTTATGTTTTTAATTATATTCAGATTTATAATTACAGCAATCATAATGCGCACGCCTAGTGAACGGTTACAAACAAGATGGGCGACCAAAAAAACAAACAATGTGACGTCACGGGTACCGTATAACGGCCGGGCCGAGGCCGGACAACCCTTGTTAGTGTAAAAAAAAACTGTTCACCGTTCGTGAGATAACTGTAGACTCCTAATAGAGGCCAATAAAGCAATCAACATGTAACTAACATTTTTTAAAGTTTGTGCAAAATTTCTTTTCTACGAAATAAATGTCGGCACTTTTGCAATTTTTTTTTTATTTGTGCAACTTTATTGGCCGCCGGCGTTTCTTTCTTTTTAGGGTTGCAGTTTTAATTTTTAGAGTAACGCAAATTAGATGAATTATTTTATTGGTTCTATTTTCAAAACCTTTTGTAGTTATAAAGTAACTCGTTGCGCTACGGCATAGTTATGATTTGGAAACTATTATATATAAAACGAAGGACAGTAACTGGACTCATCTTAATAGTTAATATCCAGTAGTAATAGTATGATATATCATCTTCTCACCTATTACAAACACCATCGGCGAAATGTGGGTGTACTAGTTAGTACATACTGCAGTACACATCTGCTTACCTCTTTATAGAATACGAGCGTGATGTAAAATCACTTTTATTAATTTCAAACAAACGTTTCAACTTTTTTGTGATGCCATTGTAAATGAATAGAAACTTCTATAGATTTGGGCGTAAGTGTTTAGATGATATTTTACTGGAAAGCTGTAATTAAACAATTTAAGAAAATCAATATATCTGCATCATTACACATGTTGTATACCTACGTACATCATTTTATATAACAGTATATAAATATTTCGCTTCGTCACAGTGTCATAGGTTACATTTTTAATGTCAGACTTCAGACGATCTTTACATAATGTACTTTATTATTTATCAATATGTCACTGCAAATTATTCCAACGTCACCCGTCTATTTATTTATATACCTATATTACATTGGCATTACGTGATGGTATACTTTGTGAAATAGCATTGATATTTGAAATTATATTCATACTTACTATTGACTACATCATTTAGATATTGATTCTGTAGTATAGTTTCTAGTACCGTTACAATATACCTACTACTGTGATATTGTTAAATAAAAATAAACTCTATTGATACGTTCCCGACTTAAAAACATAAAATCAAATAAACGCAATAAAATAAGTAAAATTTGTTTTATTTATATGTGTGGTATTCGCGTAAATATAAGAAATTAAAAAACAAACTCAATGTTCAAATCTACAAGAATGTTTTAACCAGATAATCGGTAAGTCACTGGAAGGTGTGTTTTTTTTACTTTTACTGCTACTTAGGCAACCAACTACTCCCTTTTTGTTATCTGCTTAAAAAAATTGCAACCATTGTTTGCAACTGTTTTAAAAACTAATTCCATTAACAAAGAAAGTTTTATTACTGTAACTCATTATATTAAGGTACCATTTCGAAAATTTTATGTTCCCATTTATTCTTAAGTTATGCAAACGGAATAGAGCCATTTCTGCTTGGTAGTTAACATGAAAAAAAATACGCAGTTAAGGTTATCATAATATCTAAATAAAAAAAAATAGCGAGCATCATGCATTCCTATAAACTTTTGTAATTAGTTAATCGCTAGAGAAATAGAAACATAGTAACACTAAATATAATCACTCAATATGATATAATCTCAAATTAAAACCGATATTAAAACAAATATTAATTTAATAACTTAATATCGTGAAGCCGACGCATAAAACATACTCGTCCCAAAAAAATATTGTAAAATGTCAATGAAACATAAGATTCAACAATTATGGACGTCGGAATGATCATAAGATTAAATATAGTCGTAATAACGACACAAATTTGTCATAAGATATTAAATAATTACAATTAGCGCATTAAAAACCAAAAGCGCGTATGTTCGTAGCATTTAAAACGCGACGCATTAAACTGCGGAGTTACGATTATCGCGTCGCGATCTATAACGTCGCGTATCGTTTTATTAATCGCGGTACATGCGCGGGCGCAGTGGCAAAGTTCACGCGATCCCACCAAACCGTACCTATACACCGGTAACGCACCGCCGTTAGAGACCGAGATGAACGCATACGGAATGCAACCCGACAGAGTAAGATGGCACGATAGATAGATGTTGCGTTAGAAGTTAGCCACGCCCCCTCAGCGTTCGACGTTCTGAGTCCACCTCCGTGAGCATTCGTGCGCGCGCGCCGCTCGAGAAACACGCGACCTGTGTTCGAAAATTTCCGGAATTTCGAACATGAACTCGGCCGCGCGACTTCGTCAATAGAAAATGCCTGTGTTTCGCTTCGGAAAAATTAGTACTTGTTATTTCGAGGCGACATCGGACTGCTAAAGCGATGTGCAAATAAAGACGAGACAATAAACGTAACAGTGCGGTAGCTCGATGCATTCGGCGTTTTCAGTTTGCGGTTTCAGTTACACACCACATGTAAATTGAACGCGGCGACATTTCGTTTGTTTGTTTTCATCGAAAGTGACTGGACTGTGACATTTGAAATCGATAGTATTCGTAATTGAGGCACCGCGCATGCGGCTCGTCCTGGTGATATTAATGACTCATTTCTTTTTTGAGATATATTTAATTGTGAAGTGACAGTGGAACATATCGGAAATCGGCTGCTGTTAAAGTGCACACACCAAAGATACAAAGGTAAGCCGTGTTTACAAAATACATTTTAGTATTCGTACAAATAAGTGAGCAACACGTTAGGTATTTAAATATATCATTTATGGCACTATAACACACTAATTGAATCAGTAACCGTAGATAACAATTCGTTTACGTACTATCTAAATGCCAAATATAACAATTTAATAAAGAAAACTTGGTGCAATTTTAAATACAATAGAATTTTCCCGCATCGTCGGCGTTTGACTGAACGTGCGTCCTACAAAAGACATCAACGGGTAACCTATGTTAGGTCACATTGCGACAATGTGACATTCTAACGAACTTTTCATGTTTGATTAAGAATTTATTCTAATATTATATGTTCTACAAACAATTCCGCGTTGCCCTATTTAACGTTAAAAGATGCATTTTAGCACATGCCGCAAAAATTCCGCAACATTCCTTTGCGAGCAATTTACAAAGTTGTAATATAAATATTGCACTCAAGTGCAAAGTAGCCTTATATTATAAATGTACAAAATTGGGGATATACAAAAAAACACCTTTTTAGAGTTAATGACACTACACGATTGATACTAATATTTGAAACGACTTTTAAATTATTGGCTCTATAAATTATACCACGTTGTTATCAAAAAACTTTAATTTAATCTTATCTTTAACTAATAACCTGTCGAAATAAACAAACAAACGTTATAAATAAAATATGAACAGTGATTAAATCCGTTAGGAAAAGAGGCGTCGATTGAAAAAGGCTGAGCGATCTCCACGCCCACCGACTGGTGTCAATGATCTGTGCACTAGACTTAACATAAAAGTAAATTAATGTAAACTTTAATAATATCTTTTTATCGGTTCAGTAAGGTTCCACCTATAGGATATATACTCGGTACCCTTGTGGTACTGGAAGGGCATAGTGATGAATATAATAAATATACTACCAACCACTTAATACTTAAATGCAACTCAAATTTTAGAGCTGTTTAATTGTAACGCGTCATTTAAAAATGCTCGATTGTTTTAACCAATTAAGTAGAACTCAAATGATTGAGCGGCATCTGAGTATTCAGTCGTATGTATATTTTTCGTAAAATGCTAAGTTCAGAGTGACTGCGAAGCTTGTACGAATACGGGGTTGGTCTGGAGACAGGTTATAAATAAAAAAAATAACAAAAATGAATAACCTATAATACATGGGTTACAAGAATAGCAAGAAGTCATACTTAGGAACTGATATATTAGCAACTGAAATTTAAACTTCTAAGAAATGATTAAACACATTGCCTGACCTCTCAAGTTTCGATCCGTTCATCTGAAAACATTCTGTAATATCAACAACAACAAAAAAAACAACCAAAAAGAAGAAGATGTAAATGCGTACAAAAAGGTGTTAAGATCCGTGTACACTGAACATATAAAAAAAATCGGTACAAACATTATCTACATGCGCAGAATGATATTAAAATAACCTACAAGCGTTATGTTTAATGAGTAATTTTAGTTTCAATCAAACTATTATTTACGAAGTAATTATAGGTAATTATGTTATGAAATAATTGTAATTTTTGCTCACCATACAAATTTCGATATAACAAATTTTAAGGATTTTATTGCGTTTATATTATGTTTTTACGTTCCCGACGTTTCGGCTGCTTTACAGCAACCATGGTCACGGGAGGACTGAGGTGGATGACGTCCTAGTGTCATAGAAAATCCTTAAAATTAGTTTCATTTTAATGCGTAGTATTCGCGTAAATACTCGTATAAGAAATAATATGCCGCTATAGAAATTTCAATAATCAATACGTAGGTATTGGCTGTTTTTTATGACAATCGTAGGTACTCACCTGAGCAAAGTGTATTACCCATCCCACGTATTCTCGCCGCACGCAACATTATATTCTCTGTATTCGTAGAACTTACCAAGATTGTAGCGTGGTTACGTACGAATGGAATATGGTCTTGCCTTGGTCTTATCTGGAGAAATGGAACAAATATTATGTGTGTATATGTAAACCACTGGCCGTACTATTTAAAATAAAAATAGATAATTTAATTACAATCAGAATCTTACATATTCAGGATAAATTGTCGAGAATGAACGCCCATCGGATTGTATAATTGTCTAAAACTTGGCCAAACTTATCCTGTAATTTAGGAACCTTATATTATGTTTAGTTACACCTGAAAATTTATCTAAACATAATATACATCATTCGTAAGGATACCAATTGTATGATATTGTCTAGAAACCTAATTATAAACAATTAACACCAATTATGTTAGTCTGATGACAGATCGGGAGGCGATTATACTTCAAGTATTATAGATGGGAACGCTTCCTGAAATGTTCTATCTATGAACACTGTAGGGTGAGTAGGAACTCGTACTGTTATGGTAACGTCATCGAGACAACATGCTGTCACTGTCATACTTATTTATAAAATCTGTGGTGTGAGAGCGATGGAAGACGTTACGTTACCGAAACGGTACGTAAAAAGGATTGTGCTTGAGGCACTACTTACTGATGGTTTCATCTTGAGAAATTTTCACAACTAACTATCGAACATAGCTGTAATACAATACAGCAAAGCGCATAAATATCGGTTTACTTATCCATTTTGGAGTTACCTACGATGCCACAGACGGATAGAATAAGGATTCAAACATGAATTCTGTTTGTTTTACTTTCAATGTCCCGATTCATCCACAAGCAATGCATGGTACTTATACACCTAATAAATTAGCTATACAATGTATTTTACCTCTTACAAATTGTTTTCTTTATAGGAAAACTGTTGCTATTTAAATAAAATGTACATAAATATTGATGCCGGATGCATTACTTATATATTGTATCGTAGATAACCCGAAGGTAAGATGTGAATAGGTACTGAGACGGCCTCACCTACGAGCCAACGAACATGATAAACGATTCGTATATTTTAGTACAGAGCTACAGGTAACGCCATCTGTGGGCGTATGGATTCAAAACCATTTTAATCCTAAAACAATAAGTTCTTTCAGACAATCCTATTGAAATGAATACAAATAAATTTCTATATTTGAAACGTTTATTTACCTTCAATATAATAACCGCCTAAAAATGTAAGACTACAGAGACCTCAACCACAAATTTTATAGAAAATTGTGTTTATAATATCATGATTCAATTGACAATGGTACCAAAAATCAAACATGGTAGGGCAATGGCATTGTATTACAAATATAGTTGTAATATACAATGTTGCTATTTAGTTGTCAGCTTGTAATACTTGTAGTAGTTTTAAAGGGACAATTAAAACGTAATGCTCATAATAATGCTAGTAAATTGTATCAGGGGACTTGATTAGTCAATCCGATATTATTGTCTATCTGCAGATATAATCTGCATATATGTCTATAAAAATAAACCATTAACAATACCATATTCAATAATGATTCTGATAAGAAAAATATAAAATAACGGAAAGTCGCTAATCATGATCAATCAAGTACATTAGGTATAAATTTATTGCCTCCAACATCGCATTATTGACAAAATTATTCACAATTATGTGAGCTAACAGAGACTTAATCAAATAAATAACTTATCAGCTAAGGCCGCTCGCACACCAGCTAAACGGCTCGCGTATATTTTTATTATTTGGAACTGAACACTGTCATTTCTACCACTTTCATCAGTAGTAAAAAAAGTTACCAGCTGAAAATTAGAGCAATAAAATATCTATCTCTTAATCTCCGTCGTATCTGTACGGCACAGCCAGTATTATGTAAACTAAGCCGTATAGCACACATGACACAAGCCATCAAAAGCCTAATTCGACCTCGCACAAACCATCTGAAACGCGTATCAAACACACTGACCCCATTCGATAAATCGAAATTCAATTGAAATGGAAAACAATTGACCATTATGCTCATAATAAAGTGTTATTAAAAAAATAAGGACTAATGAGGTCTACAATGCGGTCCCCGTGAGAAGTGTTCCCACGCCGCGCCGCGGCCAGCCACAAAAACTGGTAATCTATGATAGTGCTACACGTAATAATCTTGGGACGTATGACAATAGACAATAACGATTGTTTTCAATGAACTTTGACGTGTGGGGAATCGATTTGTCGAGTTGGAATTAATTGGGACGCCATGGATGATTATTATGGTTAGGATGATAGCTCTAGTTGGAGACATGAATTCAATTTTTAAAAACGTGAATGTATCTGAAATGTCTAAATTGAATGGCTACATTTAATAAGAATATAAAACTACGTTTATACAGACTATCGACTTCCCAAACGGTCTTTGCCGATACTGCGCCGGCGCATTCCGTCGGCTCGCGTGCCGTTAATTAGCTCGCGCGGAGATGCGCACGAGCTAATTGTCAGCTGACATTAAATGCTAGTGAACTGATTAACTACCCACGCGGGACACTTTAGTTTTTATTGAATTATAATAAAAAAAAAAATAACTTGATACAAATCGAAATGCTGAATGATCTCTCGATATCGATCAGAATCATTCGAATAAGGATTAGAAGGTTTGTCCAACATAAATTTCATGAAAACGATTGTAAAGAACATGGTTCAAGTTTTCAACATTATAATACCTAGAGTACCCAAAAAAGGAAAGCTATCTATGAGAAGTCACACGGCCAGTTAAAAAAGATAATGTTTAGTTTCTTAATAAATAAAATATTGTGTGATTTAATTACTTCACACAATCTATCAGCCAAAACTACTATCAAGTTAACTTAGACGTGACCCTTACTTATTGTTAACTTGCGTAAAATACAAGTAGCCGAGATTCTTTTCATTTGGATCATGGCAAACACACAAAGGGTTTAATATATCAAAGCGACACTTAACATAACTTAATTACGTGCAACCATTTTGAAAGGAAGGTCAAAAAGCAAATGAGAATCAGTTCAGAAATCATCGTCACATTAATGGTAAAAATATAGACTTGTGTTACGCGACGCCATGACTATGATAATATCAAGACAATATAGTAAAAATATATGACAATAAAAATCCACAAAGATGTTCAGTTTTGTACTCGGCATATTGAATAATTTTATTTCACAAAATTCCAAGGAATAGTGAAAATAATTGATAACCTGATTAGCGCAATTGGTAGTGACTCTGCTTTCTGCGCAGAGGGTCCCGGGTTCGAACCGTGGTAGGGACAAACTTAGTGTGATGAGCACGAATGTTTGTACCCAAGCTATGGATGTTTAGTATCCATATAAGTGTTGTATACTGGGTTCGCCCTCAGTCCGTTGTACGGGACCTATGGGTCCTATGTATACAAGCGTTGCTTAGTGTTGGACCGTATAGATGTGTTCGTCAGGCGATATTATTATTAATTGATACTATATAGATGTACTTATAAATAAAGTTTCAATTCAATTCACGAACACGCCGTGCCGCGTAAGCTAAATCTGTTAAAAAAATCGTTTACGTAGTATTTCGAAAACGTCCCGCGCTAACGGTCCGAAAACTTCTTTTCAGTTGGAAACGCTAATTGTTGTCAAATTAGCGGCGACGTTGCGCAACATTAGTTCCCGTACAATCGCACTCGACGTCGCGACTCTCGCAACATTCGGAATTGTTTGTCGCGGTTGTGCAACTATCGAGAGCATTTAAAAACCTATTAGGTATTAGCAATGGAAAGTATTTAAAGAAAATACCTTAAATCGCTGAGCGAATTTGAATTACGGTTCGGAATTATTTTAGCGGTTCAATGTAATAACTTATTAACTGTACTGTGTGTTTGTGTGTATGTACTGTGCTACACACACATAGTAGGTTACACACACACACAGTTAGTTAGTAAGTTAATACAGTCAGTCGATTAAGTTTAGCTGTAGATAACTACAATATAATACTTCTACGTTGGTTATCATGGTCAGATGGTATAGAGTCAAGCATAAGTTTATCATCCCAGTGTGTGATCCGGGTCTCTTTTTAATGTCAGAATGGTTGAGGCCATAGTCCAACACGTTGGCCCAATGCTGTTTGGTGGATTTCTCACGTCTTTCGTGAACTGGTAATGTTCTCTTAGTAATGCAACTCTCCTCGTGATGTTTTCCTTCACCATACCAAATGATAATATGGCTGAAAATTATATACACACAAAATTCTGAAATCTACGGGCCCCTGTTTGAATCTGCAATGCTGGTTTCCGAGCAGAGCGTTTTACTAATATAACTATTTCTGCTTTGTATAGAATATTCGTACAACATTTAATTCACAGGAAATAATCTCATCCATCATTACAAATTAAGTATATTTCAAAAGTTAATTTGCCAGATATTACTATAAGTGTTATCGTTAGACACAGCCTCAAACACTGATGGCTCGCCAGTAATTGCAAATTCGTAAGCTTACCGATAAGATTACATTTTTAATTATGTGTTAAATGATCTCGAATGTTTATTGGAAAACAAGTTTAAAATTTGCATTTTATTAATTAATGCAGGTTATTATATATACCTACTGAAATTTCATTCAATTTAAAATAATAAATATCTATAGCAAATCTTATTCATAATCCTTCGTTGTAACTGTAAAGAAAAACCTAACATAACTATGTGTTATCAATAAATCAATCAGCCGATAGACGTCCACTGCTGGACATAGGCCTCCCCCAACGACTTCCACACAACACGGTCCTCCGCCACTCGCATCCACCGGCTTCCTGCGACGCGTGTGATGTCATCAGTCCACCTTGTGGGGGGTCGTCCTACACTTCGTCTTCCGATTCGTGGCCGCCATTCTAGAACCTTTCTGCCCCAACGGCCATCGGTTCTGCGAGCTATGTGCCCTGCCCACTGCCACTATGTGTTAGCGAAATCTAAAACTATATCTAAAAAAAAATCATATTTCAAAAGAAACATAATAGGTTATCAGTCACTAATTATGAACTTAATCCTTGTTATAGACGCGACAAAAAGGTAGTGTTTTAAAAGCGGAACAAACATAATTAGCGCACAAGTTAATTAGAGGTATACCACAAAAATTTCCAGGCGGCCGAGAACATAAAAATAAAATAAATATTTATACTGCTTTTCATTCCGGAATATCCATTTTCCTTAGCCGTCGATGACAAAAAACTGTATAATTAAATTATTTGCTTTCATTCCCTCGCCGAACCGCTTTGCTCTTATAAGGAACATTAATTAAACAGTACCTACTGGTAGTAGAACTTTAGAAAAAATTTCCTTTTTACGTGGCATCGGTTGACGTTTGATCTAGAACTATCATTTAATGAAAATATACATTTTCCGCACTGTAATAAGGTTTAATGTCGGTCTTAGATCGATATTCTGATGGTTTTTATGTAGTCCTATAAGGAAGTACTAAAATGGGCTAATATAACTTCATTTACTTGAAAGTAGCCGCCGCCGGTATTCAGAAAAAGTTTATGAATACACTTACTGAAATATATTTTAATATCATTGGAAATAAACGGCAGAAGTACCTAATGAAAATTTTATGCTTAATGACATTTGATAAATGGTTTTATCTGATACATATAACGGATACATAATGATTGAGAAAGTATATACTAGACCTGGAACCTGGGCCTCTTTAGCGCATTTCTTTAACTATATGCAGTCAGAATTTCGTTATAAGTATAGATTTATAAAAAAAAAACCATACAAATTGACAATTGTGGTTTTTAGCGAACAAACTTTTATAAAAATAAATATCCTTATTCACACTTCTCATAATGATTAATAATGCGTCCCAGGTCTAGTAAGTATACCTTTTCCGAATCAACATGTATATGATAAAATATCCAGATAATAGTAGCAACATTGATTTTTTCTTAGCACATCTGCTTTCGTATCACATGCCAAAAGATCCATCAATTGTATCTAGTACCTACACCTTGGCCTGAAGTTCCACAGGCCATGGCGCGAGTTCGTGGCCTTCCCAGCCGCAGTCCAGTTCCCACGTACGCGTAATGCCACCTAATGGCACCGGGCATCATAATCGCGCAAATAAGAGAACATATACACTTGCTACCGACGGGCATTAAGTTCCGGATTGTGAAACCTCATTGATCTGAATTATAGGAATGCAATAACTAGTTTGGAGAGAGTACACCGTTTGCGTTCAACGATCTGCGTTCTGCGTTCTTTGAAATGTATGGAATATTGACCGCCTGCTATTTGCGTGGGTGTAATAAATAATATTTTGGTGCCTAAGGCTTTGCGATCTATTTATAAAAAGTAGTAGTCGCTAGATGTTGGTGCCATAGTTGTGCCTTGCTTGTTTCAGGATAAAATATTTAAACACTGTGATATAAAACACTCGCAGCTCCGCCTGAGTTTATTTGGACGCATTATAAAATGGCATGGCAACAATCGAATCTAATAATTATTTTAATTCTAACATTCCAACTCAGCTCTTCATTATTAACATGAAGTGATAAAGGAGAATCTAAAATTTTGTTGCATCAACAAATTATCTCACGGGAATTAACGAATCGGAACGGTTTAAGATTAATGCAGTGTACACACTCCTTGAAGATACAAAGACCGTACAAGCCGCGTTTATATCGCGTGTGTGATTTACTCTCAGTTTCGTACAGACATACATTACCGCAATTTTATATAATTTTTATGCAATTGTTATACCTACGAGCTAGGTTCGCATCAGATGTGACACACATATGTAGCCTATATCTGAAATTGTGCGTGCCTATCGAGATTAACAAATATTGAAAGCCTTATGCAAACGAAATAATCGACTACTTGGAATTACCATCAACAATTAAAAACAATGCTGCTTCTGTCATCACGATTACCTCGACAACCATTTAAGAGTTGTCAAAAGTTAGTAAATAACAACTACTCTAATCTGACTATCTAGGTAACCAATTGTTTAATTGACTAGAATGAAGGCCATCCCTAATAATATTAAGATAAAAAAACAATGAAATCGTTCACAAAAACAAGTGACTCGCTGTCAATACATGGTAGGTAGTACTCAATAAATCGAGGGTCCCGTTACCGAACAAACTGTCGTGGGTTCACAAAAGGGGTACAAATAGGACGTGGCTACAACTTCATTCGGTCGCAGTCGTGAGCGCTCGCGACCGATCGTCCCGGTACTAACATCGACCGTTTTGGGACACGATAATAGGGATGTAACTTTGTAAGACTCAGGACGTTGCCAATATTTTCTCTCGTAACTTATCCGATCCAGACAATTTATCGGCTTTAACTCACCACTCATTCTCAAGACGTTTACTCTCTTGTTCTCAAATCGGCTTGGTTTTTTGAGCTTCAATATGTTGTTTGTGACACTACATCTGTATTATTTCTTTGACTAAGGTTTACCATTGATTTTCTTAGTGATGTATTAGGTGAAGGAAATGTACAATGTACCAAGTCAACGTGGTAATGTATTCGCATTTTAATATGACGCGAATTATCCACAAAATCCTTCTGACTGACATCCCTACTGTTGTCGCATTGATTGTAATATCAGCAGCAGAGATGGCGCTCTTGTTTATGTACAGGTGGTATATTTTATTGGGGTTTCGTGATGTGCCCGCAATATTCACATTTGTGTCGATTGTAGCTGCCTAAACAAGAATGTCAGAGATTCACGATCTGCTATGATACACAGTTTTTGAGAATATCATTGACATGAAATACTTACTACGATAAAGTATTTTTTTTCCTAAATAAAGTGTTGATTACTACTTAATCAGTTTGATTAATATATATTGATTTCTTATTATTTATTTACGCGAATACTACACATTGAAATAAAACTATTTTTAAGGATTTTTATCGCGTTTATTTGCGTTCGCGTTGCTTAATATACTGAAAGTCCTATGTTTAAGTTCATGTTTGGACAGGTTCCATTTAAAACAAGTGAGTTACATTTAAACATAACAACTAATTTAAAATTTAAGAATCCTTGGCCTTTAAGGGTCCCAAGATCTAAATTTTTAGGTGGCTATTGAAGTATCCGTCCTATAATTTATGAGTTACCTCTAACATAACAAGAGATCATAAGGATTACTAAAGCCCATTCGAATACAATTTATTTCTCCACAACATAAACATCACAACCAATTAAACCCAAACTCCTAACAGTAAAAATATAATTAAGAATCAAACAGCAGCTACAACGGTACAGTAATTGAAATGATGAAGTAATTATCAAATACATTAATAGTCGAGTATTGATCGTCACTAGGTTATACACGGCATCCATTTCTGACATGACTAAGTTATTAAATATTAATATAGTGTCGCAATACGAATTATGTGAGGCTGTGCCTGGGTTAACAAATTTAAGACTTAAGTCCATAAATATTATCAGCTGCAGGACAACTTAAATATTTAAGCAGAAAGTCACAACTTCGATTTCGACTAAACACTAGTGTCTTCCTATTTTATCCACCTGACTTTAGTACTACTCATATCTGATATCACTGCGCTGTGTATTTGATAGAGACAGCAGATCCTGGCTTACAAAAAGTCTCAGTGATGGGATTGTGTGACGGACTATGGACTCACATCATATTTTATACCTCTTTGACATATATACGTTGATGTACTACACACCGTCTTAATACCAATCATCATTAGCTACTTGCCCTCAAGTAGCCCGCAGTGGGAATTGATGAATCATTAATTTACAATACGCTGGTCAGTTAACGATTATTAATTTTAATTAACTTTGAACGAAACTTATTATGTTGCGGTCTGAGTTAGGAGACAAAAGCGGGGCTTTCACAAATGGTAGCGGTTTGTATGCATCTTACATTTGTTACTCGTTGCTATGTTATGTTATGAATTTAATGATTTGATATATTATAAATTGCCTAAGGTGTTCATTTTATTACTAGTAAAAAAGAACGTTCTTGTTTATTTTCTAAAGAATCATTCTGTTGTACAGTCAATTAATGTTTTAGTATCCAATTTTAGTTAGTTTCAAAGTACTCTACTTAAAAAGTTATAACTTCGCTGCCGCGCTTACCATAGCCCACGCAACAAAAGAGATGAGCCCAAATAACGATTTCTATCATTCCGTTCGCATGACCCCTTACATCAACGCACTCTCTAATTACACTGTGGCAAAAATTCTGACGTTACCTATCTGCGTTCCTCATTCATATTACCAACCTAGCTTTGCACTCAACACCAACTTTATTCTGTAAGTGCTAAGATTCAATTTTAGTTATGTGATGGGTGTTTCGGGTTTGTAATGGGTGTTGATATTTAATTTGTCAATGTTATCGATGACAGCCTCATTATTTCTTTTTCGTCTATTTGTCGAAAGTGTTTCGAGAATTGGAGTGGTGAAAGATGGTCTTGATATTTTTTTTATAGTTATTAATTATGAGGAAATAATTGTTGTTTTCGTTTGACGTTTCGATATATCACCGGCTCGGATGTAGAAATTTAATAATTGGCCGATGTTTTAGTGATTTACATTTGGAATGAGAACGGACTGAATAAAATTAATAACGAAATATTTTTGAAGTAATCTAAAAAAATATGAATTATATTTTTTTTTATTTGCCCGTCTAGACACGTTGTTACTTAAACGAGTTCCGACATAGAAAAGTTCCATTTTGAATATAATGATTATAGACTATAGTCGAAAATGAATATCATATTGAATTTAACATTGTTAATAGCCCAATAAATATTATCAAATTATAATCTTCAACAGTTCTCATCTTCAATATTCTATTAGAAGTGATAGCCATGTTGCCACGCTTGCCTCAGTAACGAGGATCGCAGGTTCAAATCCTGGCTCGCACCTCTGGGATTTCTGGATTTCATGTGCGAATCTCATTTTCAACCATGGTCAGATATCATTTGCTGAACGGTTAACGCAAACATCGTGAGGAAACCGGAAGACGTGTGAAGTTCGCCAAAGTCACGGACTATGGCCTAATTCCCCGCGCATTAATGGGAGGCCGGCGCCCAACAGTGGGGCATAAAAGAGGGGCTGATATTATACATATTATTAATCTTCAACATCTACAAGTAGATTTCTTATATTAAAGCGAATACTACACATTGAAATAAAACCTTTTACGGTAAAAACATAATAATAAACTGTAAAAAATCTGTAAAAAAATTTTTATATTAATCTACAAGCTCTTCAAAGAAATTCATCTTTCGTCTTAACATCTCATTGTGTCATCCATTTGTCTAGGTCGAATCCATGAGAAACCTTGCTTTGACAGTCCAAGCAATAACCCCGGTCATACTATTTTGTTGGCGACATAAACGTAGAAAGGCTCTGTGAGAAATCTTTCGACTTGTTCATGCGATGGGCGCCGTAATGTCTGCAATCTAAGGTGAGACTTTTAGAATACACGTGTTATATTATCGTGTAGTAGTCGTGACACTATTTCGTGTAGATATAGTTGTGTTATCATTCTAGTAGGAGTTTTAAGGGCAGGTCCAGAATATGAAGTAAGGGTTCAATCTTCATGGGGGATCTAGAGACGTCGCTAGTGTTTCGTTTGGAAAGTATTTTATGTTTGTAATTATGTACAAAATATGTGTTTTTTAATCGTAAGTATTTTGCTACTTCTAAGCTTTGCTTTGCTAAGTCTAATAAGATAAAAGACAAAACCGTAAATTATTCTTATGGTGTATGTAACACCACCAAACCCACAACTGCTATTGATTTACACTAATAAGTAGTTTTCTTACACCACGTCGTCGCGGTCCCGTGGTCGTGTCGTTCCCGCTAAAAGTGCTCCATCGTAATAAGTAGCAATAACTCGAGTGACATTTACTATTGAATTTCAATTTTACAGCCTGCCTGTGTCATCCGGCTATGATTGATATTCGCAAATAATGTTGGTACGCATTGTGCTGTCATTCGGAATGATTAAAAGTGCGAACGAAGCAAAGCTGATGATTTCCACTAGAACCATATTGTATTGATTCGTTCGTTGCGCAATGACTGAGTTAAATTTAATTAATGTCGTTAACGTTAAATGGCCTTTAAGTGTCATTTTGTCTGCGAAGGTTAAAGTGCCCAGTTTAAGAAAATGGCCTTATTAATTGTCTTCTCCTATCATTCTGTGGATATCGTAAAAGATTGCCAAAGGAAACCTCACTGGTCACCCAATATGAGCTGCATATTTGCAGCGATAAGCACACAAGCTGTCACGGAAGCGGTTCTTTATTTGGTTAAAAGTGGTATAAATCAGACTATAAAGTACATAATATCTACACCGGTGTATACTCAAACGCCACTTAAATCTGAGAGCTGCTTAAAATTAACGTGTCATACAAAAAAAAACAATATAAAAATTTCAAACGGTGAACTTAAACTTAAATAGTTGAGTACAGTTTGAGTATCTGACATAAGTGACTCTAACTAAAAAGATCCATTAAGTTTTTCATACTTATTCTATCAATCAATCATCCACCAATTCTTTGGAACGTTTATAAAGAAACTGTTTTCTTCGTTCTTCCCGGCTCATTCATAACACTGAACTAATTAACGTGGAACAATAGCAGCTGTGACGTCACCGCGCACGCGCGCCGCAGACGCCGCCGCGCGTAAACTGGCGCACTTAATTACGCGCCAGTAGCAAGATCAAGGCTGTGGGGGGCTGTAAGTTAGGGGTTGTAGCGGCTCATTGATATTATAGTATTAATTTTATTAACAAAATAAAATATCACTATGAGGTCACCACATAACAAGTTAAGTTATTGACATCGATAGGACTACCATCGATCCTCCAAAACTGAATTGGAATATCAACAAGCAATCTAAGGCCGGGGTCAATAAATCAATCTTAACTCTGAGATTGAGTTATTTTAGAAATGTCAGTTTGGAATGAAAGCAAAATATTTTCGCCGTTCAATCTTTCAGAATTATATTGATTTTATTAATCCGGCTAACAATTTATTACAGACTCAACAGTATTATCTATCGGACTAATTATATCACATCTATCACAGTATCCTATCAAGCTATGTAAACATTTACAGACAATAAATAATGCAATATTAAATTATAGATCTGTTTTCCAAAAAAGAAACAATTATAGCTATAGCCAGAATGATTGCATATTTACTTTACTTTGACATAAGAATATATATCACAGGTATTACAACTCATTGGACAAACTATGGGTCATTTGAAAACGCTGTCGCTCGTGCCTCACGCGCATGCGCGCGTGCACTACCGCGACCGCCCCGTGAGAACTGGAGCGGTATTTTTTTCACTTTTACCCTCGAACCAATTGTTACGATTGACGTGGTTTACGCCCGTCAACTGTTACTTAATATACTGTTGTTTTATAATTGTGTTATATATAATAGTCACTGTAGTAGACCGGTGAAGGAACACATCGTGAGGAAACCTGCGTATCTGAGAGAGCCCCTCAAAAGATGTGTGAAGTCCGCCAACCCGCACTGGGCCAGCGTGGTGGACTATGGCCTAATCCCCCTCGCATTGTGGGGAGGCCTGTGCCCAGTAGTGGGACATTTAAAAAGGCGGGTATTGTTATATTGTATTATTGTCAGCTGTTACGTCGGATTTATTCGTGTCGTCGCAGGAAGATTAGTTAATCTCATTGCCTAGTCTTTTAATAGTACGACGCGGACGTCGTAATTTTTTTAAGGTTCAATCACAAGAATTACCAACAGGCAAACTATAAATCTAAATATATTTTAGCGACTTCATCAGATACGATTCTCCATAGAATGTTTAAAAACTGTCATAGCGCGTTTCAAGGTTGTATGGAGAATCATCAGCGCCATCTATGCATCTTATAGCGAGGCTGATGACGCTACAATATCGTAACTACGTAATACTCGTGCGTACATACGTCTCGCGTGATCTAATTATAGAAAATTACTATTGTAATGTGTTTACCGTCTTCACTTCCAATTGTTAGCAAGATAAAAATCACACGGTATTTGCAACACACCATATATTAATACAGAGCTTGGCTCAAAATAGTGAGCATAAAGGTGATGTAGACTTTGCATTTTATAATAAATAAATAAATAAATTGAGACAGACAAAACTGAGGCTACTAAGTGCGCCCGAGTTAATCTTGCGTGGCTAAATATGACCACAAGAAACTCTATCCAGCTTTTCATTTCTCTGAAGCAATTACATTTTTGTTTGATACATTCTCACTCATATTATCTTACAAAAACGATTTAAGAACGAATCCTACAAACTCTCTTCATTACCAAATGTCCAAACAATAAATTACTAATACAGAAATCAAATAGAACCTCGTCGTTTCGAAATCCCATATCACACCTTCATTTACAAACTGACAAACTTAATCATGGATTTAACCATTGGAAATGCAAATACAAGCGTTTTACACTTTACAATACAATCGAAACAACATTAATACATTCAAAAATAACCTCTATGGCAGTACATATAGAGGTCTTGAGATACTGCATTAGTATCGGTGTGAGTATAGAAATTAATGTAAAGAAAATATTTCGATATTTCAACAGTTACAAAAAAAACTAAGTTATGTTTGCGTTTAAAATATTTCCTGCCATTCTTATCACGATGGTATTAGAGTTAAAATTCCTGTGTCTTCTTATTTCTGTGTAACCAAAGTAAGTATAAACGCGTGTATTGATTCATTGGTGCCCAACGGTGGTAATAAGGTCTAATGAGTGGTCCGAGAAACGTGATTGGTCGTTATGATTAGTGGTACGGATTAAGGAGATGTTAATCCCAGTACACATTTAGCGGAGGTCGTGGTTAAGGTATTTGTAGTCAGTAATGTTATAACTTTATTTGGTAAAGGCAGGCTTTAAAATTACTTATCATGTTTTTTTTTTTATTTCTGCGTGACCACATTGAACATTTTTGTTCTCACCGTACAACTATAGGGCCGTAGCAAAATGTTGTGCTAGAAGTCAGTATTGCCATGTGGAAATTAACTGATTTACATGAAAAAAAAAATCTGATTCTAAAAAAATAAACTCTAGGAGAACTTCTTAAAAAGATAAACCGTCGATCATAGCTAATTCGTTTGTATTAGATCGAGGTTGAGGATTTTTTTATAATGACATTAATGTGCATATTGTCAGTACAATCTTTAAAAATTTGGGTTCACAAAAATTTGCTAACTGCATTAAGGTATAATAAAAAAAAAAAGTATAAACAGTCAAACGGTCTTTGTAAACACACCTCAATTTCTCTAAATAGTAATAAATAATGATACTGGTCTCATCTAGATTAATTTTGGAATTTGAAATTAGAACGTCAAAACACAATCAATAAAGATTGAACGAGATCAATGTGTTTCGGAAATGATCTACTTAACTAATTTATTATGAATTTGTTATATTTATAGAAGCTTATAACAGACTGGGTGACATATTTGTGTTATGACTTATGGATTATTTTTTGTGCAGTTAAGTACATACATATGGTACCACGTATTTTGTTTTACTATTTTTAAACTAATCCATATGAATCCTATGATCGGTCTTCCACTAATATATCGTTTCTACATTTTATTTTATATACAGTGTGAATTGTAGTATCGAACCAAATAATGTTGATTGTCTGTCTGTGGTCGAAGAATAATGTGCCCCAACCCTAACGTCGTCACAGTAATGTTAAATGATCATAGCACGCTCATAATTGGTGCAGACGCGCCTATGTTTGTTATTACCACGATTCTTCATCGCTATTTGTATGCGCTCACGTTAGGTGATCGCTGTACCGTGTGTGATTAGCTTTACTAAGATATCAAGACCGATTGATGTGTGTTTCCTTCCGACAATTTGTTGATAGTGTTTCCAGTCTCCTCTCTTTCAATACTACTCATAAAACCAGAACAGACGTATGCTCATAATGAAACATGTTGGCAATAAAAATCTAGAAATAAGCCGTTAAATAACAAGTCAAAAAAAAACGGACAGACATCGTATTCATTTGTTAAGCAATCTTTTAACAATGTAAACGATCCATCGTCGATCATACCGAGTTACAAATGCAAATTCACTATTAATGATCGAAATTCAACTGGTTTTCTACAATCTAGATATGTTTTTGACTAAAACAATCAAAATTCATCTCGAATACGAAAAGGAGCGATAGCAAAACATTTATCTCAATAGCAATTTAACCCTTCGTAACAAATAGCGTGATGATATCGTATCAAGATCGCGTGTACCGCCAGCATAAAAGTTCAAACATCACGCCATGAAATTTAATTTGTGACAATAATTGTCCGTTTCATAATCATTGTGTGTTTTCTTGATTGCCCCGTGATTGTTTTGAGCTGAATCGATTTATCGATGTTTGAATTTGTAATCGATTACAAAATCGATCGTATGTTTATAAATGTCATGGATTTTACGCTTAGTTGTATGAATAATTGAACTATAAAACACATAGGTTGATAGTTCCATTTTATTTAGCCTCATAATCATTTTGAAGATTTGTTAATTATGTTTTTTTTTTCACGTTTTGCGCATTCAATAAATGGTGCAAAAGAAGTAATGAACCATGCCGAATTATAGTATTGTTTTCTAATCAAATTATATTTATCGTGAAAACTTACAAAATACAAAATTCTGACTTACAAAATATTTTTGCATTTTTTGATAATCATGAATAAAATGCTAACCTAACATGACCGTATCAGTTCAAATTAAATGCAAAATAATTAGAGTCAACCATATGACACCGAACAGTCGAAGGCTTTCTTCTTTAAAATGATATTATTATAACAGTACTACTATCATACACATTTGTAGCTAAATTTTTTTTTTTTATTACATTTTAGGTAAGTATTTGATCTCGATCTCACCTGATGGTAAGTGATGATGAGATCTATGATGGAGCATACTTGCCTAGGTAGGATGGCGGCAGTAGATCGGGTAGCTGATCTGACCCGCAATCCATGAATGGCAACACCGAAAATCATGCCGGAACACGGCTAGGCCGCTTGGCGACATGGCTTTGTTCAGTGGGTGGTGACTAACCACGGCCGAAGCCTACCACCAGTAGAGTTGTCACCTAGTTGGCACCTCCCAGGGTCACGTGTAGGGTATCTCGAGGGTATTTAATTCTCCTACGGACGAAGGTGACTTGACCCCAAAAACTACACCAAACTCCAATAAAATATGAATCAGACTGTATCTACACATACAAAGTAATAAAGTTTCAAAGCTACCGCGCTCTGCGGACGCTACACCGCAATTACAGTCCGTTCTACATAACGAAGCGAGTCAATCGCTATATGAGTTTCCCACGGCTGGGCCCGATACTATCCACGTGTGATTTTTAATCTGACCCTTATTACTGAAGATGTGGCGGTCTGAGGACCTGTAAGGTCATGTCATGTTGCGCTTAGATGTGTTTCAGAGTCCCTGTATTGCTTAGTGTCAAGATCGTGTTATTTTTTTTGTTTTTGCTCGCTAAAGTGACGTAGAGTTTTTTATTCTAAGAAATCATTTAGTGTTGTCTAAAAATTTCTGATACCGAAATAGTGATGAAAGCAATAGTAATAATGGCCCAGCATTACGCCTGTTTTATGATGATTTATTAATCCAAATAGAATATTAACTGCAGTGTATCATACAGGAAAATATTTTATTATAGTTACATTTAAATAAAATGATATTTGTGGATATTTTTAGTACGACTTTAATTATATCATTTATCACAGCAAATAAATTGTTTATCACATAACAAGTTAATCAGAAACAAGTAATTATACTAATCGAAACGACCTTTTCACATTATTTCAGTATGTAATAGATAGTACACAACTTGTTCAAAGTCGGTCAAATAACATTATTAATGCAGCGAACGTCGTCAGGTCAACATTTAACGATAACCTTTAAACGCGAAATGAAACTCAATAATTAGCTAACGAAAGCACATATTTACATAACAACATTATCTGCGAACATTTATCTCAAACAATAACCTTTCAAAGTGTGTGAATTTTTTAATCAAAAACAAACATATCAGTAATAAATAAATCTAAAAAGTAATTATGTGAGTCGTGATCTATTTCATAAAAAGCTTTCGAGTTTGCTTAACATATAAAAAATTGATAGAAATCTACATTTAAATATATTATCTATTATACTTATAGAAAATATGTTTTACATATTTTAGATTGATTTTAGCTTATTCGAAGAGGATAACGGAACTTTTAGTTTTATAATGAACTTATGTTTTAAAAATACACACAAAGAGATTAATGTGGCTGAAAATGGTAGTATCCGAGCGAACGATATGGAGCAATACTGTGGTTTAGAGCAGTTCGCCCTCAGTCCATGGTACGGGACCCATAATACAATCTTTGCTTAGAGTGGGAACATTCGTTGTGACCTTTGCGTAGTTCTTGGACATAGCATTATGCTATATACAAGATCTACCTACTTAGTATTGAGACCTTACACCAGTATCGCTCTTACATATTTTCGTAAATATTATGTCATCGCAGCATTAATATACTCAAAAAACCCTACCCTATTAGGTAAGATATAAGGCATCTTGAATTCGGCTCGCGAACGCGGAAGATGGCCCAAGCTCTCGATTTACTTTCATATATCGAGCGTGGTGCGTAGAAGTGGGTGCTAACACAAGGCCCACCGGAACCGTTGTTGCGTGCCATCAAATACTCGGCGAACCATGAAGCTGTGAGATATTTGGACAAATCAAAATATTGCCAAAAAGTATTAGTCATAAAAAAATACTGTACTAAAAAAGCAACGATAACGATTAGATCGTTTAGATGGTTAATATGAACAATTAAAACAATAACTATCTGTCAAATGCAATACGTTACAACTTTGCCTAGTAATAAAAAAAAACTCACTGAACTACTAACAATACAATTTATTACACCTGCATTATAGTGTTGGTCAATATATTTATTGTTAATCATAGTCTGATCTCTGATGCTCTCGAGTCCTTCACATTTGCCTTCAAAACGATTATTAAAAAACAAATCTGAGAATCGAGACTACAATTAATTTGAATTGATATTCACACACATGTTAGGTCAAATCATTGTTATTAGAACAATAGATGCTAAATGTTATATAAATATCAGATGATCGTAATAATAAATATATGTATAATGATAGACTTAACTATGCCACAATATGATTCTACGTAATATTTAATTAATTGAACGTTGGCTCTTAAATCACGCAGTTTTGTCATATTTAAGTATATATTTGTTAATTTACTGACCGTATAGATACATACAGATGTTAATTTTCTATAACATGAGTCTTTTAACACACATTAAACTATCGCAACATAAAAAACCGGATACAAGTCCGGGCACAGAGTCTTGCCGCGAGATAAATACGTAAGCAAAAAAAAACAAAAAGTCCGCGAAATATGTGAATCACGGCGACCCTATTAACCCGTGCGTGCAGCGTGCGTCCAAGTATCCGCGCACAAAAGCCGCTAATTCGTCCGCTATCAATCCGGCCGGCATCTGGACGTGCTAATTTGGAAACTCGACGACTTTCGCTGCTGACTGTTTGTGTGATCATTATCGGTGACAGGGTACCGGGGACACAATAGTAAGTGTGTTGATACATCATAAAGTGAATTTGCTTTTTCACTTAACGATAAAAAGATTTTTGAAATTAATGTGAGATATTGGTTTCTTAATATTTACGCGAATACTTAAAGATTGAAATAAAACGAATTTAACGGATTCTATCGCGTTTATTTTATGTATTTACGTTCCTGACGTTTCGACTGCTTTACAGCAACCACGTTCACAGGAGGACGGTGGATGTCCTAGTTTTATTTAAATAATGTGAGTATTTTTTTGTTAGTTTGAAAGTGGGTATGTGATTGTTGCACGTAAGCGTGTCTATAGTCTACTTCTTCTGTTAAAAAGAATCGTAGGTACATGCTAAGTTTAAGTTATGCAACTATAATGACAAGAGAACGACAATATAAATGGCATATTATCGTATTTCACACAACTCTTCTTATTAATGAAATGTATATGTCTTGATTGCAACTTTTTTTTAATAATACAGATAGATTGACTCAGGTCATTGAAATGACTCACTCGGTCTTCGTGTTCCAAAATAAAACAGTAAAATGGTTTTTTTTTTCTTTACTTTCCCGTATGCCACCCATTACCAACAGGACATGCCATCGCACGTATGGTCTATTAACGCGGCCATAACTCGGAAACGTCTTTTGTACTATGATTTTTGTGCTAACCGTATTTGAATGCGCGAGCGCATTGTGAGTGTATATTAACACAGCACTTAAGCTGTTAGAGCCTTGGTAATAGCGTAGTGTGGGTGTCCGACCTGATCTTACCATTATTGTATTTAGAGACTAAAGGGAATTATTATGTTTGATATTCTTACTTTTTTTATGAATTTATTTTATCATAAAAATTACATATCACGTCGTCTTTTTTATAACAAAGAGCCAATATCACCAAATCAAATACATTAATTGTAATTATGACAAGTCACTACTACGGAAATATATTTAAAAAGTGCTTAAAAGAACAAAATAAATTTTAAGCCATATTTTCTTAGCTATGGATAACAAAAAAAAATGCCAGTCAACCCGTCTTGATCCAGTCACTGCTACCCCAGAAATCACAACTTAAAAGGGTTTAGTTAACAAGTTGTAAATCAATCATTCCATGTTTACAAAATTTAAGCCGTTACGATAATAGGACGAAAATAAATGTATTATTTGTAGCCAAACTGTGTGAGAGGGTTAGAAGATTAGTACGGTTTACAAACCCCTGGTTTGTTTATTTACCCCCAAATATAGTCGTGGTATATCTGTAAAGGCAATGTTTTTAATGTTTCTTTTTTAATTTTCAGGTAATTTCACTTGATTCTATATCACTACAGACAGCGCGTGAGTTGGTAAGAAATTAACTTATATTTATGACTTTATAATTCTGTCTTAGAGTTGAATTTGTACTTGCCTACAATATGATTTGCATTTATATTGAAAATGTTTCAGCGGCTCTTTGAAGACAATTTAACAAATTTCAAGCATACGGTCGATTTAAAATCAGTCATTAGCCCAACAATGCCTAATAGGGGTGGGCGGTATGCACTCCTCTATTCTCGGGCCGGATTGGCCCCACTTCGGGGTCACTCGGGTCGCTATAAGACGCCGAAAGAATTATGCTTCAATTGTTTTACTTTCCGCGCCGCGCTCGGACTTGTTCTTTTTTCAAAATGAAATATCGATCGACGCATCCAAGAATTTGTAGCAAGTTTTTTTGTATCGATTGTGTAGTATCGATCGTTGTTTAACGGTCAAGAATCGATATTGTTTTATTACTTACGAACGAGGTGTGAAGCGATGTCGACACGTTTCGAACATCAATTCAGTGCCTGTTACGTCAGCGGATTCCTTTATGGACTTTATAATATTGATGCCTAATGGTAATCTAGAAAAGATTCAACGTAACTCTAGTTGTATTTAGATTAAATATCATGTAAAAGCTGTGTTATAAGGTGTTAATTTACATAAAATCTTCAATTCAAAATACTGCTCTCATTTTTGTCTGTAGTTATAACTGACCAGAGTATAGGTTCGCACGCCAATTAAAAATAGTTAAAACTAAATCGTCCGGTTACACCGCTCCCGTAATTAACTAAAGGTTAAACTGTAATCAAGATGTAATTGTATACAATCGCTTTTCGCCCGAGGCTGTTAGTAATTTAATATCTTTGATACATTACAAACTACATTAGGGCAAGACAGTAAAGAAACATGTGCGCATTTAAAGATGATACGCGTTTAACCGACTTCAAAAAAAGGAGGAGGTACTCAATTCGATTGTATATTATTTTTATTAAGATCGCAACTGTTATCGTGTGTGAGAATTATAAAAATAATATATTTTATTTGATCTCTTCGTCTGCTAGTTTAAGGGTGAGACCCTTATGGGTATAGCTGTAAAGCTCCACCCCTATGTCGCCATCTAGAGCAGCCTCTTTCACCTCCTTATATGACATAACACCGTCCTTTTCATGTAGCTTATTCTTGGACTTCTCGTTCATGCTTTCATTCTATCATCCGCTCTAAGATTTTAAAGGCATCATTAAACATGAGATGGCCTATCATTTTCCTTCTTCGAATTCGTATTATTTTTTCATATATTATATAATATGAACTCAGTCTCTTCCAGTCTAAAAGAATCCGCGTCTACACCAGTTGTGAGCCTGTGGGCGACTCGTAATGTCTCTTTTTGATCTCAATTGCCGACTATTATAATCCGAGTTTTAATTATAGCTGAACTAAACGATGGCTCCGGACCGCACATGTATTTCACTAGTAATATTTACATTGAGTTTTAATTACAGTTATTAGTCATTTATATCTATTACGATATTTTTTCTTTGTTAATGAACAATAAAAAAAATATTTTATGTTTTTAACCACACTTCGGTTTCGTACTGAATAATCTAGTCCTGAAAGTATTACCTATCTCAAACTAGACGTGTATAATTTCCGTAGTCGGCCTCCATCAATCCCGCGGAACCTCAGCTTTAGGCCCATTACAACCTTAATAACCTCACTTTGTTCAACACATAATAAAGCAATGCGTTCGAACACTTCCACCAATGGACCAACATTATTTTGCTATCCAAAAAAATATTGCTATCATTTTTAACTTTATACTTTCAAAAATAAGGTTTAAAATTGGAGTTTTCACGGGTACAGATCAAAGGGCGACTACGATTCCAGCGTTATAACATCATCGCTGGATAGTGATGCGCCCGAAGCGTTAAGCACGATTCCGTTTCTATCCTCTTCTGACGAATGGTTAATGATAATATCTTCTCTCTCGTACCGGGATATAGCAGTGTCATTTTTGTAAATTGACCTGTGATCCTGAAATGTAGATATTATTTTACAAATGAATTATAACCATCTGCGCCTTAGAGGTCAGATTGTGTTGAATGATTTTGTCATTTATTAGTGGAACTCCTGCCAACGAATGATTGTAAAATATATTTCTGTTAGAAAAACGTTTGGGATAATTATTATATCTGGATATTAGGAAGTACTACTAAATAAACTAATAACTACTTAATAACTAACAACACATTTAATTTTGTCTTAAAGTTACGACAACATAATATAGTAAATTAACCTATATGTAGATTTGAAGACAAAGGCTGGAGTGCACCATCTACTTAACTACCGTCAAATCTCCACATATTCTGTCAGATTCTCTATTTATTTTACTGTAGTTAAATTTAACCGTGGACGGTGCACTCCAACCTGGATATAATCAAATATATCTTATTTTCAACCATGATTATCAATTGCTAAACGGTGAAGGAAAACATCGCGAGGAAACCTGCATGTCTGAGAGAACCCCTCGAAAGTCGTGTGAAGTCACCAACCCGCACTGGGCCAGCGTGGTGGACTATGACCTATTACCCCTCGGATTGGGGGGAGGCCTGTGCCCAACAGTGGGACATTAAAATGGCTGGTATTATTATTATATGTCTCTCTCCACACTGGCTACGGGATCTTTGGAAGGCTTGCGTGGGAACATGGACCCAACACGTAGAGGCACTTTTTGAGAATTTTAATGTTATGTTAGCCACCTGCTGGGGTTAATTGCTAAAAGTGATAGTACAAACAGCGAATCGACCTCAGCAGGCGGAGGAACTATTGCTATCATTATTATTATTATATATGCAAGTATAATATAGGATCATCAATCTCTGATCACTCATCTCTCGACATAATCGTGGGCCTGAATTCAATTTCATTATGACGAGTGCCAAAAGCGACCGCCATTCTGCCAGCTTTCCGCCCACACGTACCCACATGCGCCACGGTCGATTTCTATTGTTTATACACTTGCCCGAGATAACTATCGCAGATGCACAGATTAGTTTTAAATCGAAAGCAATATGTTAGCGAGATTGCGTTTGAGGAGGTGGGCTTTGATATGCAATCGGTTGAAGCAGACCTTGATATTATATTATATAGCCAGAAATTCCAATTAGGTCAGAAGCGAAGGATGAACATGTTTTAAGAAGGCTGTCGCTGACGTTTGGGTACACCTATATAATGTACAAAGTAACATAAGGGTTACTATTCTGAAAAAATACGACGGAACTAGGGGCTAAAAGATTCCCAAACAATTCAACGATCTAAAAATCTTTGCTTTGAGTAGAGTAAGTATTCAATAGTTAAGCTTAAACAAGGAAAAAGTAATACCTATTACGTTGACAATTCTATGAATTCTATCACTGGCCCTGTGGCGCAACGGATAACGCGTCTGACTACGGATCAGAAGATTCCAGGTTCGAATCCTGGCAGGGTCGCGATGTTTTTGTTATCACCGCCCTACTAAAAAAACCTTTGTATATATTCAGATACTCAGATTTATGCTAAACTATGGGATAACATTCGCTTATAAATTTCTCTCATAATCGCATCATTAATTTCTCTTGAGCCAAGGCACTTGCAAATTAATCTGTCGTTCAATTATTCAAATTGATTAAATATATTTAAATTTTAAAATACAGTTTTTTATAAACTGATTATAAATGCGTTTAACGCACAGACATATAGCAATAACGCATTTATATAGGCGGTTTCCCACGGTCCGCCCGCCCACGCGCCCGCCCGCCCGCCCTCTTCGCGTAGATGTAGAGTTATTTATAGCCTATCATACTTTACACTTCACGGTAACACTTTCTATTTGTATAACGTTTTAAAACAACAATATGTTATTTCATAGTGTAGTGTACTGTAGTGTAATACATAAAATCAATTTTGTTTTGACACTCAAATCATATTAGAATCAGCAACTATCGATATACCTATTCTAAATATTGAGACGCTACATTTTAATATATAGCACCCTACTGCCAATTCCTATTATATGGAGATCGACAGCTCACCACCGTGAAATTAAAATTCACGCTGGGGCGGGACTAAAACCGTTCGACCCTTTATCACTTTAAGATCGATTATCATTTGCACATCATACTCTAGGTACATCTATATAAATAAATATTAAATACTGTGCGTTGGTGAACTATAAATCGGCGGGAACTATTAGGCATTTTTAAAGGCTCCTAACAATCCAAATACTGTTATAGGGAAAAATATGATCTCTTATGAAAACTCCGATCTGAATGAAAAAAAATATCTGGAAAATTTGGCATTTTAGAATCCGTCTGTCGGGTCATCTAGAATAAATGACGAAAATAGCCTTTGGGGATTGCAGGTCATTTTGTATTGATTTGAATTTAGAACATTCAAAATCTTAGTGTGTTGTTTCGCACAATACACTAAGATTTTGTGTTGTTGGGGGTAGCGCAATAATCATTATCTAGGAGTTTACATAACTGATGAAACACTTTCATGGCTGAGTTTACATACATCGCAACTGCTCCATCCAGTTCCTATTATGTTTCTATTTCTTTGGAACAGGTACGTTATCTAAAGTCTTTATATCTTTATAGGTTTTATCTTGAAATATCATCTGTCCGAGCGGCTGTAGCCGATAACTAGTGTTAACTCGCGTATAGCTAACTTGCGTTCGATGGGGAATTAATTCAATGTTTATTGCAATTTGTGGATAGACCTTTGACTTCCGGTAGTTGAGCACTTATGTTGAACTTTATGTGGGACTGGTGGCGTATGTGTGTGGATTTAAACATCCTTGTGTAAAATAGTAGAACCTTTTTCCGTAATCTACAATACGGTTGTGTACACTATATGCAAACAAATATAAATAAATAAATATCGCCATACGAACACACCAACTATACGGTCCCACTTTAAGCTTAACGCTTGTGTTATGGGTACCGTACAATGGACTGAGGGCGAACTCAGTATATAATACTTATATACATATTAAACATCCATGACTCGGGTACAAACATTCGTGCTCATCACACAAAGCTTGTGTCCCTACTAGGATTCGAACCCGGGACCCTCGGCGCAGAAAGCAGAGTCACTACCACTGCGCTAATCAGGCCGTCTATATACATTAATATTTTTTGATAGTTTATTTTAGGCCTCGATTTTCAACTTGCAGTACAAAATACATACATGCATAACATACAAATACCAATAAATCACTAGCTTTTGCACGTTGTTCCGCCCGCGCAACCAATGATTTTGCTGCACCAATGACGTAGCATGATAATACTCCTACCCTTACATATATATGGAACCGACGAGTTTGCTATATTTATTTGTAGTATGGAACTATAGACTATCCAATACTGAAAATCCTGTTAATGTGATGTTTTATAAAAAAATGCTAAACACGAGACGTCCGTTGTTGCACTATTTTATTACATTGTCATTTCAATACAAAAAAAAACAAATACTAATTCGAAATATGTAATGTATTTAACGGGAAATATCATTACAATGTTCTGGTTCTATTGATTTATGATCTATGATGTAGAAATATCAACAACAGTCCCAGCGAAACTATCGTCAATATATTCCTAAAATTCAGTAGAAAACCGAATACATGGGAAACTGTTAGCAGTGGTTGCTCGGAGCGGTTCGTGGGTTCAAGCCGTAATGGAGCACGATCATACGGGCATGCCCCATGGGACTCGTATGGGAAACTGTAGCGGTGTAATTGAGACCTTCTGTGCCTACTTAACGATAGTGGTGATTCGGTATTGCTGTTATTTTGTGTGTAATGGCGTGTGGATTGCACCCGCGGGTGTACATTGCTAAGACATAGCATATTTATATAATCGTCTGTGCATGTAGTAACGTGTAAATGAACGCAAAACCAACAAGACCAAAGTTTTGTTGCTCAAAAAAATATCGGAGCCGACGAGTTGCTTTAAACAAATATATAAACAGTATTAAATTAATAATTAATTCACTCAACTTTAACTTGGAGAGTTTATGATTATTTAGCGGCGGTCTGTACCTACTGTGGGTATACAGTATACAGACATCACCGCGGGGGGAAACTAGTATCTAAACTGCATACAGATTGCAATCTCTAAAACCCGATTAGCAAACCATAGGTTAACGACGGTAACGGTAATAACAGTAAAGAAAAATATTCGTCGCAAGTCCATAGAAGAGATCGAATCTTCACATAAACATGTGATATTATTTGATCGTGCGCCGATTTCATACGAAGATTACCGATGTACCCCGATAGCTATCGTCGCGTTCTTAATTTTATGAGTAGTTTGCGGCGAGCATACTGATGTCGCGTATCCTGTGTAATCATCCGTGGAAGGGAAGTAAGGCTACGATAAGGGGAAAGGAGATGATCGGAGACAGAATTCCGTGTCCTCTCGAGCCATAAGTGATCTTAATACGTTAAACATATGATAATAAATAAATATGTTCAACTGTTCCAAGACCATTTTGGATATTTTAATTATTACTTAAGGATATAAAAAGGTTTATTGTAAAATATGAATATTGGGATATTTTATTGAAAAGGATAATTACTCGCCGCCCCGCCCAATATCAAACGCAGTCAAGATAAATCTCAATATTTCTGAATAGCGGTTTTTATACTTACGCTCTTTAACGCATGTATCAGCTTTCGTGCGGGAAAGAGCACGTGTGTAAAGATAAATATATGAAGAGAACAAAATCGCGTCGGCTGCGCCTCTTCCATAGCAGCAGAAGCAGTGAATCGCGCGTCTTTTGTCTTTACAAAGACGTGTTTTATATTCTAAGCAAAAATGGAGCAATCGTGCGCAAATGATCTACTTAAAAAAAAACTGAATAAGCAATCACTCGCTATTACGCGTGCGAGTTTTCGCGCGTTTAATACCTTACACTCAGTCTATAAAACTATAATTACTGGTCTAAAGGATCTCACATTTATATCATTTATTAATTTATAGAGAAATTAACCTCTCCCTGGCACCCGAGCTACGCATAGCTTGAAAATAAAACAGGTACACCGTAAATTATCATAAAAATTAAAACGTTGAAAATATTCGAAGCAATATATTTGCTGGATGCGCGCACGCGACTGCCCGGTATATAAAAAATGCTTAAATTAACAATCTTATAAAAATTCACGTCGCCTTATTATAGGTACATAATATTCTTATACTTTACTCGAAAAGCGTAAATCATTATGCATGTAGTAGATACATAATAAATTACTTACGATTCATGATAATCGACTTTAAAAAAAAGCAAACCATAATGCTTAGGAATCATCTCGAATCGACGAAACTAAGATTATAGTCCTAAACGCGACGTCATGAATCAACTTTACATCATCCGTTTATCTAAGTACAACTACAATCATCACACAAATCATGGCTTCTTATTCTTTAATTAATAAGTATAACACATTAACAGTATGAGCTTGTATATCTACATATACGAGTACTCTGACATAAATATTATTTAACAAATTAACACAGGTTATGCTTGTTTTTTTTATTATTATTTATTATGACTTTGAATCTTTACCGTCTTATTTTTTTGTATAAATTGACCTGCTCGACCGCATATTTTTTTGAACCTAATAAATAATTGACTGTTTTGTATAGAAATCGATCGATAATACTTTCAAGATTAATTATAAGTTATTTGATTGGGAAAAAGTTGAAAGGTTACGGACGATATACTAAACAAATTGAACAGGGTGTTTTGAAATACTATGGATATATATGCACATAAAGTCTTTATATTTTGCCGAAATTCTATTAATCTTGCTGATTGTACCTATCATTAAAATATAATAGTCATTCGAAAATCATTATATGGTCACTGGACTCCAATGAGTGACAATATTATGATGATTCATGATTAAGTTTTTTCTATTGGTACGGATTTAATAGCTCTGTATATTAATAGGCTTCAAAGCTTTATGTATGGCGCTGATATACCCACAAATCGTTACCTATTTCAAAGATTATATCGAAACATCCCACAGAGCTGGAAACATATATGCAAAATCAGATTCCTGACTCGATTCCTTGAAGTCCCTCAAAGGGCACAATGTCATATTACCCGAAATAGCTCTTACCACACATCAAATAAGGTATAAAATGATTCGAACGTATTCTAACCACCCGCTGTGCGCGTTAGCAGTCCAATTCAAAAAATAAAATATCAATTCGTTAAATAATAAAATCTTAGAGCAGTCACACGAAGTCATAGCGGCCAAAATTTATTTGTGCGCCAACGATATCATAAGCTCATCATTATACACCTTATTACCATGAAAACAAGGTCTTATAATTCACGTAGCATGGGCCAAAATAAGTTTGTAAACGCGCGGGGAATCGCATAAATTCGAATAAAAACGTCAAAAATGAATTCTCAAGATCGTAATCGCAATAAAGTTAATAATATCGCGATGAAATTTGAAATGAATAAAAATAAACAATTGATGTGTGGCGTCGTTATGAATTAGTTTACAATGCGTTTACAAACGCGATGCGACCGACATTCTGATAACCATATTTTAAATAACTTCTTAAAAAAGGACACCAAAGTCTGATAGACTTCCGGCACACGACTAGCATTTTCGCAAGGTCAATAAATAACATGCAATGCTTTACAGACATCAGGATATTATCTTAAATAATAGCAAAAAATAATTTAAATGATCTAACTCTTAAGATTTTTAGCATAATGTAATAGAAAAAAGTTCTCGCTTTTAATAAGTCGCACTTACGATTCGATCATTAAGCTCAAAATGATTTAATCTTAAATAGTACTTAATACTTTAAACTTAAGTGAAAATAGTTAGCCAGTTACCCTTTAAACTTATTTAATTTAATTCCGACGGTTTTCGTTTTCGACCGAATACCGGCGCATACGCACTGCTACCTTTGCACTGACGACACTTGTAGTTCCAATTACGCTTACAATCTATCTCGGCGACGTGATTGGTCGACGAATTGTTAAATTTATACAATAGACCGCCGCCAGCTAGATAGTGGTACAAGGCTAAAGAAATAGCGATTTAAAATTTCTCATATTGAACAAAAGGAGCTTATACCAGTACAAACTTTATTCGGTTAGAAACACATGATACCATTTAACATATGTTGAAATAAAAGTATTATGTTTAAAAGTTCTCAGTAAAATCGAAAAATTTCAATATTTTGTGCTATTAGCACTAAAGTTTATAGTTGAAATTAGAACTTAAATAACATCCTGTTAATCATTAAAACTGAGTTATTATGATTGTTTAAAACATAAATGAAGGTACTCGGGGTTTAGTAATTGCCAATCAATATCAATTTGCAATCAATTTCAGTTTTCTTAAAAAAAATAAAGGTCAGTTTAGTTATAAAAGTATGACCTATTCCAATAGTTAATAGGTCAACACATCATGTATGATAATAACACAATTAAGTAATATTTACATCTGTTAATAATTATAACGATACCTATCCTATTAAAATTTTACTATCTTTTCCAGCGGCTTCGCCCACGGTGGATTTCGAGGTTAAAAAAAGCATTTTTTTTTCCAGAATACCAATTTTAATTCGGTAATTTAACGAATTTATGTAATCCATAGTTAAACTTACAAACTATAAAGCCATGCGTTTTTATAATATTACTAGAATTGATTCCGCATAGCCTATATTGAGTGATAAACCTCACCCCAAATATTTGGAGTAGACCACTTTTTATCACAGAATGATTTTAACGTTCATTCAGTACTATCCTAAGGAAAAATTATCATATACTATGATACTTTGACCCTCCACTTAAGTCTCACTCAGCGATTCTTAATAACCCGCTCGACGTTCGTCCCTCACACCGTGCCGTAGCTCCAGTCATAAACCCTACAACCGTATGTCACCAGCTTACTGGCACTCTCCCGCCCATTACGAGCACAAACGCCGCCGACGGTGTAAGGAAGTCCTTTAAACTTGCCACGTAACCTGGCAATAACAGTTTCAATTTAAATTTAGGGTCCAACACGGCACCGAACACGAACGCTGACGCACTACGGGCCTGCGAATGTAAATTACATTTGGTGTGTAAACTACATCGTTTTGATAGGTATCTAATTAATATTGTTGAACCCCAGCGGATAAAAAAAACTTAATACTTTCTAGTTTTCTCGAATGGAGGAAATTATTTCAATGTTATTCCCTTTTCTTGATCGCTAGGATTTGGTATACATGTGTAAAATTAAGTGAATAATTTACAATGCAATTATGATTTGAAAATTAAACATTTCCCATAAAAGGCACACTAAAATAGTTAATCGGCATGATATTATCAATTCCGGAATATTACTAGAAGTACACTGGGTTTAGTTATCGGGAAGAGTACTTACGTGTTTAAATTCTATGTGGGGCCATAGGACAGGTGCCTTACTAGTAATAACGTATGCAAATTGAACGCCGGACTTGAAAACGCGTTCTGATACGAGAACTATTCACATTCTACAGTGGGCTGCCAGTGTTACCAGTGCATTCAACTAATACTTTAAAGTACCTACGCAATTGATATGGCCACTTTTACGTTTGATCTAGAATCCCACTAATATTATAAATGTGAAAGTTTGGATGGATGGATGGATGTTTGTTACTCAATCACGCCAGAACGGCAGAACGGATCCGGATGAAATTTAGCACAGAGATAGATTATAGTCTGGAATAGCACATAGGCTACTTTTTTTCCCGGTAATATGTATGGTTAAATTTTACTCTATGAAAAATTAAAACAAATCTTTAATTTTTCATAGAGTACCAATAAATTCATTTTCTCATACATTCGATTCTGAGGCGGTAAGAAGTTCGCCGGGACAGCTAGTGGTGTATATTTGTTATTTTATTAAAAATGATTATCGAACGTCTCATACTCATCATTTCGGCTCCATGACAAGCCGAAATGATGTCGCTACACTCTCCAGCTCCCTTGACATTTGCTAACAATGACATTGTGTTTCGAGTAAAAGATTAAGTAGTGACGTCACGCGCTGTAATGGACGTTTTACTGCGATTTGCAGTTTTCTTATGCCTTGAACTAGTAAAGACAGTACTGTACATTGAAACTCGATTATAGGAAACACGTCTATTGTAGTTGAGAAAATCGAAGCCAATTTAGTGTCAAGCAAATTAGGCAAACAGTCCTAATTACATGTTGCCAGAACGACGATTCTTGACATCTATCTTCAATGCTGAGGTGAACCCTTCATCCCAGCTTATTCTGGTTAACGTTGGAGTATCAGTAAATAGTAGTAATAGAAGAAATAAAGATACATTAAAAGCTGAAGCAACATGATCAATAATCCAATTGTCTGTGAAAAATTTAGAATTGCTCGCCCACCTAAACCTGGCACCACCAATCCCTAATATAATTTCCCATCACACTGTAAATGTGCGAGATATATGAGTCCTGTGTGGGGCAGCATACTTATTGTAAATCTTCAAGCCAATTATGATGCGAAATATGGCGTGTGCGGCTTGATACATTGCCCCTCTCGTATAAACAGCGGTTGATATGGAGATTTAAAATTGTATTGCATTTGTATAAAACTGTGGTCCCTAAACAGGGAGAGGCATACTGTAGGCCATCTTAGTAACACCGTCAGTATAATTGTCCTCTCGACAATCAACTGTCTCAGAAAGATCATATCTAACTACCAACCGTGGTATAAAAGGCAACTAAAGTTTTATGAAGAGACTCAACATAATATCTGAAGAGAAGGCAAATTAGCAACAAGCCAAGAAAGGATGGAAGCCTCCATTGGGTTTGGTTAAGATACCTGCAATTGAACTGGCACCACACCGTCCCGTCACACCTGTGGCCCCTGCTAAGGAAACTGAGAGAGCTACTCAGGTCCTGGGCAACTCAGCAAAGTCGTCTCAGACAAGACAGCGTCTGTGGAGAGGATAGTTGACCTGATGCGGGGCGCGGCGTTGTATGAATCATGCTCCTTAAATGGTACAGGCCAAATGGAAATGGACTTTCTAAGAATTTGATGTAAGGTCACCGCTTTCGGTACGAAGCAGGGAGTGGCTAATTGGCCTCAGAGCATTCTCTGACCTCCGACATAGACCTCAATAAAACAAATTTCATAATTGCGTATAAAACACCCACACACCGGTCTAATGAATACTTAATCCGGAATCAGTATTACTATTACTTATTCAACTAGACTCAGCCTAGGGTTATACGAGTCAGACTTTCTAGTTCACAACATAATGTACACAATAGTGTACCTTTATCTCTAAACCTTAAGATTCCAATTTCTATCTGAGTTTATATAGTGAATCTTCATAAGATATGATCTGAAAACAACTTTAAATTTATAGAGCTATGGTAGGATTTAGGTTGTGTTTGGTCTATTTTCATGGACACAAGTTTCCAGGGGTCGCGGGATGATACCAACCTTTCACGCGTGGTCTGTGCCTTAGTGGGCGAGGTCTCTCTCATTCTGTGGTGGAAATGTTAGCCGTGTTGGTATTCCAATTATGTGTACCGAGTTCGACTACAAATATGCTGTTATAAAAATAATGGGAAACATTTTTCAATTTTCGAAACAAACGATTAATTAAACGAATTTTAAATGTAATATTTTATAACACGTATGTAAACTTTTTTTTCACAAAATTGACTTGATTGATTGATTGACAACTGCTTAATTTTAACGCGTCATATAACAACTACCGTCTCAAGGAGTTTATAGTGTTTGAGTATTCAAGCGTAGGTCACTTAAAAAATAGTAAGTAAGTCATAATAGTAGCGGTCACAGTAGGGTTGCGGCGCCAGTTATTGGCACAGTGTCGGGGCTCACGCTCGGAGACGTCGTCGTAGTGACCATCCGCTTGCCTCACATCCACAGCCGACCACTGTGACCGACCCAACGTCGCAGATCTGTGATACAGTATGATGTTATTGATTGTTATTTTGGAATCAATCAGATTTTTTTAGAGACTGCTTAAATTTGCGTTTTTTTTTTTATACATTATAGGCAAGCATTTGATCCCGATCTCACCCGATGGCAATTGACGATGAGATCTACGATGGAGCATACTTGCCTAGGTAGGAAGGCGGCAGTAGATCGAGACGCTACATTCACTAGGCACATGCAGCGCAACTGATCTGACCCGCCATCCATAAATGGCAACACCGAACATCATGCCGGAACACGGCAAGGCCGCTTGGCGACATGGCTTTGTTCAGTGAGTGGTGACTAACCACGGCCGAAGCCTACCACCAGTAGAGTTGTCACCTAGTTGGCACCACCCAGGGTCACGTGTAGGGTATCTCGAGGGTACTTAATTCTCCTACGGACGAAGGTGACTCGACCCCAAAATTTGTAGTAGTTAGACGACACTTGTACAATCTCAGTTTTAAACGTAATTATAAAGTTATCGCAAGAATTTGGATAACGACCTAGTTAATATTCCCGTAAATATGCAGCAGTAAAACTGCACGTTTCTTCTAGAGGCGCTGCTGTGAAATGGGAAGATTCTATGTCTTGATTGGTACTGGATGCCGTCAAAACTCGTAAGTACCCCCCCATGAACCTTGGATAGTAGGCTCATGGTGCCCCCTGATATCAAAAACCGGTCTCAATCCGAAATCGATCTTCATACCGGCTTAAAATGCAATCTAGGAAATGTAGTCTTAATTCAAATTTTTAAACTTACTTATGGATATCAGTGATAGCCGAGTAACGCTTGCCTCAGTAACGAGGATCGCAGGATCAAACCAATAGTCCCACCTTTGGGATTTCTGGATACATGTGCGTTCTCATTTTCAACCATGATTATCACTTGCTAAACGGTGAGGGAAAACTATCGTGAAGAAAACGGCATGTCTGAGAGAACCCCGCGAAAGACGTGTAAAGTCCACCAACCCGCACGAGGCCTACGGGGTGGACTATGGCCTAATCCCCCTCGCATTGATGGCAGGCTCGTGCCTAACAGTGAGAGAAGGGGCTGGTATTATTATGGAACAGCCTATAAGTTTAACCGTTTATAGTGCATCATCATCTTTAATATTTGCATCATCGCATCCCGGACGGCGCGTCGCTTCCACCGCACTCGACACTGTAATGACCGTCGAACACATAAATCGGAAACCACGGGTTTGTTACACCATATGTAATTGAAACCTTCGTACACGCTTCGCTACTTATCTAGGATTATTCAATTGTGAGTTTGGAATGTTTTGAAAAATTTACGTTTTTTGTTAGTCGCCCCTAATTTTCGATTGGTATCACCTCTGGTAATCTGGATTGATCCCCATCAGGAAAATCAAAGACCTAAAATCGTGGCTAGTGATGTCTGCTCACATGGCGTTGATTTTGAATGTACTTACAACCACCTCTTTTTAAAAAAAATATGCTGCTTGCTGATTCTTCTCAGTGGAACTAACATTCCGAACCGGTGGTAACTTCTGAGTATTCGTAAAAGCTTTTTTGGCCCAGATTTTTTAATTTATTTTGATTCAAACAAAAAACCTAGCTCGACTAATGTGTGAACGGTACACGGACCCTACAGCTGGTGTGCTCGCCTAGCGATATTATTACAGTGTAATCCAAGCGTCTCGGCACAACATTGATATTATTTAGTGGCGTAATAAGAATTTGATGAGTCGCTATTAACCCGCGAAGGTCGCCGCCCATGGCAAATGTACCGATGTGACACAAGGCCGGTGGTATGTACACGCTACTAAATACATCCTGACCTCACCGTCGTTTTGTAATTTTCGTGGTATTTACCTTTTGTTTTGTGAACCTAGTTGGATGCAGCCGAGTATATACGCTTTATTACTGAGTGTCTATATTTCTGAGGGCTGCTCCTGTGTTCTGTACCTATTAAAATAATTAGATTATGCAATAAAAAGTTATCTGTATCAATGGTAGGTAGTTGTTTATTTCACCGTTGATATAATCCATAGAAAAAGTTTATTTTGTAACTACCTCGCAACATAAGGATCTTCTGGATTCTAATACTAGTATAGATTTGTATGCGGATGAATGAGCGGTGATTTTTGAATGTTTGAAGTTCTGTGAGAAAGATGCATGACATTGTATGTACCTACTTATACCTTGTTTACTATTAAGTTAGTATAATTGGCTTATGGTCGTTCAAATTAAACTAAAAAATAAATAAATAAAAATACCATATTGTTCCAATAAAATCGGAATATTCATTTCTAACCTGTTTTTAATGACGTTTATCAGATGATGCCACTGGACAACGTACCACTGAATAACGTGGGACATTATAGGCGGGCGATTTATTTGCACGCAAGTGTATAAATGTTTAATTACACCATTTGCGTCCGTATTAACGCAGGTAATGTGCATCCATCGGTAACCTATAGTTTAGGTAGGTATAGTTTTAATATCGTATGAATATCAGAAAATTTCTTTTTAATAGTAGAATGTATTTTTTAGGTTTAATTATTTTCTGAGGTATGTCATATAGTTTGCATTTAACTTTAATTGTGCTATGAACTTTTCAAACAAAAAGGAACATTAAATAAACTCATTTCAAAGAAGAGCACGAGGTGTCGGGTTCTAGAAAATGTACTAAATTAAATTAAATTTTTCATGAAGTTTTCATCGCGTTCCCATATCTCTCTTAAACTCATCGAACGACAAATTATCTTTAAATCTATTAAAGCCGACAAAGTATTTATCAATGCGCATCGGCCGCCGTGCGCACGCGCAGCCGCTTTGACACTTGAATGCGCGGGCGCCCCCTCATCCATATTGATCCATCGATCATAGGATCTATGAATTATTGCGTCGGTATTGTGTGATCTAGATCGGAGAGATCTATAGTGAGTAGTTTATGAATAATTATAATATTATTTACATGTGCGTGTCAGATTGATGTATATTATATGAGATCGATTTCGTATCAGCGAGATGTAGTTCCTGCTGGTGTTCAGTTCAATGTTATAGAGCTTTGCAATTTTTTACCGAGTCGCATGTTTTGTTTCCTCTGTATAATTTAGTACCAGGTACCTGAAAGCGGCGAGGATCAAGAAGTATGAACATATAGGATACTTTTATTGACCTCTATCATTAAATAAAAAATAATAAATTACTGTATCTTCTCTAGTGAAGATAGGATACCTCTGAGTATACCTATTTCGAACAACAAATATGAATTCATGAATATAAATAAGATATACAGGTATTCCTTTTTGAGAACCTAAACAACGATAGCATATGCTCGCATTCAAACACAAATCAATTATTTATTTGCCAGACAAAGAGCCATCACACAAATACTGAACGAATTAACATATTTATAATCTATACATAATAGTAATAAAAATATTAAATAAACACAACGCTATTAAGCTAGTTACATATTGATAAACAACGTACTAATTGTTCGAACGTACTACGTATAGTGTGAGTATAAAGTTGCGCAAGAGTCGACTAGGCGGGGCGACGCGAACGGCGACCAATCATTTGTAAGCGTCACACGCATGCGCGGACGCCACACCATAATATACCTATCAACAACTGTCTCAATGTGGATCCGGCTTTTTGACAGTGACGTCATAATGCTAATGCTATGATTGAGTTGACAGATGGCTCGATATTTAAATGAGCGAGTTATTGTTGAGTAGATTACGCTCGGGTGATAATATAATCTCAATCGTTGACGAAATAAAAGTTTGGTATGCACGCCACTGCAGCAGGAATTTGCGAAATTAGCACAAGTGGATATGCAACTTTTATAGCTATCCTGATTAACATTAAAGCTCCACTCTAGCGCAGACAAAGTCGCGTTTAAATTCTAGTACAGCAATAAAATAAACCATAAGCTAGAAATTTTCATATAGAACCGGCAGTTTTCCTTTAAAACCGGAGTGCACTAAAATCGTTACAAAATCGTGTCCAACGGTCTAACAATGCGTTGCGCGAGCGCAGCTTGTGCAAAATTTCTTTTCTCCGAATAGATCTATTTTACGACGGCTTTTGTTTCGGTTCGCTCGCGCACCGTGCCGACTGTGCCTTTCATGTGCCGACAATTGGTGCTTTTACCTTCTCTCTCATACGATCAGTTATTGTTGAGCTTTTTAGTGCAAATTGTTTTACGATTCGCAAGTTTTTAAGTTTAAGAAGGTCTTGGGTGGCGATTGATAAGATAAAAATGTTTATTGCACTTATGTGAAATAGCGAATTTGGACGTTCTGTTAATTGTGGGTGTATTTTTTGCGGAGTATCTAATGAGTACCTACCATTGTTATTATAATTTCTTAACATAGTTTAGTATTGTTGAATAATTAAAAGAACTTTACCGACAAATGGGACACCCATCATTTGAAAATATCGTCAGTGTTCGTACTGATATATTGGCAAACTTATGCATTAAACACTCTTATTACAAAGCATTACGATCCACAATTATCAAACTCATTTTTATGGACGCATCGCTAACTTAACCTATCACGCTATAAGTGACACACAGTATAAGAACACTAAGTTCAAAATTGCACGATAAAACAAAATTAATTACGCAATAGGAAGTAAGCACAATGCATAATTAGCGAAAATATTAATGATATGCGTTGTTCTCGATTGTTGCGTAGGTATTAATGTCATTGTATTCGAATATGAATCGATTTGGGGCAAAGGGAGCCATTGTGGCGAGTGACAATGTGCGCACCCGCCTGCCAGGCGCATGAAGCTGACGACTTAATAACATTGAAATATTCATAAAGAATTAGACTTTATGTTCTGTCGACTCTTGCTCGGTTTTATATTCCGGCAGTTTTTGATGGTTCTAGTTAAGGTCTTTAAGCCACATGTCACGTGAGTGATTTGGACACATTACATGAATTTTTATTCAGTTTTTGCATTGGACTTACGCTCTATTAGGAAAGAGTTTACTGTTCACAAGAGTCAGGACTATTGAGATTCTTAAGTAAAATAGTTTAAATGTAAAATTTAAACAGGTATTTTTATTTAATTCACATTCAGTATGGAAACTTTATTCAATATTTTATATGATGTTGCAGTGAGACATAAATGCCTAAAGAAGTTACTCAAGTCAAAGCATAAAACTATATTACAAAATGCCGCAGGATAACATGTTAATAACATCATGCAAACTTGCAAGCTATAATCTTCCTTAGTTTATCTTCGCTAATGAATTACCAGACTTAAACACAATCTGATTTATGTAGATAAATATAATATATCAAATAATTTAAGCTATGGCTTCACAAATATCTATATAAAATTAAATGTTTAAAATATTTGATTTGCTAATGTGCTCTCTTCAATCGCGGCTTAATTAATAAATTAATACAACATAATTGATGCGACAATTATACGTTTTTAAATAAATAGGTTACTTATGGTGTTTTTTTCTTTCTGTCTCAGATCATCATGGAACACCATGAGACTCGGGTATGTTCATGAGTTCCTCTATCGTTAATATATTTAACACCAATTAACATAAGAAAATGTTATCTTGTCGACAGGTTTAATATTTTAAGGCACCACTGCATACATATTATACGTTGTTTAGATTCTAATTACGGTCTTTGATTACATTAAAAGCTTTTTTAAACAATACATAGCTAGCAATACATTATAACAAATTGCATGGTTGTCATCAAATAACGTATTTAATAAGTTGACAAAATGTTACTTATCCCGTTTCTCGTTTTAATAATAATAATAATTCCAGCCTTTTTTTTTTTAATGTCCGACTGCTGGGCACGGGCCTCCCCTCAATGCGAGGGGAGGCCGTTTCTCATTTTGACCAATAAATATTCTAAGTTTTATGTTCGGAGTTAATAACAGGTACACATCGATGCTCCACAAAGATTCGGCGCGAGCGCAGGTCAGTCGTCATGGGAAGTGGGCGGAGTGACTAAGCGCATCGCGACTGCAGTAATGTTAAGGTGCAGATGGCTCTATAAATGCGATTAATTGAATTTTAATTTAATTGGAAAAAAAATGTTTTTTTTTATTATTTTGGTAGCCAGAATATTAATATATTTAGCATGCCAATATTATATCACGTATATTTAAATTTAATTAAAAGTGTTTTGTCTGTTGGAACACAAACGATTCAGTTATTATACAAATTATACTAATGGGTTTCGTTATAATCTCACTAAAAAGATTGATCTATCAAAGACAAATCGCCGCATCGGAACCGCCTATTAACACCCAAAGTGCAAAGTATAACTTACAATAAACAATAGGCGTATTATACACAAAAAAGTCTCAGGTGATACCTTGTTCATAATACCATTATGTCGGACTATCGACCAGTCATCGAACATTTTGATTCCTGGCCAAAGGTCACCTTAACAATATAATAATAGACGTGAAAGCTCTAATCTAGTGTATTATTTAAATCCGCATCTAATAATAATAAGACTCGTCCGTTTGTCTTTTGACACTATACTTTAAGAGACATCTGACGGTTCCACTTTGGTACTAATGAATAATTCATACATTTTTGCTTGTAATCATGTTGGAGTAAAATTATGACGACAGATTTAATTTTAAACAGTCCTGAATGTAATTTAATTATTGAACTTCCTCACCGTTATGTATGAGCAGATGTCTGCCTAACATTTCTCTTGATAACACAAATTAATTCATTTTTTTTTCAATCCATAGAATGCCTTGCATACGCGCAATTTCGGAATGTCAAGTCATTGAACAAATCGAACGTGTCTACGTTTCTGAACGCAAATTCATTCATTCGGTATTTGAATCCCAATAATTTGAATTAGGATTGCAACGTCATTGATTCGTTGTGTTTGAAAAAAAAAAGATTTGAGTACGAATTTTAACTTTATATCAATGCACCAAAAGTTAAGTATATATTTGGGAGTAGTAAAATGTTTTTGTTTGGAATACGTGGGATTCAATGTGATGAGGGTAGTTCCAAAATCGATTGACGCAACTGTTGAAATATTTTGTCACAACAATTTGTTACGGCCTGTCACAAAATAGCGTGTCACGATGACACGTCACGTGACAGAGACGTCCCGCAGGCAAAAGGGATGAATTATATCAATTAGGCACGATAAATCATTCGTTTTTATCGATAATCGATCGGTTAACGGAATCGTTATAGATCAAAGGTGTGCCCCTATTTGTATGACACAATGAAATATTGTAAAACGTTGCCCTTGTAGCAAAAGGCGTATGGCATTTTTGTGTGTTTAATGGTTTTTTTTTATTTTCGTTGTAATCATCATTATTTATTTTGAGCCCCTTTCGATTTTGAGTCATTTCGTCATCAAATCACTCTTCCCTATACCTTTCATGCACTTAACCAATCTACTTACGATTCAACAAACCATAACAACGTTAAATTGTAAATAATAAAAAAAAACCGACACAAATACAATAACTCTTGAAAAGTGAGAAACTATGTTAAATTTAAAATGAGTTCATCAGTTCGGGAGCTACCACGACACAGATAAACAAACAAATATTTAATAGGGCCCACAGTAGGTTATAAAGACAATTAAACATTCCCAAAGAAATAAATGAAATTATTAGAATTGTTTAAAAATTACACCTAGTACTGAGCGCATGGACTTGCGCTAAGTTTGCCTTGCTTAAAAAAAATCTAACACCATTTTTTATGGAAATTTCTCTTTAGAACCTACTGTTATGAATATTTTACACTTTAATTGTTCAAACTTATATAATCAAAAAAAAAAGTTTAACCCGTGACGCAAAAATTGTGCAGTGATATTTGCAGAATATTTGACACAAAAGTAGTAGATAATTGATCTCAATCTACGTGTCACACTCCATTATCTAACTTTTAACCAAACTCAACGGTGCGGAAAATATGACGCGTTAGATCACAGACAACGCGGTCATTAATTACAAATTACTATTAATTACATGCACACGTGTACGAGTGGGCCAGAACACGGCCGCGGCGCGCGCGCACAAAAGCGAAAACATGCTCTGCGACGCGGCAAGTTGCAGGCACACTGTGTTACAAATTAATCGTATATTCTTTGTTTATTCAAGTATTAGTGAAAAACTGCTGATCCTATTTCAATGGTATTTTCAGTATTAGATAGCTATATGATTCGTAGTGCTATCACGATTTGATCATTGGGGGTCGATCGATGGTAACGTGCGGTACCGTGAGCAAACGCGAGCATGAAATAAAAGCTAAATTAGAAATAAGTTTTAATTTAGTTTCTAATGATTTCAAGATTATTATTAGTATCCCTCTAGTGTCCTGGTTCACAAAACTTAGTGCACCAATTAAAAGCGGCAATATTAATAGTTGCCAGAGCGTCGTCCTACACTAATTGAATCGCCCGATTGCGCCAATTGATCAGTATAATTGGACATTTGTACACGCTGCGCCGGCGCGGCCGTGTGGTCAGCCAATAGCACTAGCGCTCAGAATATCATTTAGTATGATTATTAATGACGTTAATTATATGTAGTTATTTTATTGTAATTTTTAATATGAGTTACGTGGTTATCTTATACAGGGTTAACTGGTTCAGGAGGGGTATACTAAACCCGGAACCTGTGCGATGTGTTGATTTTAAAACAAATATTTTGTTCACAAATAACATGACAATTTGATTTCTACGAACATTTTTTTAAATTTCTGGGCAATATTCCGACTCCACATAATTATTACAAATATGCTAATTAGGCTTGAGGCTTAGTATACTATTTCTGAATCATTCTGTATATTATTTGCGGGTAGTCTGCTGGGAGGACACAGTTGAAGTTTATGCCACTTCTTCACTGGCAATACGTTAAACAGACTGTATTTTATAAGAAAAAATACTCAATTTGATAGACATAGTATAAAATCTAAGTACAAGTAGACCCGTAGGCAGAAAGCTTGTACACTCTATATAGAGCATAAACTACCACCATCTTATTCAAATCGTGAATTATAAAAAAATAAATCAACAAAACCAAACCAAGCATCGACTTCGTTCCAGCAATTTCCATGTATAACACGTGTAGATATAATCATCGATTGCTCGAAAAAAAAAGCAGAACAAACATCCGATCCGTCATCAACATCAACCAGTATATAATTATATTATTAAGCTTGTACCAACGGCACGTAAAAACGGGTGCAACTAACACGAAGATGGTGGGCGAGTTCACACGCTGGTAATGCGGACTGGTGTTGATCGTTACTATGACTAGCTAAGGCTTTCATCACTTGACTGTACGTCTGTCTGTATGTTTGTTAGTCGACTCTATCAAAATACAAGTATCAAAATAGAGAAGAATGGGCAAGAGACTCCACGATGACTCAATGCTCTGTGTTCATAAAAAAACCTACTCAATCTATTTTATACAAAAACTCCTTTTCAAAGTGTTTCATACTTTCGTAGAGTCTTTAAATAAATGTTCTAGACCTACAGACAACACTCATAATAACACTGTCCTGCCTAATATATCGTAACTTGCGTAGAGCACAGAGCATGACAAATTAACGCCTATCAAAACGAAATCAAGAGTAGTGCCAAAACTCCACTGTACTGGTAGCAACGTAATGTAGAGACCGCTCTATATTTTAAACTCGTTCTGAATCAGAGTTGTTTTTTTTAATTAAAGAAAACAATTGTTACTGTTGATGAAATTTCATCAAGATGCCGCTCTTAAGCTCGGAGTTTTACTGCAAAGTTTAACCCACAAAAGTTTTCGTCCAATTTCGCAACAGAATTACGAAACACTTTCTCCCGAAAAGTGGTTTGTAATGCCCCTATACATTAATTTCAAGTTCTATTAATTTGGGGATTAATTTACTGTGTCAATTAATAATCTTAGAGCAATATATCTAATTAGATTCCCACTACAACGACTACAAATAAACACGTTAGTTCAACCACCACTGGCTCAGTATTTTGTCGTCGATACGGCGCGGCCCCGGTTCGGTTCCCGCGCCATTACACATTCGCTGCGCTCACTTACCGATGCACTTGCACCTTGACTGTGAGAACGCGGCTCGATACAAATTGTGATTTGTGAGAGCCCTACGATATTAATGGAGCTATATTCTGGAGCATGCATTACTTATGTTTTATTTTTTGAAGATGGAAGACAATTCAAAAGATAAATGAGAGAGGCCGCTTAGTATTTTAAATATATATAAACCACAAACAAAAAAAATCTAGCTCAATTTGAAAATAGAACAACATCTGTACCGTTTCATTCCATTACTCATTGAACTTTTAGCATGTTACATAAAAATATATAATCGTTCTGTATTATTTTGCAGCAGCAAACCAAATTAATATCAAACTGATTTATCAAATAACACTCCTAGCTAGTACGTCATCATGACATGCCCCGTCACAACAGTACGCGCGCGCAACCAAGCAAACCGATCTACAAACATCATCTAATGTTGTTTTAATTAGATTACATCTTTAGATACAGCGGATTAACTTTCGGTTCAAATGATTGTATCATTGATTTATGTTTCAGCGTTGTTTAACTTGTAATCAAGCGTACTCACTTCACAGTATTTTGTTTATAGATCTTTGCAGGGCAAAAAGTGAATGCCTTTAGAATTAGACGGAGGCCGAATATGTAACTTCTTATATGTATATGTAGGATTCTTTGAGGTTCCTTCACAAGCAAGATAACTCTTCAGAAAAGTTAACTTATATCATCACTGGTAACACCACATATCCATACCGCACCCAATAAATATACATGCATTGATTAGGAGAGTTAGATGGGTCCACAGTTGCTGCTTTTAGTTGCTCCTGGCATAGAATCCCAGAAACCCGGAGTATTCCCAAGAGGTGAACGTCAATCGTCAATGGTGGACACAGAAAATTTCACTGTACCTTACTTTACAAGGAATTAATCCTTCTATCGCTACTCTTATCGTTTTATTACGATAACGGATCTTTATCTGTTAATTTGTAAAAGCTCTAACATTTAGAAGTATTTTAATTTTTTTGGTATTTAACATTTTTATAGTAAGCATTTTCAAGTAACTATGTAGTATAATAAAATAATGAATCTGCCATTGATAAGTATAATGAGATATAATGATGTAATAAGTGGTTAAGAGTAAATTAAAAACGATGTCCAACAAGACAGTGGTTCAAAATAATAGCATTTAAAAAGTTATGATAATGGAAAATTGTCACGAACAAGCTACTTTGTATATTTTTCCAATATTATTAATACATGCTCTGGGCCTATTATTTCCACTACACTGTGCTATAAACTATGATGTAGTGTTAACAAATTTCGTTTAATTTATAACCATCCTCCCAGGCATTATTATCTTTTAGGACTTTCATAAAATTTGATGAGTGTTTTAGTATCTAAGTTCTAAGCGGTAAGGGACATATTATGATGATTTATGAAATCCGTAAACATTATAATTTTGAATCGAAACATATTGCATAGCTATTATTGACTTGACTTATAGAAAATACTAGCTGTTACCCGCGACTTCGTCCGCGTGGTATTTAACAAAGACACAACCATTGGCTACAGCCTGCTCGCGTGTTCTGAGCCCGCGGGACGCATTGCAGGATGTTGCTATCAAACTTAATCAGGCGCAGCGCTGCAACACTGGTTTTTTTTTTTTTCGTGAGATCCTATTATTTTTTCTAAAATAAAAGTAGCCTAAGTTACTCCTTGTTACACCAGCTATCTGCCAGTGAAAGTCCCATCAAAATCGGTCCAGCCATTTCAGAGATTACCCGGAACAAACAGACAGACAGACAGACAGACGGACAGACAGACAAAAATTGTAAAAAATGTTGTTTTGGTATAGGTACCGAGTATACATCCAAATGCACTTAGTAAAAAGCGGTTATTTTAATATTACAAACATACACTCCAATTTTATTTATATGTATAGATTAATGGTAGTGTACGCGGGCGCATATACCTTACAGTGTTCAATGGATTTTCCCATGATACTCCTTTACGTTTGTGGAAGTTACATTATCTCGGATCCTTTCTAAGACTAATATCGTAAAATATAATCACAATCGTACAAACACCGGTTAAAATTTATAGATACTTTTGAGACACACCCACAATTACTATATAATACAGTTTTATGACTGGAAAAGTGATGCGTTCTATAAAGGTAGGTATTAAAATTTGCCAAACATACAACATATTGATATATTTTTGTTATAAAACTATTCAGATTTCAATTAACATCATTCTTAGCGCGTTATCGTACATAACACAGACTTAAATCCGGTACAGACCCGAGTTTTCGATTATAAATCAAGCTGAAATCGATTTAAATATAACGTCAGTTTTAATCATCAAAATATGAAGCGATTAATATGCTAATTGCATATCCAGATTATAAACGAGATATATGATCGGAGACGGACTGACATCGATGACAGCCATTTTGGTTCGGAGTTTTCGCGACTTGAAACTTGTCATGAGCTTTCAATTTATTTGTTTGAGTAGTCAGCAATTTGGGTTTGGAATTTAAACTTTAACATACGCATATCAAAGTTGATAATTGGATGTGACTCGTTATCAAAGGAGTGTCGCAAAAAGACGTATGCAAAGGTTAAAATTAATTAAGTCATGTAGGGAGGAAATCGATCTGTTGCATCGAGTTACGCGGCCGAATATCGAGATACGCAGGCGCACGGCAGCGTGGGGTTTGTGAGTTTTTGCATATATTAGGTCATTGATCTCGTATATGAATTATTCTTTATTGCTAACATTATAACCATGAATGATTGAACCGGGGCGAGTGGGCAATCTTTTTATAACGCATTGTCTCTTATGTATCTTTTTTTCTTAATTTTATATTTTACCAACGTCGGAATACTTCTAATTCTATATAGGTATAACCGCCCAAATAAATATATTTTTAGACCATTATAAAATCTATCAAAACATCCATTATTTGCTAACAATTTTACGATGAAGTAAAGCTAATGTCGTTAATTGTGACCGGCGGGATCTTGTTCATTCTAATTCAAAGCGGGGACAGCGATAAGCGAAGCGGGGAACACACGCTGGGTGACGTATTGCATTCCGATTTCAACGTCCTTTTATTTAGTTCTTTTAATGTAAGATGGCATTTCGTCAAAGTTATCGAGATGCTGGCCATAGTTCACCACACTATAGATCAACCACTTAATACAGACACTTCCTGAGTTAAGTGAAGTACTCGCTCAGGTCCTGAGGTTCAATTATCACGTTTGCAGCCAAATTACCCACACCCCCTCCCGCACCGTGTACTTATCTCACATAGTACCTTATTTAAGCAGTAGACTAAAGTAATAGATCTTGCCTTATATCCTCAAAACCTATTTCCTTCTATTTATAGTTTCGTAAAAATATTTTCTGAAAATTAATATCATATGATTGTATTTGCCGTGCTCAGAATTAACAGTTTTTGGAACGAAGTTCCTTATCGCGCGTTGCGAAAGGGGGCTAGACGGAAAAAATTAAGACGAAAAGTTGTAACGACACTTTTTGTAAGCCGTGCGGCGTGCGCATGTTTCTCTGTCTGTCTCGTTCTCTCTTATAGAAAGCAAGCCATATATTTTCGTTTCGTCTTTCTATTTCGCATTGAACAGTGTGGTGTCGCGACGATTTTTTTTGTTGAGTGTATACAGGTTTTTTGTACATAATAAATAACTTAAAAAAAAAAAATATTACAATTCCTTCACTAATTAATCGAAAGGAACTTCGTTCCATCCGGGTGTCCCTTGACACCTCTCAAGTTTTTTATTACCGTCTCATTCCTTAAAGATGCCTATAATAGACAGTTACATTTCTATAGCAGCAAGCAGTGAATCGAACCCGCAATTTTCATTCACAGCGAAAGCATTTAACCAACTGCGCTAATATTACTTAGTTCATCGTATTTCAAATCAAAAAACCAATCGTTTTCCGCATTCAATTCATTCCACGCATGTCCCGAACATATTCAACAAAATAAACTGTAGAGTGAAATTCTGAAGATTTCAATCGGATTCCGACAAAAAGCTTGCGCACGCGCGCTATCTGTGGGAAGCGGACGGCGCTGCGAACTAATCCGTTTATCTAGCGCGCACGCAAGAGGGATCCACAGAGATACAGGCGCAGACGCTCGGGAGTTGGCTTCGACCGACGGTTTATGGTGCGGTTGGTTTTATATGGAATTTGATGGCAACAGCGCTACAATTAAGTATATGCACTTTCACAAAATAAAATGTCTGATAAACAGTGGCAAAGTTCCATAAAAATTTGAGTCATAATTCATATTCTATCATCCTTTTAATGGTAACACATCTTTTTCTCCATCAACAGAATACAGATAATTTTCTAGCTCAACTTTTCACATTCAGTAAGATAAGATACTCTATCATTACTCCTGTCTACTAACAAAATGACTCAGTCTTGATACTTAATAGCAAGCATTTTTGGATCAAAGAAGGAGGAGATAAAAATACTGTAACTAAACAGACAAGCCCACTGAGATTCTTGACAGAGCTTCCCAGAGGTCGCGCTCCGATCCAAATGTTGAGCTAAGGAACATATGTATAAATGACAATTTGCAAGAGCCCTAATTAGGCCTATTCAAAATAAATAATTTGGCATGTATTTTTCACTCATTGACGCCAATCGTCGTGAACAGTTAACAACATTCGCATTGTATTTATTTTAATTATCTTGAACACGGTGACCCAAACTGCATTCTTCATATTCCGCATTGCGACATTGTATCTCAGATTACTATCACGCCGACACTCCGCCTGGCTCGGTTACATTTAGCATAACGATAAGGGTGTGAATTATGTGATGATATATTTTTTAATTGTATTCCGTACGTCAATGACAATTTATAAATATATAATAAACTCTATAGCTATTTGATGACTGCGCCTGGCGAGGCTTGCTCGGGCGAAAGCTGCGCGTGGACTGAGGCTGGCTTCCAACAAAGTCGAGAGGAGCGGAGCGGAGAGGAATAGACCAATCAGATTGTATAAAAATACCTCTTGGTACCGAACAGAGGATTTCAAACAACATGTTTGGTCTATACATATCTTAAGCTATCACCGTGGCAACTTTCATCAAAATCCGTTGAGTACACATAGCCAATATTCCAAAAATGCCGAATCCGGCTTCAATGCCGAAAAAAATATACTCTACGTTTATTTCTTTCATTAATATTCAATTTACATACGAGCTTACAGTTTTATTATATGTATATACTTATAGATGTGATAAATACTGTTTCCCCGAGTTTTAATACGGAAATTTGCATTGAAATAAATTGCCATAACTTTATAATTATGAACAGGAACCCTAATAAAAACGAATTCCCTTTAACGATCCGACACCGTCACCATGTGCGCTACTCCGCGTACCAATCGTAACTCTCAACAGCTTTTTACATTAATTCTTATATATTTTTACACTGTTAATCACATAATTTTCTTAATAACCGACGTCTCGGTCGATTTACAATGGATATTACAGTATATTATGGCTTTAAAAGTGTAAAATCTTCGAAATAACCATTTAATACAATGTTGTCATAATAATATTTCATGCGTGGAAGCCTTCTTTACCCACCAACCAACTTGGCCACTCTTCTTGTTTTAATATAAAAGGGTAATTTTAACAGAATATAAAATAAAAGATAGAATAATATATAAATAAGAATAATGCATAAGTGTGACAGAATAATGTTAAATCAAAGTAGTATTCCCAATGCAAACATTTAAATATAGAATGCGCAGTGCCGCGACACGTTACGCGTTAGAAAATCATATCGAAACAATTAATATAGTTTAATCGATACATACAAAACGATTTTATCGCGTATGCAACCAATAACATGCCCCATGCTCCTCGAAATTAACAACTAAATGACTGATTGGAAAATGGCGATCTCGGTCACGGCATATTAACAATGAATTGGGTTTCTGTGGCGGATTTTCAGTTGCATATATACGTTTATGTCGAGCGATAAGAGCAACAATATTGGTTAGTTTGCGCTCGCCGCAACAAAATTATATTTTTTTTATTTCTTTCTTTTTTTGTTTTTACTCAACATTTGCCCATAATTATGCCGTGTAACTGCGATCCAGTTTGCGATTACACTTTTGATAAGTGGTATATGCAAAATTAGTTAAGTTTACTATCGATATTAATTGACTTTTTTTTTCCAGATGAACCAAAAGTGCAAAGTATGCGGGGAGCCGGCGGCAGGATTCCACTTCGGTGCCTTCACATGCGAAGGCTGTAAGGTAAGGATCACCAACATTATCCTGCTCCTTCTAAAAACTATTTTGTTAAGTGACTTTCTCCGGTGTAGGCGGGAAAATCTATGATGATAGGAGCATAGTACTTTACTAAAAGTAAAAAATAACGTAACAACTCTGAAGGGGTAATGACCCCCATGATCAATTGTTAAAAGTAAAATCATTTGAAGTATACACTAATCTTGATATTTAAAAAATAAACGTGGAGAGAGGTAAGTTTAAAAAAATAAAACAATATACATCACTTCAAAACTCTGATACGGCGAAATAAACCATTCAAATCATAAAGAAGAGGTCCTCAACCTTCCATCTTTATTAAACATGAAGATATAATTAAAACATCTCGTCGGTCTTTCATGGCGATTGATAAACTTCGCGTGACTCGATGAAAATAGGCTACAAAGCAATTGACACCTTATCCGGATTTAATTAGTGCGGGCAACACAATATTTATGGACCGATTCATAAATATTTAATTTGAGAATCAATGCCGTGTTATAAATAAAATCTCAGTGTTACATATTCAACGGTTTCCCAGTATTTCATACAACTTGAAACATTTCCTTCAAATTTATTTCAAGTATTGTTGTTTAACAATGCGATAATTCGTGCGAAAGAAAAATACTTTTATAAATAATTGCAAACGTACAGATAAATAGTTGTCCGTGTTTGACTGTGTATTAAATTAGATTTTGAATGAATAGGTACTTGATGATATTACGTATTATAAAGAGGTATTTATTAGAGTACTTGTCCAAACATAATTAGGCCTTTTGATTACATTTATTACAGCCCTAATGATCGCGAGTTTAAATACCCCACACACGCCGTGAATAATCATTATAAATCTATAATTATCATAATTCCAATTTTAAATCGATACATCCTAGCAACGTTTATTTTCCACAAAATTATTACCTTCAAATCTGAACTTTATTTTCAAAGCAATAAAACGATTTAAGGAGTCGATATATGCATGTGATTCGGTAGATATCGGCTATGTCCGGGAGATGCACGCCGACAACTCGATCACGCATAATCACCCGCTTTAGTTTTTTGTTGTAAATCCGTGGAAAATAGACCGGTGCAGATTTCGAAAACTACTCGGCAAATGTAAACGAAAAAATCTTAAAACTAATAATAATAATCTATCAACCTAAAATGACATATATGATCGGTAAACCTTGTGCATGGCTATCGTATACTACGTCTTTTGGCCACAATTCTCAAAAGCCTTCAGCCATCGATTCTGCGAGAAATTTTACGATAAATACTTCGTTGCTCAATAACGTTTTCAGAATATATATATCTCCAGCCCTTTTTTTAATGTCCCACTGCTGGGCACGGGCCTCCCCTCAATGCGAGGGGGGATTAGGCCATAGTCCACCACGCTGGCCCAGTGCGGATTGGCGGACTTCACACATTTTTCGAGGGGTTCTCTCAGACATGCAGGTTTCCTCACGATGTTTTCCTTCACCGTTTTAGCAAGTGATAATCATGGTTGAAAATGAGATTCGCACTTGAAAAATCCCAGAGGTGCGAGCCGGGGTTTAAACCTGCAATCCTCGTTACCGAGGCAAGCGTTCTACCAACTTGGCTATCACTGCTATTTTCAGAATATATAACGTTGTATTGTCGGTACATAGCACTTTCCTATAATAAAAGTCACCATACTTATCCCTTAGATCTCAGTTTAAGCATATGAATACACAATATAGAATTGAAGCATGAATTAGATAGCGGGCGTCTAAGGCATTGGCTCAATACAAAGTAACAAAAGTATCACATCTATGTCAAGTTTTCCAACCCTACAATGACATATCCCATAATTTTTCCGCCTTCTCACGCATAACAGCCCGTAAGAATCAGTCCACGGCATTACGTCACCATAATCGGCGTCAAAGCGAGTGGAACAGAACGACAATGGGTTGGGCAAGGGTGCCACTGTCGCAGGATGCGGCGCCGGACACCGCGACAATACACTTGTGGACTGGAACGGTGGCCTAGTTATGTAATGTATTGAGGTTGATCTGATTCTAGAACTAAGAAATTGTATTACATCTGGAAGTCGTAGAAAACAATAGTTTGATTGTGGGCAAAACATAGCCTGAATATAAAAAGGGGAGACCTACCACGAGTAAGCTGGGCCTATTTCAACGTATACATCTTCAAAATTGTCATGACTAAAGTATACAGAATAAGCGATAGAGATAGCTGTTCTTATATGCAACCCTGAACTGAACTAAGAACGCTACAAATACCTTACTCACCTCGTTCATATTACTCTTAATAAAATTGATCCATATTTACTTCGGTTTTCTTCTTGCTATCTCCATAGCTCTAAACTACAACAATGATTTCAAAATAACGCCTTAAACAAGCGCATACGCAATCACTTGCTAGATAACTTCGGAAACTATTTTGACCAGCCATTTAAACACCGAACGTTTTACTCTTTAGTTTAAATTCTCTAAAACTACTATCGAAAAAAAATTTTTTCACACTTACGAGGCGACAGTCCAATAAATCTTCATAAAATCCTAAAGTACGAGAAATAGCAGATAAACCATAGCAAAGGTCGGTCATGGTGTTTGAGCTGGTAACTATCGGTGAAGCAACCGGACCGAGTTAAGTTCACCAGCCGGAAAATGACCGCCGACGAAATATCTGGTTTAAAAGCATTTAGGAAATACTTCGCAATTCTTCGTATCGTTATAAGGTTCGAGTTAAATGAAGATGATAATGGCAATCTTGGTAATGAAAGATTTGTTCTATGGATAGAACTTAGTACTTATTTATATTTGAACAGCCCATACCAACGAGCTTTGCAGACCTTAAAATTGTAAGTGTTTCATGAATGCGTTGAAGGACATTTTATCATGGTCGGTGAAGGAAAACATCGGGAGGAAACCTGCAAGTCTGAGAGAATCCCTCGAAAGTCGTGTAAAGTCCGTCAACCTGGACTTGGCCAGTGTGGTGGACAATGGCCTAGTCCCACTCGCATTGATGTGAGGCCCGTGCCCAACAGTGGGACATTAAAAGGGCTGGTATTATTATTGTTATACTTTTTATGAATTAAAACGGCTTACTATGGACCAAATCCCCCCCCCCCCCCCCCCCTCTTACTAAGGAGAAATTGGTGCTTAGAGTAGGACATTTAAAGGATAATTAATATTATTAGGATACAGAAACCCAAACCCGTTCCCATCAATAAAGCGTGCTGAACAATCGGGCTACCACCGCCGCGGTCGCGTGCGCGTCAGACCGTCAGTATTAACATACAAACGGTTGCGCGGGCGCAGCCGTCGCGTTTAATTACTACGCACGAGACAAATTGACGACCTCCAGCGCACACGATTGTGCTCCAATGGATTCTCTTTTTGTCCATTTGAGGGTAAAAGGAATTGTGGACTATTCATTAGGGATTGTGTTTAATTTCTGGATTTTTATCTTTTACTTTTAAACAGCGAACTTATAAACTGAAACATTCTTAAGTATAACAAAACAAAATGCTTATGAAATAAATAAAACTTAATCGAATCTAACATTTTTAATTGACTCGGCAAAATAACAAAAATGGTTAACCTTACCCCCAAGCACGCACCAACTTTGCACAAGTATCTTTTAATTCTGGCCTGTATGCTTGGTCTTCTTAAGTCAATAGTATTGACCGATGACGTTCAGACTGTGTGTTAATAGAGTTACACAATAATTGGAGCACCGCACCATCCCGGGTTCACACGTTTTTGCCGGCTATCAACATCAATCACCGTCGCCGGCGTAAGTGGCCGGGCTGGGCTGTACATGGCGAGCCCGTAAATATAGTGTTGTGCCGTTGATGTCTTTTTGAGCTTCTATTCTAATACTTTGATGTTCTACCGGGAATCGGAATCCAATTTTCTAGTAAATTACTTGCTACCCGACGATAAAAGTGAAACAATAACTATTTTACCGTGTTTTTTTGTATATTTTTGCAACTATTAGTCTGTGTCAAATCGTTACGTATATAACATACATGCTCGTTTTTCATGTCATGTCTGACTAAAATTTCTAAATACACAAAATCCAATATTTCAATTCTCTCCCTTTAGTGTAAATACACATATGGTGCGTAAATGACTTCTTAATATATAATCTGACAACTGACATATAATAAGTATATAATCTAAGAAATATTGTTGTAGCATCTCTTACTGGAATATAAAAAACTCAAAATAATGATGTCATCGGATTACATTTCGATAAACGATGAGTGAGTTCGCACGGCTTGGCGTCGCCGCGCGCCGCCCGTCGGGGTGAAACGAATTATTTTCAAATTTAGAGCACATTCAAATTGCAGTAACACACGCGAGCGGGAAACGTGCAACGGAAAAGATATCTGACGGTTCGGATGCGTTCAGAATTATGTTTTTTTTATTAGCTTGGAAGGACAAAGATAATCCGAATATTTTAAAGTACTTTCTTATTTCGTACCTGTTTTCCTAGCACGTATTTGTAAACGTTATTTATTTATTATTATTGATAAAAAAACATATCACCTAACGAGTTTTAACGATTAAATTGATATTTCCAACAACACCAAATTTTCTCCCAAATTCATGGACAATGAAAGGAAATATCCTGTGCAACTGTGTAAGCTGCATAACCAGTGAACAACAGACAATGATGTACACGCGCCCTAAACTTGAACATTTCAGTTTCGAAATCCATTCGGTAATAAATCATCGCTACTAATTTGCTTTTAAAGGTTTTTTCTCTAGAATTATCTGTATGTGTAATCGGGCATTGTGCGCGGACAATCGGCGAGCAAGCGCCGTCCCATTGTGCCTGCGAGGCTGCCATGAAAGGGACCGACTTTACTCCGTAATTTGTCAACTGTGCCGAGCAGAAAAAAATAAAATAAAGTAAAATCCCAACTCTAATGTAAGTTAATTAATTGGAATGCTCTTTTGTCTTTCATTGGCACATAGAGTGGCGGCATTTAGTAGATTTTTAATTAACCAATGATAATGACCTCTCAGGTTCACAATTAGTTTAAAATTACAAAATAGATGCCATGGCGGAAATATATTATCAATGACGTAACAATATTGGATGCCAAATTATACATGGCCTCTTTGAGGATATCTGGCACAAATAATCCATTGGACAACGTTCAGTAATACAGGGAGACTTAATTATAGTAATCCGAAGAGACAATATCTACCAGATTTTTACACATACCTACACCTGTTCTTTACACTTATATGGTCTCAATTCTCTAAACCCATTAATATACTTTGATTTAAACATGTCTATATATTTACAACCGGTGTTATTTTAATTCAAAACTAAATTAGTTTTATAATAATAAATACTCGTTATCGTAAAAATATGTATTATATTTCGCTAGGTGCACATTATTATCTATGTAAGTATTTAAGTTTTTACGCTAGCCCTGTCATAATAATCTTCGCAAGAAGTACCTACCGACCTTGCAATGCGGTAGTCAATTAAAAATCAGATCAATAAAATGGTTAATTTGTCGCAACGGCCGCCATCCACATCCACTGTGCAACACAATTCACGGGGTGAATCGATTCGTCTCGATACCGCGGCCTCTGCGATCGATTCAAATTTGCACTTATTTACTTATGCATGTACGGTATTGTTTTATTTGTATCAATTGAACATGGATTAGTTACGTGAATTTGAATTTTAAAATCATTAATTTCTAGTCTATAATTGATTGGCTATGTGGTTAATAATCGCTTTTGTTTTAGAGAAGTCGTTTTGTCGCAAGTGGTAACTGTCATTGCAATTGTTGGCACATCGATGGGCTTACTGGAGCATGTCAATAATTTTTATTCCTGTCACGATATCGGCAACGGCGCGGCGCGGCGTCCGTCCGACATGTTGTACGATTAGTTTTCATTGCATAATGTATACTATTGTTTTAGGTTCAAGGATCTATCGTTATAATGACGTTGCGTAAGCAAGTTGTCGGTCAGTAATTGCATCAATTTAATACTTATAAATAGGTTAATTAATTTAGTCGACATACAATTAATTATAATTTATTAGCTAAACTACAGTTGGATTGTTGTATTGGTCACTTAACCCTGTTCACTTTTGTAGGTATAGGTACCTTCCTGTTTTGAATAACCAATAAATTATTTATTGGATTTTGTCGCTTGATCTATTTCTAAAATAATATTTTAATAAACTAGTATTTAAGTAGATGAGAATTTGATTTATTAATGAATGTATTTGAATTTTCTCTGTTCCAATAAACACGTTTCGACTTAAATTATAATGTATCATTTCATTGTCTGAGAATTCGACACAAAAAATGTTCTAATTTCAAAATTTAAACTCGACATCGACTCCCCAGCTCACAAATCACGAGCGATATCGATTCACATTAAACGAATAATCGATTGTATTCGAATGTCAGAGCCAATCAAAACATCGACCTGCCCCGTCCAGGTCAGCGCTTCTGAACGCAAACGCGGGATGACACGAGCCAGCGATTTCGACAAACTTTATTTTACAGTTTGAGAACATTATATGATCGTTTTTCGTGGCTCGCACAGTTAGAACGGAGATGGTAATCGATAATCGGTTGTTTCGGGAAGTGCAAAATTATATTGGTTCAGGTCACCACAGTAGGAGAAAGGTCAACTTTTGTTGTTAATGTTATCTGTTATGTTCTCACGCTCGTTTCGCGCGCGTGATGCCGCCAACGGTTCATTGGGAAAGTCCACACGAGGTCTTCACTCAATTTGTCACACTTATCGATAAAAAATCGCATCCAAAATCGATATAACGAATGAGTCAGGTGTAAAATTGTAATTTGCATTGTGATTAGTCGGTAGTTGGTTTTTAAAGTTTTACCTGTATCACCGTTGTATAATTACAACAGTACAAGTGGCAGGGTGTTGATGGCTTTTTATAAAATAAACTGGTCTTCTGTCTCTCCTTTTTTTGATAAAAGAAAAACATAGAACGGGTTGAATTTGTATCAAGTCAATTGTCAACCTCATTCACACCTCAAAATATTATATTTAATCATCAAACATGACGTTGATACTTAGTTACTGTAATAACTTTTCTATGTATATGTTTACTCGCCACTCTACGTAAAGGAAATCTATAAAATCATATAAGTTTGTGTATGAACAGCGTTGTAAGTATTCTCCTATGAAATATCAAAGTAGGAATACAAAGCAAATAGTGTTATACTGTAAACCGATTTTAATATTCTCACTATACAATCTATAAGTCACTTAGCGTACTTATATAATTTTCTTAACACATACGTAACATTCATTGCGCGCAACAAAATCACTGCAGTGTGTTACCATAACAGCTTATATAGCCCAGTTTATGGGGTCTTAATGGGGTCGGCGGTGGATCGCGCGGCATTTATGGGCCCAACATTGTACGCTATTGCATGTCATGTTATCGCGGTCATAGGGAAAGATATGCGAGTCAAAGTGATGACCTTATGCTATTAGTGAATAAGATATGGGGTTTATAATAATAATATCGCGAGAACACAGAAACTATACGGTCCCACACTAAGCAACGCTTGTATTATTGGTGCCGTACAATAGACTGAGGGTGAACTCAGTATATAATACTTATATAGATATTAAAGATCCATTACTTGGGTACAAACATTCGTGTTCATCACACTAAGTTTGTCCCTACCACGGGATTCGAACCCGGGACCCTCAACGCAGAAGGCAGCTTACTGACAACTGAGCTAATCAAGTTGTCAGAATTGTAATCTATTTATAAATAACGGGTGGGTCGATTTTATGATCTTTGATTGTTTAAATTATAATAAAACATGGGAAGAATTCAAAGAAACTAATATATATCTATCATCATATAATATGTATCGTCATATAATATGTATCATCTCTAAAAACATAGTTATGGAACCTGATTGTGAGGTTGAGTGTACATACACACTCACTTATAAAAGATATTTTCTTGAAAAAATACCTCAGGATATTTTAACTTTATAATGAAATGAAAACTATGTGTAGTGCTCGTAGTTGCAGGAATAGTTCTCAATAATTATAAGACGGCTTACCTAACTAATTTTTATAAATAATATATACTGCGAAGCAATTTAATGCTTACAATAAATCCCACTAATATTATAATTGTGAAAGTTTGGATGGATGTTTGTTACTCAATCACGTCAGAACGGCTGAACGAATCTGGATGAAATTTGGCACAGAGATAGATAGGAATAGCACATAGGCTATTTTTTTCTCGGTAAAATGTATGGTTCCCGTGAGATAGATTTGTTTTAATTTTTCATAGAGCAAAGGATCGACATGATTTTTTGCATAAGTAGTGGCAGTTTAGGGGTCAGAAAATGACATAGGCTAATTTTTATCCCGGAAAAATTCAAGCTTCCTATGAGATAGCATACAGGAACCGTGCTTTTGCAAAAGGACATAGAGGAAAAGTACTTTTTAATCGCAGGTAACACCGCGGGGCGCAGCTAGTAGTCTATATATACTTCGAAGCGATTAAATACTTACAATAGTCTTTATCTTCAGTCTACACCATACAGCACTTACGATGTTAATAACAAGATAACGATCAGCGCCATCTATTATCTAAGCCGTTCACAATGACGCACACCCACAGCTGCGTGAGTATTAGCTATTTAATAAAAGATACCTTGTTTGTGCCATAATTTGTAGACTTGATTAAAGTAAATAATACAAATTGTAAATTTTGGATTATGGATAATTTGATACTCCATTCATAAATAACAGACGATACGTTTAAACGGAATGTCTAGACGGCGGCTGTTGCCCAGCAACGGGCAATGTATTGTTCTACATTCGACCTTTCGCGATACGCGATGCGCGAGCGCATCCTTCGCTTTTATGACTTACTAAAGGCCGGTACAGAACCGCGGATTTCATAGCGATATGGACAGTTATCTTGCCTTATGGTACATTTCCAAATACTATGTGAACAAATAATTAGCACACATACAATATAATATAATAATGACACTGCGGCTTTCTATTAAGATAAGTCCAAATTTGTGGTTTTTATAAAAAATAGCAGTACATATTTCGCTGAATATAGTCAGCCGATGCAAATACTACACGTTACTACGAGTTATAGTGGTCAATAATAATCATTAAAGTTAACATTGTGTAATATCCACCTGTGCGCCGAAGACGCGGGCGTGTATAGTGCGCAGGCGCAGGTCATAGGTGTGCGGGCGCTCGGGTCACGTCGTAACTCCCCGGCGCGTCGCCGCCCGCCCGCGGCCCGCGCCGCCCGCCCCCACCGCCCGCCGCTCGCTTGCCTAGCGCTCGGCGAATTTATACTCGCGCTTATTTTATACGCGTACCTAATGGCTGGGAGACAAGTGATTGCGAGATACATTTTTTTTAACAATTTATATACCTAGGTATCAGTATCATTAGTATCAGTACTATAAAAAAAATAAAGTCTTTGTAGAAAGCATTAAATTTTGCCCTCACTTAATTACTTAATGATATCATAGAAACACAGTGTCGAAATCGTAATCGTTAAAAAAAAAATACAATGATACACACATTTTACTTTAACATTTTTGCCATTATCTGTACTCACCAGTGCAAAAACATATGACGCAATTAATAGGCGCATTCGTCGCGACTCGCGCGCAATCCTCGCGCTTTTATCTCACCAATTAATACAAACATCACCCTGAATCATTGCCGAGTCTTTGCCTTAATTGCTCAAGCCTCAAATATGTCGCCGCCCAGCCGACTATGGTCCGGTCTCGAGCTTATCACGCGAGATAATCTAGTTTATAGCAGAGTAAGGTGCCGTAGACTTTGATAGAGCAAAAACAAGTGAAACTCGCTACCTACAGGTTTTTATAGTGGTTCTATGCATTTACTTTATACTAGCTGCGCCCCGCGGTGTTACTCGCGATTAAAAAGTATGTATGCTACCATATTAATCTATCCCATGGGAACCATACAATTTACCGGGATAAAAAGTAGCCAATGTGCTATTCCAGACTATAATTTATCTCTGTGCCAAATTTCATCAAGATCCGTTCAGTCGTTCTGGCGTGATTGAGTTACAAACATCCATCCATCCAAACTTTTTCATTTTTATAATACTAGTGGGACTAGTGGGATTGATGTTCGGGTCTAATATATTCTACTGACTGCACCAGTTTTGCGTTGAGGAGTAGATTACGCCCTACTTTCCTGATCGTGAATATTGTCACAATGTTTCTGTTTAGGTATATTTGCGAAGATGTTCAATGGAAATTGTATACCATTCTCACGACAATTCACAATAATATATATTTAAGTATCAAAATTCCGTCCTTAATAAGGCTCTGATCTCTCTCTGATTTATAATATTATCAGTGACTCATTTAGAGGAAGGCACCCAATGGAGAATGGAAGCGAAATAAATGCTCTTTTGCGATACTAAAAAAGCACAACGTGTTTTCATATTTCAAAGTCATTTTCCAATCAAAGTTAAACCGAACATTCGACATAAGAATTATAATAACTTATACGTATTTATAAAGCCGATGCCATTACCAAAACACCACACTTGCGCGGGAAAATAACACTTGCAAGGAACGTTTAAGGTCAAAAATCGTATATAGGGCGGAAAATTAGTGATTCGAATACCGAAATGCTGGATATACACTTCAAAATGACCCTTATAGTCCTATTTTTAAGGTAAAATATCCTGTATATGGTATGATGTATGGAATAATACCACGTTTGATGGACATATTCGCGTCACGCGCGCAGCACGTTCAAAGATGGCATTGTTTCAGTTTAAATTCTTCATCTATGACGTGAGCCTGCAATTGGTCAATCTTTACGGTCACCAATCGTCAGGGTTGACCGTCTGAACACTTACCAAACTTTTTTGGGAATATTAAAAATTAAAAACCTTAATAATCAGTATCCTTAACATATTAATGTCTGATATCGATACGTCGAAACTAACATAGTAGATATATGAAAGGAAGCAGAAGACTCAGAGGCGATGGATATATGCTCAGGTGAATTTACCACCAGAAACCTATGCCCTGGCGGCACCTAGGCACTAAACCTATTAAAGCGGTAGATATCTATCGACTGCCCTGTTATTAGAAATAAATTGTCTGATCCATCACACTATTGACTTATAGGTGAGTAAAGGATATATTTTGCTAAAACCTTTGGAAGTTATGATATTTTGATTTTCATCAAAAAAATGTCGACCCTACCCAACGCTTCGTATTTATAATTCACGGCGCGGCGTTATGTTTTGCAACCATTTTGGTAATGTTAACGCGTGTACGTTTAGTTAACACTCGTGTATACAAGCAGATAATGTAACACCGTGCAGATAATACTCGAATTGTGGTTGTTGTATAATTAGATAATACTCGAATTGTGGTTGTTGTATAATTAGATAATACTCGGATTGTAGCTGTTGTATAATTAGATAATACTCGGATTGTAGCTGTTGTATAATTAGATAATACTCGGATTGTAGCTGTTGTATAATTAGATAATACTCGGATTGTAGCTGTTGTATAATTAGATAATACTCGGATTGTAGCTGTTGTATAATTAGATAATACTCGGATTGTAGCTGTTGTATAATTAGATAATACTCGGATTGTAGCTGTTGTATAATTAGATAATACTCGGATTGAAGTTGTTGTATAGTCAGATCATACTCAGCTTTACAAAACTCTCTGCACAGCCTGTCTCGGACTAAGACTGTTTATATGGCGTTATTACTTACGATACTAAATAGTATACGCTTGAGGAATATTTCAGTCATGAGTACATATAAAAATATATAGACAAGTATTCAAATAGGTACCTACTGCATACGAACCTTTACAATCAAACGTCCATCAAGCAAAAAAATATCTGAAAACAATGGCCAACGTTACGTAATGAAATTCGCCGAAATATCAAGGTCATAGGAAAACAAAACCATGGTTAAGTGCGGGTACCAGACCGGAACCGAACCCGCTCCCGCCGGATGTGACGTCTTAAACCGTGAATACGGCATTTGTAAGGAGGTGTTTTCACTATCGGTGTTATGCGCTAGGGCAAGCGCCAACGGGCCGTGTAAATACGGCTCAGGTCAAAGTTACACTTGTGTAAAGATAGTGAAATTTTATTCAGTTACTGACAACTCATTTCATTCATGGAAAAACTACTTGCGCAAGAAAATCGCTAAAACGATTGCAATGCAATCTCAAACTCGATAAGAGTCCAGTGTTTCGTGATCAGTTCGCCCACACAGATTTCCTGAAATCCTGAAAGTACTTTACGGTCTTTGATTTTCTGACCCTTCAAAAATTTCAGTTCATCACAAAACTTTAATAAATGCTTGAAATTTCAATACGTAATTGTTTTTGGAATGATAATTTTGTGCACCGTTCATTAGTATTAGTAGTTAGGAAATGAATATACCTATAAACAAACTCTCACAGCCGTCCAGTAGGTAATTTAAGTCGTTTTCCTCAGTGGAACAACTACACTATAACATTACTTCTGCGACTCCGTACATTCCCATCGACATTCTAATGACATCTCGTATAGAATCCAAGTTATTGAGCCCTTTGTCACTGTAATTAGCTCGTACGCTTTGATTGGAATAATTAAACGGGTTCCGAGACAAACTATGACCTCTAATCCACATAGTTAATACGCCTTGTTAGTTATTCGTAAATATACTCGTACATAAGGTGTAAAATCGCGCAGCTTGATATGCATGCGGCTGAATGAGCTCCAACTGAGGACTATTCTTTAATAGGCATAGTCCACACGTAAAGTGCCTTTTGGATGGATTTGGATAAGGCACTTTGAAATCACCGGATTTACACATATGAATGTGACAATACGGATAGATACGTCAATATCCGTATCCAGACTTTAGGGCGCCTGGTCTAGAAACGGCCTATTACTCTATATATACATAAAAAAGCATTAAAGAGCACATGCATATGTGCTTCGGACTGCCTTTAATATATCGGTACCTACTCGGTATGATAATTTATTTAATTTAATCGTAGGTATTACGACCATAATTATATATTGCTTTACTGATATTTACTATCCAGTAAATTGTACTGAAGTTACAGCATAGTGAACAGTGATTGGCTGAGACATGTTGTGTGCAATTACTGATTGTTCAATATTGAAATGGGCTCACATATTGATATCATTTTTTATAGATAAATTATGTATAATTCTGGTGATAGCTTTGGCTGTAAAGACGTGAAACCGAAAAAAGAATCGTAAACTTCATGGGACATAGGAAACAATGATATTACATATTTACATTCTACTCCGAAGCTCTGGCTACATCCTAGGCACCCACTTAACAAACCATTTATTTAAGCTTTTTCTTTTCCATTCTCATAATAACCTTTGGCCCTCTCTCTTTCCAGTCATTCTTCGGCCGATCGTACAACAACCTCAACAGCATCACGGAATGCAAGAACAACGGCGAGTGCATCATCAACAAGAAGAACAGGACCGCCTGCAAGGCTTGCCGGCTCCGCAAGTGCCTCATGGTCGGCATGTCCAAGTCCGGCTCCAGATACGGCCGGCGATCCAACTGGTTCAAGATACACTGCCTTCTGCAAGAGCAACAACAAGCGGCGCAGTCCCAGTCCCCACCTAGAATACCCCAATCCCCTCACCCACTGGCTCCCCCCTTCCCTCCTCACTTATTCCCCGGATTAGCGAGACCGAGGACCAAAGAGGAGCTCGCACACCTATCCTTTGATGAGTACAAACCACCGTGTTCTGCGTCTCCGGACTCTCATAAAAGCGGATCACCTAAACTGGACGAGAAATCTAGACTCACACAGTCCAGACTACCAGACAGACCGCTCACGCCGCCTAGGGATACGTTCGTTCCTCTGTCGTTAGCCAACATAACCTTGCCCCATTTCCCCCACTCGCCCTTTTTACCACCGCCGCCGTTCAGCCCGTTCGCGCCAAATCACCCGTTGCTGTTTCCACAAGCTTTTCATCCTATGTACTCAAGGCATTTGCTGGATCACGCTGCGATGAGACAAGCGGCCGAGAACAATAATGACGTCAGAATCGACGACCACAACGCTGATTCGTCGAAACGTTTTTTCTTGGACGAGATACTAAAGCAACAACGGTCTTCGCTACTGACACCTCGGGAAGAAGTAATACCCGAAGCGGAATTCGTTCCGACGCCACCGGCTGAGAGGAGAACCTCTGAATCTCCGCTACAAGAGAACCCTATGGACTTGTCCGTTAAGTCCGACGGCAGATCGAGTTCCGCGCGACGGCGGTCCAATGACAGTGAAATAATAGTCCCGGACAATGACGACGGTGACTCAAACAGTGGAGCCGGATCCCCCAGTGAGGAGGAGGACGTATCTTACACACAAATAAAGCGAATCAAACTCCACCCTTTGGACCTCACGACCAAAGTCTGACGTCATACGTCATCTAGTGCTGTTAATATAGACTGTATTGAAACTCCAGTGAATGAAAGGCCAGTAATGAAAATTGTGATTATCGTTCGTACTCGGCGGATTTTTTGTATTGTTATCGATTGAAAGAGTCTATCCAAATACGTAAAATAAGTAGTTGTTTAGTTAAATACAATGTTATTGGTAGGTACTTAACTAGCCAGGTATGTGGTTATGTACAAAGAGAATTTGTAAATAATAAATTATTCATTGTATAGTTGTAAGTTAGGTATATTGTAGATAATCTATCATTTTTTTTAAATGGAACAACCGGGTGTTACAACATTCCAATTGCGACAAAAAAAACCTTTATATATTTTTGTAAAAAAAATTCAATATAATTTATTTCTAGTGGAATTTTGACGTGTTGTTTTGTGGTTGCCAAGTAGCTTCGGGTGCATTGTGAAACTGTACTTCTTTATATTCTAATAAGCCTTCGTATCTCTAAACTATTGCTAAGTCCTACTATTTAATCACGACTGTTGTACTTAAATACACTCCATTTTTTATATTTTTTTCCACTTACTGTCTCTTTTATTTACCATTAAAGACTTAATTTTGCGTTGGTTTATCTTTATGTTTTTTGTAAATTTTACTTTTTATACAAACAAGAGATGGTAAGAGAAAAAAGGAATTATACTCGATTGTTAAACAACATTCCTATTTTTGCTCAATTTTATAAAAATTGTAATCTTTTCTCTTATATATATCTTTTACTCGATGTAGTTGAAATTAGTCAAATACACTCATACTCAAGCATAATACTTTGTGGGCGTTTTGTAAATATAATTTAAGTAGAGCGATCTTTATTCCATAAAGATAATGTTTGTAATGAATGCATTCCACGGAGACGTACAAAATAAACTATTCATGCACTCGACTTAAGTCTTTATTTTTTCACAAACACCCATATAATAATTAGAAACCCCATAACGTAAATATACACAACATTTGAGGCAATATGCTTCCCAGTAGCTTCTAGTCCTTTTAAGCTAAAGATCGAAGATCTATTTTGCATTTTAGATATGTTTATAATAGATTATATAGATAGAACGAAAATATCGATTGTTCTATTAGTAGATATTGTATATAGAAATAAATGAAAATGAATATACAAAAGTTTGGAGATTATTTTTGCGTAAATTGCATTAAAAATACTCCCAAATTAATTTAAAGATTTAAAATCAAGCAGAAATTCGTGGATACGTATGCGTATTCATTTTATATCAGTATTAGGCTTTTATAGGAAATTGACTAAGGCTGTAGACAGGAATGCACTTCGGGGGGGAGGGGGTCGAGCTCTGGTCCAGAGACATTAGTAAGTGCCTATGTTTAAAACGGTAGACTGTCTAAGGCATATCAGGGTGGTTGAACCAAATAAGGCCATGAACTTGACCTCTTCGATGGTGCCAATGTTAACAAGGTCCAAATCATTAAATTTCACAGGCACTACATGATTTACAGTAATATTCCGAAAACGATAAGCGAACCCCCATTGAGCCTAACGAGCTACTTACCAACAATCCATTCGCAGCTCAACTCGTGACCTCGTGCGCAGAAATATAGTCTTTAAACACATGTTAAATGATTGAAGCGATCACCGACGAAAGTATGGTAAATCTCAATCCAGCAAGTATACGCTCAACACAAAATACTTGTGTGTTTATTATCGGATTTCAAAAACAAGGAGGAGGTTCTCAATTCGATTGTAATTTTTTTTCAAATTGGGAGAACTTGAGAAGTCATGTTTCCCATTTGCTTTTATTTGCCTACAGTCTTGCACGTTTATGAACACATAATGGTTAAACAAAATTGTAAATTACAATTTAAAGAAAATTTTCACAAAATAAAACAAAAATGATAAAATTTCTTTCTGACTACCCCCAAAAAGTCCACCCATAGTTTAAATCGATCATTTAATGGTATTTGCTCTGGTGCCAATACTACATGTGGACCCTTTATCAATAGTTCCGTATATTGTTGCTGAAGTACCAATATTTATTATAATTACATAATCAGTATGTTGGACCCACCAGAGTGTGGTAACTAATTCTAATTAATGTCCTGGGTAATTAATTGCACTGATCTATGCACCGGCTACTTTTAAGCCCTATTCAGAAATAGCCGTTATGATATACCTGTGTCTTCATATCGCCCGTGGCCACCAAAACCACACGGTGTACCAAAAAATATATATTAAGGAATTATACATATGTCAGTCGACTGTTATTTAGGCCATCAGATGAGATGGTCCCTAGTTAGCCAATACAATTGTCTCATAATTGAAAGGTAATCATACATGAATATCACTTAGACAGATTTATTTTAGTATAGAAAACAGTCAAAAGTAACAGTGAGCCGTTATCATTAAATTGCGAGACAGAAAACTAAGTATTTAGGTGAAAGAACATAATTTTAGTTAACTTAATCGCACCCTATACTGTACCCCAGATCCCACTGAGGTCTGAACATACCATGAAACACATTTTTCAAGTCCTCAATCCGCGGGATGTTTAATTGCTAATAAGTGGTGATAGATCGACATGCAAATCGAAGGAGTGGCGCGGGCGGCGCGCCAGCCATCCATTCTCTAATAAACCTCGCAATTTGTAACAGTGACACAAAAAAGGCAAAATGTCAAGATATTTGCATAAATATTGTGGGCTAAGAAGATATATATGATCGAGACCCGTATACGTGAGGTTTTTGATGTTAGTTTACGCTATATGCAGATTGTTACATTATACATATACTATTTGTCATACATAGGGTATAACAATGATAGTAGAGGTCCATCGGTAGATTACAAAGGTAACTAGATACTTGAAACGTTAAAATATAATTTATTATAGTAACGTAATCAATTCTCGGTCCATCCGAGTATATTTACAATCAACTTTGGTATGTACAATCTAATTCATAGAAAGTAACAATACATTTATTATGCCATTAGTGCTATGGTATTATAAAGCATTAACTTTATGAATTCGACGGTAGGTAGGTACTTTATGATGCTAACTAAAATATACCCTGTTTGATAGATGTAATTTAACTTCCTGGGTCTGTTTTCGTTAACTAATAGCAGAGATAACCTACAATTACTTGGTAATTAAACTTTTCACAATCAAGAGTAGCCCGAAAACTGGTGTACCGATTTTAAAAAGTAATTATAAATAAAGAATGCGCTCTGTTAAAATTAAATGACGTCGATATCTCCTCGATGCGCACACGCAACCCTGCGCGTAACGCACCGACAACCTGCGACTTAATTATAATACTCATAAATCTAGACACGAAAATATTTAACAACAGAAGGCCGACATGATATTAGGTATACATTGTAAGATTTATGGAGGCGGAAATAAAAGAAGCAGTTTAAACTTGGCCATGATATTTGAACTGGATTCGAAATTTAGAAGTGAAGATTACCTCAATTTCGACAAATGCGCGATTTATATCTTACTCGTAACGAAGAAAGCAAGAAATACCTAATTATTATAATAAACTGAATTAATAATAAGAAAAACAGCTAGTCTTTATCGCTTGATAATTTATTGATTTCTTATATCTACGCGAAGACTACACATTGAAATAAAACTAATCTTACGGATACATAATTTGTTTACTGTGTCTGAAGTTAATGACATTTCATGAAATATACCTCGCCGCCGGACTTGTGCCATCTAGGTACAAACGTTGCGGTAGGTCGCGAGTTCAAATTCGTGGAGGTCGTTACATTGAATTAATTATACATATTTATAATTGTCCGTTTTTTGCTTCGACTGAAGCGAATTTTATAGACTGACTTATACGCCATAGAATATTTAAAATATCGTGTATTAGAATAAAATTATAGGAAATGAATAAAACAACACTCAATCACGACTGATTTTATTGTTGATCAGATAAGAACATAATTTGTTTTCAAATACATCTTAAATCGATTCGAATGACTTGGAATAGCGAAAAATTATACTTGGCAATAAACATTATGGGTAACATCATTTAACGTATTGATGATCACGAAACGCCGACTGTGCATCATAATTAGTAAAAAGGTTCTTAAAGCTACTAGCAGTATTACTATTATTCTTAAAACCTCAACGCACTCATTATGCCTATGTTTCACAGATAATTAATAACTAATTGTTTTGATTGAGATAACCATAGCTTGTAGTACCAGCGGCTTGCTTGGCTTTGAACAACCAAGTTAAAACGATTTCAACGCGGCGTAGTGATGTGTTTAAACCGGTGCTGCTATAAAACTCCTTCTAAACACGAACAGTTTGATTATAAGCCAAATCTTCAGCATATAAATAATTATCTAATAATCACCGCGCATTTATATTGCACACAATTATCGATTAGCACGCTCGTCCAACGGGACGATCATGCCAACGAGCCGAGACATCAATGAAATCCATTTCCAAATACGTTAGAAGCGTTCATAACGGTTTATTAACGAGTATTATCATATATTTTTGCGTACCCCACTCGAATGCAGTGAACATGGAGCCGAGTGGGCTGATGATAAACATGAGAAGTGCAGAGTTTCCAATGACCTATACTGATTTGAGTTAAGTCTTCATAAATATAGATTTAGTTGCCCATTTCGGGCCTTCTTCCATAAATAATAAGTCAATAATATAAATCTACGTCTAATCTAGGAATTTAGAGGCGCTATATAATATTACATGAGACGGTCCCGAAAGCAACCGAAAGAGTGGGTAAAGGATAAGCCCGCTGAGTTTCTTACCGGATCGTTTTAGTTGAGGTCGCGTTCCGATCCGGTTGTAGAGTTAAAGTAGAAAAATGTTGAATGACAATTGGTGTTGAATTTTTGATTTTGGAAGTTATTCTAAAAAGATAAACTAATTGAGGTAATATTTATTTTATGTACGCGGGTGGACCTAATAATGGGTCCAGTTTTAACAATTCTCTTCTAAGTCATAATTTTCAACAACAAAGACTTGGCAGAGTACTAAGATACAATAGACTCTTCCAAAGTAGGAGATGTATATGATATATACAAATCTACTAAAGTATAATACCTATAAAAGCGATATCGAAGGCCACTGACAGGCCCTAATTACCTCTGTTATTAGCCTCACAAATGCCAGCGCAGTACAGCATCAAACATTAGTCATACAACCCTCTATAAACACAGCAGATCGCCATCCATTTAGATTTAAATATTATAGGTTTTCCATATGCACGTTCGAAATATAAGAGTTATAGCGCAGTTGCGTTTAATAGTTAATTCAGTCGCATGTGAGCGGCGAGCCTTGACCCGGCGACATGAGCACAGGCACATCTCCGCACATAGAGTTACAACCGATGGATGTGGCAATGTAGAGCTTCGATGTGAGATCGATGAAACAACACCGCTTTCTAACTTAAGCTTATACATTACGTCCGAAACTTAATGGATATAGTCGTATTTACATTTAATAATAACTTATTTTAGGTTGACGGAACTAAAAACTTATCCGACGAGATGAGTTGTTATGTCGTTCTATGATTGCTGCTGCCACAAACCACACACCAAACACGTGAAAATAACTGATTCCTTCGACTTACTAATAGTAGGTCGAAGTATTTTCTTAGTTTAATGATATTTGTATTAACACATATCCAAATAATGTTGTATCCTCATCATCCAAATGTTGTAAATAATCGGGTATACAATCCTAAAAAAATAATTTAATATCCATAGGTACCCTTATTATATCTATATATGTTTTAGAGACCGCGGTTTCTAAAGGAACCCTTACCAAGTGGCCATTGATGCTTGATTTATCAAGATAAACTTGTATTGATTTCTCATATTTACTCGAATACTACACATTGAAAGGAAACTAATTTTACGGACGTCAACCACCTCAGTCCTCCCGTGACCATGGTTGTTGTAAAGCAGCCGAAATGTCGGGAAGGTAAAAAACATAAAATAAACGCGAAAAATCCGTAAAATTAGTTTCATTTCAAGATAAACTTGTTTTATTAAGATAAAGAGCATTCTAAAGTAGATTTCGGATAAAACCAGACGAGCGTGGCTAAAGAAAACAGCCCTTCTATGGCTCTTCCAGCTGCTCTATACCGCTGTATTCGCCATACCTAACGCAAGTGGAAACCACTTGTGTAACAGTAGTAAACTCCGCTTACAATAACCTGCATGTTATAGGTCATTTTGTATATTTGAATACATAATTAGTAGTACCGGATCGACTTGGGCCCAACTCTCGGTACTCAACATGTCCACATTTATTTTTATTATTAAGACTTTCAAACCTAGTGAAAATATAAAGATTAAAAAATTAAAATAAAACATTTAAATAGGTAGTCTTTGTAGTTATTTTAGATCTGTAGCACTTGTAATCGACATTGAAGTAGTGAGCTGTATACAACAAACTGCTTTTTTTTTCTTTGCATAGTCCTATATCTCTCTCCTCTTGTCCAGCCAGCATCATATATCTATCCCCTGATTCATTGTCTTACGACAATTCGTTTATTAATTGTAATTTGCTTTATAAAATGTATTCTGTAACCCATAGAGACCCATGATTGATTTCAAATTTCAAACTACTCGATCACGTAGATGTAGGGCCTCTTTGATTCAGTTTAAAGAATGGCTTAGAAATATATTTATGAAATTATGGAAATGATTCACTAATTTAATGAAAAGTTCTGAATTGACCCGCTCGTGTCTGTAGGACCCGTTTTTAGCGCATTAATTGGTGAAAAGTAAAATTGATCGTAAAGCAAACTACAGCTGGTACAAACTCGTATTCAACTAAATCATGTAAATATTCTAAATCCTAATGCAACAAGACGAGTTTCTATTGATAACGCGACTGTCCAATAAATCAGCCAAAAGGTAACAAAATATTTTATGCAGAACAATTTTATTCGGTCTTCCAACAACGTGTCATGTTTCATGAATGAAATATAGAGACCAAAATAAAAACACACGCTCGAGTTAATCGAAATTCGGATAAACATCGATTAATACGAGCATCAGGCGAGATTCATCCCGCACAACACATGAGTGTAACGATAACTCGACGCAGGTCTTTTTACAACAATATATACAACTTTTTGCAACAATATCACCGTATGAAGTGCGCTATGTTTTAAAAATAATGAGAGTGCGCGGTGCGCGCGCGCAGCGGGGCGTTGATATATGATGACAAGCGTCATAGATCACGCAGCCGGTACGAGTACTTTCGTCTCTCGTACATGTGAATAAACGCGTTTTTCTTTAATAAACAACAATTTATAGAGTATTAACGTTATTGGACAGTTTTTAAAGTAGCTGCTTTGGGATATAAATCGCCGTGTGTTTTTTGTACGCGGACAAATGACGATGTTTATGTGAGTTTTAGTGGGTCAGGCGCAGATGCGGTGACTGGTGTTACGCCCTTCCATGTTTATGACACTGATATATTATAGCCCCCAAATTATAGAAAGTTTTCATCTATTTACAATTACATTACATAACACTTTTCTTCTAAGAATACTTTGTAATATTATTGTATATTATTTAAACATACCGAAATTTGGGGGTAATTGTTTACATATAACTCTTATATTTAAAAACTCTTAAACAGTAGTTAATCAGTTACTATTAAAAGAAATCTAGAACTAGATACTCTACGTTGTTAAAATTTAGTATTTTGGCATCGTAAAGAATTATAGGTAATGGTAGCTTTGACTGCACCCGTAAATCTATTATAGCACATTCCTTACTACTTTCATGTTATGAAAATGAAACTGTACGACCACCTGTGTAACCAAAAGCACGATCCTTTTTACTTAGCATTTTGGTACGTAAGCGTCACTCTCACACTGTAGATTTCAAAAATACGTACGACAGTGACAGCATGTTTTCTGGATGACGTCACGATTATGTTAGAAGTTCCTGCTCACCCTACAGATCGGTTATTCCAAATGTCCAGCTAGTGCTACAAACACATATTTAAGGATACTCTAAAGTCCAGTTGTGACGTCACATTTCATGACAAAAGATCTGTAGCGACCACTTCAACCGCACCACAAGCTACACAAATGGCATTGCAGACGCATTCAGAACAATAGACAATTGACGTCACAATCCTGAATCGCGCTATAAGAGTTTTCGGAGCAAGTAACATATATACAAGATCCCGACAATAACCGTTGGGGCATAGCGGCCGCCCCGCCAGGCATACCACCCGCCTGGCTGGAAGATCTTCCCTTTTCCGCTAAAGATCCATCCTGACGTAAGGTTGCGCAACCGAGCCCGCGAGGCAACGCGCGCATAATACGGCCATGCTACGGGCCGCGACCCGCCACCCGCGGGCCAGCGGTCGCACCTTTATGGTTTACAACCGGTTGCTTTACATTTTTGAAGTGCATTTACTAAGTATTTTACAGCGGTGACCCATTTTTATTGGTTATTTTTTGTGAAAGAATTGGTTTCGGTCGCTAGAAGACCTGATTAGCGCAGTTGTTAGTGACACTGATTTCTGTGCCGAGGATCCCGGGTTCGAATCCTGGTAGGGAACAATCTTTGTGTAGAGCACGAATTTTTGTACCCGAATCATGGATGTTTAACATCGATATAAGTATTATATACTGAGTTCGCCCTCAGTTACATCTAGTCTAACAAACATAGGTAATCTAATATGTTCCAATAAACAGTAACTGGTGACATAGATACAGTATATTTAGATGAGACAGTAATCTTGTTTCCTTTGAAGTCGATTGTTTTTCTTAAAAAGTTTTTTTATTAAGTTATGAAGATCTACGACCTACTTTAATATTATCTGCTTCTATAAAATAAATATCCTATAAGAAGCTGCTCATAAATTTCAAATGTTTCTCTAAACATTCAAAAGGCAATTTCTTTTGTGATTAAATATACCCAAGTTTAATTAAATTGGCATAATACCTAAAGTTCCTACAGCACTATTATACTTTAATATGTTGCGTTTGATCGATATTAAATCCGCGGTTTTATAAAAAGACGATAAAAATCTGAAACACAAAAACGAATCTATTCTTTTGAAGACAGCACAGCTACTTGTGACGATGTTACACTAATTTAAATTTTTAATTTATACTCCGCCATAATAAATAAATTGTATACATGACACTGATATTATTTCCACGTCGGATATACAAATATAGCAATATTTTATGTAAATATAACGCTTTTCTATATTATATACGAATGAGAGTACATTCTCGACATTCCTATATCAAATTACTACTGGTTTTAATTTGAATTTTATTTTTATAGGGTACAAGTATTGAATATTAATGTGTGTTTATGTAAGTGTTACTCATAAAACTTGAAAGGGTTCTAAGTAGGTTTAAAAATATATTATTTCTGATTTGATACCCATTGGAATATACTGTTTTAAATATACTTACACATCGTGATCCATGGCGTGGTGTGTTCTTAGTTTTGAATATAGAATTGCGAATATCGTAACCAGCTTTTCTTACTTCTTTGACTTTTAAATAGCTTTAAACAGCAACACTACAAAATGTTAGCTTATAATGATGAAAAAGCTACACAATCAAATACCACTGTGCTATGTAGTGGCAGCAGTTAATGTAAATCACGATCATGTCTCATTGAGTCGAGCTCTTTTTTTTTATTACATTATAGGCAAGTATTTGATCTCGATCTCACCTGATGGTAAGTGACGATGAGATCTACGATGGGGCATACTTGCCTAGAAGGTACCTGTTCACTCTCGACTTGAAAACACCCAGATTGAAGTCAAGCTCTCTAGGCTTGAATAGACGCTCAAATGGTCACTTTGCAACAAATTATTCGCAATTGTATCAGTATTGATGATTTCATTTGATAATAAGGATACGATACTGCCTGTGTCGAGTTGTCTCTCAATACTGTTTGTCGTATGTCAGATATCGAACATTGCAATGCAATCCATCTATAGGGGTAATCTCTATAAATGGGTTGTATCTGTACTTCTGTAGGTATATTAAAGATATAAAATATATTATATAAGGTGTTCAAAACTAGTGTAAAATATTTTAGCAGATGCAACAGTAAGTTATATGGATCACGTTGATGTATAAAATAATTGTGTAAATGGTGTCTATTTTTTTTAAACAAGGCGAAGCAAGAAAGCAAGGTAGCTTTTGTCCACGCGAGCAGTACGGGGTGCAATTAATAAATGTCTAATAATTAGAATGATTTTTTTGGAAATGTTATCTTTATAACCTACTGTTGGCCTATTAAAATATTTTATAACATCATTGTTACACCTTATATATTTGGCCATCTCTGAATTTAAAATAAATATTTATAGAATTCTTGTCTTATGGTAAGAGCATCGATTTTCACTATTAGATAGGTCATGATGAGTCTTAAATATAGTGTAACGATCATCATGCTACAACCATTGGGCATCGAGCTGTAGAGCAAAATCATGTTGATGATGCAAGGAATTTATTATTACTCCAACACACAGCCAACTTTGACACCTGGCCGGGGTTAAGAAGAAGATCGCAGGAGTATTAGAACAAGCATCAACGTATAAAACATAATAACGCCGTATTACATTATTTCTGTATTCGATTGTACACAATGGAGACATAGGTCACCGGTTCATCATACGAGAGATATATTTTAATGACTTATTCATGGTTTCTTGTTTCGTGAAGGAAGCACCTGGCACTTGCGAATATAAAATCATATTTTGTGGCATCGATTCAATTTTATCGATTGTGATGTAACTGCTTTATACAATATGTAATTATGATATATCTAATAGATACATATATGTAATTTTAATTGGGAAAACATACTTCAGGAAGTACTTCTAGCCTCAGGAAATATAATTCTTGAAACTTGCTGACTTGACTTTTCATTTATTCAATAGCTGTCTTCGCAAAATCCGTACCACCTCAGAATCAAATTTATGAAAATAAAAATCTCTTTATTATTATTTTTAGTTATTTTTCCCTGTTTTAATTGTTATTCTGCTATACGGGGTGGAGACAAATAAAAAAATCAAAGATCCTAAAAATCGGCAAACCGCTCTTGTGTATATTGTAACTAACACGACTTTGTTTTATATACATAGAATTACTCTTACTAAGATCTATAGAAAAATTACATAGATTACCTACCTACCAACAATGACTCAAATAGTCTCTCTCTTAGCTATAAAATAAGATGACACTATCATAAATATTCAACACGACAACCCGGACTTTCATCTAATCGCACCAATTAAATTAATACGACGCTGTAAATAACACAGTTTTATTCGAAACATATCGCTTTTATGACATTCGTCAGTTTTAGATCAGAAATTATTTATTGGACAAAATCGAAGTTGACCTGATAATCTACATTTTAATCGGACATTTGAAAAAATAAATTAATAAAACTTAGATATTATTAAGATTCGAACAACTGCAATAAAATTTCGAATTCATGTCGCTTCAAGATGACGACGATGCAGATCTATTTGGTCACATATCTCTAGTCATTATATTAATATACTTAAAAAACATAAAAAAGGCTGCCGACAAATTCCTACTGAACTAAATTACACATGAATAACTAAAAATATAGCAGTGATAGCCAAGTTGGTAGAACACACGCCTCGGTAATGAGGATTGCAGGTTCAAACCCCGGCTCGCACCTCTGTGATTTCATGTGCAAATCTCATTTTCAACCACGATTATCACTTGCTAAACGGTGAAGGAAAACATCGCAAGGAAACCTGCATGTCTGAGAGAACCCCTCGAATGATGTGTGAAGTCCGCCAACCCGCACTGGGCCAGCGTGGTGGACTATGGCCTAATCCCACTCGCATTGAAGGGAGCCCAGTGCCTAGCAGTGGGACATTAAAAAAGGGCTGGAATTTTATAACTAAAAATATTGAATCAGAAGGACGGGATCAACTTAAGTTTGTGTACGAATAAAAACAAGCGCATCTGTTTAATAGTTTGTACCTACGAGGCAGGTTTTCTGGCAATACAGTATAATTTATCACAATTAATTTCCATTTGAATGATCAGGTGAGTTTGACACATGCACGATTTTCCATTACAATCGGGTTTCCCAAAACAACCTACACCACATCTATTATCTTATACAAAGCGTTAAATACGCTCTGAATGCCCCTGAATTTCACAGTTCACGTATACCACTAAACTGTCAAATGAGTAACAGAACACGAACATATAGACAATACAGAGGTCAAGGTGCCGGTTATTATATAATTAGATACGTAACCAAACTTTCCCTGAGATAACACATCATTATCACCACTACCATTTGTTTTAGTAAGAATTGAAATCATTTTCAGTTGTCAAGTATCCAGTAAACTTAGCGAAAAAGGGAAGATGTTCTAGCCAGGAGGGTGGTCTGTCTAGCAGGGTGGCCGCTATGCCACAACGGCTATTGTCGGGATCTTGTATATATGTTACGCGCTCTGAAAACTCTCATAACGCGTTTCAGGATTGTATGGAGAATAGTCAATTATTGTTTTGAATGCGTCTGCAGCGCCACCTGCGTAACTTGTGTGGCGCGGTCGAAGAGGTCGCTGAAAATTCAAGAGATGCACAACTTCAGTGGAAATGTACACAAACTGGACTCTATTCTACCAACGCCGTAGTTGAGTTAAAATGAAACACTTCTGTGTATAATATGTTTCTACCTATCGATCTCGTAATTACCTTAGTTTTTAAGCTATTGAGAACCTAACTATTTACTATATGTTATTTTATAATTATTCATTTCTTATAAAACCACAACTAATTGTGTTTGCTGATAAAAAAAAATGTTAAGTTATCCATAATGTTATTTGCGGTTCCAATTGCAATTCTAATTTTATGATGTCCCAAAAAATTTAATAACAGATAATCATTATACGATTTATATTGCCATCAAGGCGTTTGATAGTTACAAATGCATTTTGAATAATTTGAAGTTATATTCAAATATTTAAAACCAGTCTCACAAACTTACATCATTATAATTGGTCAATAATTCGTAGAAGATTATAAATAAAAAGTAATTCTACAGAATTGTGTGAAATCAAAACGTCCAACAATACGTACTTAATGTCGCCAAATTTTGTTGTATATAAATTTCGACTAAGCTGAACTTTGACTACCGACTAAGCTCATACAATTCATAACCATAGTCCCCGTGACCGATTTCAGTCAGGGCGGGTAATATTAACGGAGAGTAGCCAACTGCGCAGGAGATAATATAGTGCATAAGTGTTTGCGCAAACAGAAGTGCACTGTCTCTTCCCTCACTCTCATAGTCGATGGGATGGCAATCCGACACGACCCGGGACCCGGGAGCGGGAGATCAGGCGCAGGACCGACGGCTTTATTTGCTCGCCGAGACACGAGCTCCGACCTCATACAATTACTACGACCATAGACAATAGAAATACATTTAGTATTTATTTATTTTATTTTTAGTATTATAGAAATACATTTAGTATTTCTATTGTATATATGCATGATTTATTATATGGGTAAAAAAATCGTGCATATCGTACAAACTTTGTCGCT